>OV651824.1:16994830-17149053 GCA_927349885.1 Psylliodes chrysocephalus
TCAAGAAAAGACTCGTTGAATTCTGGGACAAGCACCATGTAATTACTGATAGGGAATTTGGCTTTGTAAAAAACTCCAATACCGAGAACGCCATAATTGATTTTGTTAATACTAATGTGAGAGCCTTGGACAGTTCAACAAAATGCTTGACAGCATTTTTGGATCTGGCCAAGGCCTTCGATACAGTGAATCATAAACTGCTGATAAAATACTAAACAATTATGGTATTCGAGGTATTGCTTCAGACCTAATGGAAAACTATCCAAGACAAAGAATGCAAGGAGTGAAAATTGGCCAAGAAATGAGCTCAGATTTTGTAGAACAAACCGGGATATCCCAAGGTACTGTTTTAGGACCAACAGTATTTGTCATATACACAAACAGTATAACTAAAATAAACAATTTTATAGGTCATATTATATGTTATGCAGATGATACTGCACTTATCTTTACTGGTTCCACATGGAAAGGTATCGCAAGGACCACCAGGTCAGATCTGAAAAAAAAAACGCATACGTGGCTAAATAATAACACTACTTGAGATCAACCTCTTAATATAAATATTAAATTACACACATCCCATTTTATCAATAAAGATAATTGCAATTGTCAATACATAGAGCAAACAGACTCTATAAAACATCTTGAGGTACTACTTGACCAACATTTAAAGTGGAAGGAATATATTGGTTATGTTCATAGACTATTACGACTTTTAATGCATAAATTCTATAAATGTTATACACCTCACTAGTGGAATCTCTTATAAGATACTGTATCCCAGCATGAAGCGCAGCTTACAAAACATCATTAAAAAATTTACAAATTGAACAAAATTTAATCCTAAAAATAATATTTAGGAAAGAAATTATTCTCCACACAAAATCTATACCAAGAAACCGATATGGGTGATTCTCGCCTAACTGTGATTTTTACAACTTACATTTTTCTAAAATTAAAAATGTTTCAAAACGTATGTTTTACGCGTTTTTGTTTTCTATTTATGCATAGAAATAAGCCTGTAAAGTGGTTCTACTACAGCTACGACACAACGAAAACTGTGACAAAATTTAAAAATTTTAATGCCACGGTACTGACTTATAAATGATTATTTTTTTTTACCAATCCAAAGATTGGTATAAAATTGCAATAAAATTCAATGCAGTATGCATTAGATTGTAGTTATAAGAGGTAAATTTTATATTAAAAAATGAATTTTGATAGAAATTTATATATTTAATTTTAAAAATGAGAATCGGACATGCCACGGTACTGACATTTCGAGTATATTTATATGCAGCTTAAAAAAAAATTACGAAGGTTTATGATCTAATTCATAATGTCGGTTGTAAAATACCTCTAAATTTATATTATTAACTTTTTGATGAGGAAAACTTATGCTAAACGATAAATAAAACACTGGACATAAAAAATCACAGTTAGGCGAGAATCACCCGCTAAATATCCGATTTATATATACAGTATAACTTCAGTAGTCCGGGCAGATATCGTTCCGGGGCATGCCCGGACTATTGAGGCGTCCGGATTACTGGAGTAATTTGAATTTATGAAATAAAACAACTTAAAAATGATCAAAAATAAGGTTTATTAATAACAACCAAAAAAAATTACACTTCTCATAAAATAAAACAAAAAAAAACAATACTTCTCAAAAAATACCTAAAACAAAAGTGTACACAATTCCTAAGTAAAATATGCAATTTGCAAATCTTTTAATTTTTTGAAAACTTATTAATTGTAGTTTGGACCTTTTTCGATGCATCTACATTAGTTGTTTTGTTTTTGAGCCTTGTCAAAAGCAATACATCTTCAAGGGGAAGATTATTCTCCTCAGTCTTCCTGAGAGCTAGTGAAAATGCTTTGACAGCATCTGCATGTTTCACCTTCTCCATATTTACATCACCTTCTGATTCAGAAGATTCATTTGTATTTTCAATATTGCTCCCTACTGTATCCTGGATAAGCTGTTCTTCAGTTAAATCAATAACAAACTCGTCTTCTCCCACAGCCCATTTTGCGATGTTTTCGCTGTTTCAGAGGCAAAATTGTCAAAATGCCCGAATCACAGCAGTGCCCAGATTACTGGAGTGTCTGGTCTAGCGACTGTCCGAACTATCGAAGTTATACTGTATATTTATCAATGTTTAATAAGAATATTTCATGAATAAAAATCTTATACACAAATACAACAAACCAGAGATATTCGGTCAAAATTAAATTTAAATAATATTGTTGTATTTTTTAGTAAAACAGCGACCCAAAACGAATTTCTATTCTTTGGTCAAAAACCTTTAATGTTCTTAAAATGTGTGTGTGTGTGCGTGCGTGCGTGCGTGCGTGCGTGCGTGTGTGTGTGTGTGTGTGTGTGTGTGTGTGTGTGTGTGTGTGTGTGTGTGTGTGTGTGTGTGTGTGTGTGTGTGTGTGTGTGTGTGTGTGTGTGTGTGTGTGTGTGTGTCCTATAACTCATGAACGGATACAAAGAAAAATACCAAATTTTAAACTTATGTTTTATTCCGGCTTCCAGTGAACTGATTAGATTTTGGGCAGTGTCGGATCATCTGGGGGGTACTTTATGGGTGGTCATTTTTATATTTTATAAAACATATCAGTTATTTACGTTTGCACAAGAAAATTCTTCGAATAAAAGTTACTTAAAATGTTATTATCTATAATTTTTGTTTTTATACAAAATATTCCAAAAATGGCCTGTATCCGAGAAATTTGACAAAATGTAAAAAAAAAGTTTTTTATAAAAATTGTTCAAATAAAAGTTATTTGTAATATAATTCTCTATAATTTTGTTTTATTTATAATTTATCTAAAATGGACCGTATTCGAGATATTTAAGAAAATGTGTAAATTTTGAATTTTGAAGAAAACTCAAAAACGGATAGAGGAAAAAACATTAAATTTTAAACTTAAGTTTTATTTCGGCCTGAGGTGAAATGATTAGATTTTGGACAAAGTTGGAACATCTGGGGGTACTTTATAGGAGGTCGTTTTTATATGTTATGGAATATGTTATTTATGTTTGAAGAAGAAAATTGTTCAAATAAAAGTTACTTCTAATATTATTATCTATAATTTTTGTTTAATGCTAAATTTTCCTGAAATGGTCCGTGTTCGAGAAATTTGACAAAATGTGCAAATTTCTGATTTTTAAGAAAATTTTAAACTAAAAGTTGTTTGCGATATCGATCTCTGTAATTTTTGTTTTTTACATGATTTTTCTAAAATGAACCGTAATGGAAAAATAGGAGGAAACATGCTAAATTTAAATTTTTCAGTATTTTGAATGAATAACTATAGAAAAATGTTTCGAGTTAGATATATGTGGAAAATGTATATATTTAGTTTATCCTTTAAACATTTATAGAGGTGCTGCAACCGGTTGTACAAAATAACCGGAAAAAGCCTATAATAACTAGATGTGTTGGACACATCAGATTTTTTGGTTGGGTAAGATAAATCTTAAGACTGTAATTAGGAAAAAAATATAAAATTCATGAATCGAAAAATCAAATTTGTCTGAGCTTCAATTTCGCAGTAACTTTTAAGTGATGTTAAAATCACTCAAAATTATTTCGCTAGTACTAATCTTATCCAGTCCTTCTATGAATTCAAAGATTTAAATTTCACAGCCAACTCCAATTATGATTTTTTCGATGATTCTTTATTAAAAACCATTAATTGCATGAAAGTGCATGACGAAATGTACCATTGGAAATAATAAATATGCATTAAATTAATAAAATCAGTTAAAATTAATGAAAGAAACTAAGCATTGCGTTTGTTTGTGTTTAGTATTTGTCATCGACATAAGAAATGCATTAAAAGTATCAAATGGATTTCTTACAATTCTATGCTTTCGGGATATCGTTATTATTATTCGTTAATTTAACCTTACAATATGATGTGCGAGCTATAGCTTTGAGGCAAAAGGGATTAACGTCATTTATTGATAGTGAATCTGCATATATAAAAAAGTCCAAGGAAGAAAGAAGAAAAGAAATACAAGAACAAAAGAGAAAAGAAAAAGAAAGGCTCGAAAGATTAGAAAAAGAAAGGCTCGAAAGAGAAGAAAAAGAAAGGTTAAGATTGGAAGAACAAAAAAGAAAAGAACTGGAAGAGAAACAAAAAAATTACGGAGTATCGGCTTTTATTAAGGATGAAATTGGATCAAAACAAAAATTTAAGGAAGAAAAATCAAAAGAATGGGAACTACAAAAAATATTAGAAAAAGAAGAGCAAGAAAAAAAAGAAAAAGCAGAACGAGAAAAAAAGGAGAAGGAAGAACAAGCACAAAGAGAAGAAGAAGAACGAGAAAGGGAAGAAAAAGAACAAAGAGAAAAAGAAGAACGAGAAAAAGAAGAACAAGAAAAAGAAGAAAAAGTACAAAAAGAAAAGGAAGAACGAGAAAAAGAAGAAAAAGTACAAAAAGAAAAGGAAGAACAAGAAGTAATAAAACAAGAAATATTAGACAGAGAGAAAGAAAAGGAAGCAGAAGAAAAGAAGGCAGAAGAAGACAGAATAGTAAAGGAAAATGAAGAACGATTAAAAATGGAAGAGGAATGTAATAGATTGAAGGAAGAACTAGAAAGTCTACGGAAGGAAATAGAAAAACAAGAAAGATTACGTAGGGAACAAGAAGAAAAAGACAGATTGGAACGAGAAAGAGAAATAGAACTACAACGACAGAAGTGTATAACTTTGAACATTGATATTGAAGGGTTAATTCACTGCAGTATATTGATAAATTATAGTTAAATACTGATTTATTGGGTATACATATTTAAAAGGTTATTTTTACCTTACCTCAGCGGCCAACTTATCAATGTTTTTTTTTTATATTGTGAATAGTTATTTTATATTTTTAAGAAATTGTAATAATTTTTAATGAATTTTTAGTGATATAAAGTGAAATGGTTTTTATTAAATTTTTATACCTTAATGATTTCAAATTTCCATTTTTAATTTTTATCTCGTATTGTGCATAATATGTGAAATTTTGGAATTATTTTTATGTTTAAAACATGATATTTTAAGACAATAGTGTTTACCAATATTAAATATGAAGTTAAATATGAAATAACTCTTTATTTTTGTTTCATAAAAAATATAGTTAAGTCAAGTCAAAAAGTAGGCAATTAAGGACAAGAAAGACTAGAGAATTAGGAACAAAAAGGTAAGAGAAGGAAAATCTATAAAGATTAGAAAATAATTTTGTATCTGGGTGATTCTCGTGTAACTGTGATTTTTACAATTTAAATTTTTCTAACATTTAAAATGTTTTAAAACGTTTGTTCTGCGCGTTTTTATTTTTTATTTATTCACAAAACTAAGCCTGTGAACTGGTTTTACTACAGCTACAACACAACGAAAACTGTGACAAAATTTCAAAAGTTTAATGCCACGGTACTGACATTATTTCCACGGTACTGACATATAAATGATTATTTTTTTTTTACTAATCGAAAGATTGGTATAAAATTGCAATAAAATTCAATGCAGTATGCATTAGATTGTAGTTATAAGAGGTATATTTTATATTAAAAAATTAATTTTGATAGAAATTTATATATTTAATTTACAAAATAAGAATCGGACAGGCCACGGTACTGACATTTCGAGTATATTTAGGTGCAGCTTAAAAAAAATTTGCTAAGGTTTATGATCTAATTCATAATGTCAGTTGTAAAATACCTCTAAATTTACAATATTAATAACTTTTTGATGAGGAAAACTTATGCTAAACGATAAATAAAATACTGGACATAAAATCGCCCATCTATCGGTCTAGAAGCTAACTTTTCTCTCAATGTCTTTAGAGTGACATCGCAGTTTATTTAAATACATGCATTAATAGTTATTTATGCAACAAGTGCAAAAAGTAAGTGTTTATTGCACGCGACGTGAGTGCAATAAACACTTTTTGCACGAGTTGCATACAATATTTTTTCTACGTTCATGCAAAAACCAAAAAATGTTTTATTTAAGTGCAGAATAATAAAAAGTGTAATTTAATAGCAAAATATTTAATGACTAAAGTCGAAAATCGAAAAATCGAAAAATCGAAAAATCGAAAAATCGAAAAATCGAAAAATCGAAAAATCGAAAAATCGAAAAATCGAAAAATCGAAAAATCGAAAAATCGAAAAATCGAAAAATCGAAAAATCGAAAAATCGAAAAATCGAAAAATCGAAAAATCGAAAAATCGAAAAATCGAAAAATCGAAAAATCGAAAAATCGAAAAATCGAAAAATCGAAAAATCGAAAAATCGAAAAATCGAAAAATCGAAAAATCGAAAAATCGAAAAATCGAAAAATCGAAAAATCGAAAAATCGAAAAATCGAAAAATCGAAAAATCGAAAAATCGAAAAATCGAAAAATCGAAAAATCGAAAAATCGAAAAATCGAAAAATCGAAAAATCGAAAAATCGAAAAATCGAAAAATCGAAAAATCGAAAAATCGAAAAATCGAAAAATCGAAAAATCGAAAAATCGAAAAATCGAAAAATCGAAAAATCGAAAAATCGAAAAATCGAAAAATCGAAAAATCGAAAAATCGAAAAATCGAAAAATCGAAAAATCGAAAAATCGAAAAATCGAAAAATCGAAAAATCGAAAAATCGAAAAATCGAAAAATCGAAAAATCAAAAAATCGAAAAATCGAAAAATCGAAATATCGAAAAATCGAAAAATCGAAAAATCGAAAAATCGAAAAATCGAAAAATCGAAAAATCGAAAAATCGAAAAATCGAAAAATCGAAAAATCGAAAAATCGAAAAATCGAAAAATCGAAAAATCGAAAAATCGAAAAATCGAAAAATCGAAAAATCGAAAAATCGAAAAATCGAAAAATCGAAAAATCGAAAAATCGAAAAATCGAAAAATCGAAAAATCGAAAAATCGAAAAATCGAAAAATCGAAAAATCGAAAAATCGAAAAATCGAAAAATCGAAAAATCGAAAAATCGAAAAATCGAAAAATCGAAAAATCGAAAAATCGAAAAATCGAAAAATCGAAAAATCGAAAAATCGAAAAATCGAAAAATCGAAAAATCGAAAAATCGAAAAATCGAAAAATCGAAAAATCGAAAAATCGAAAAATCGAAAAATCGAAAAATCGAAAAATCGAAAAATCGAAAAATCGAAAAATCGAAAAATCGAAATATCGAAAAATCAAAAAATCGAAAAATCGAAAAATCAAAAAATCGAAAAATCGAAAAATCGAAAAAAAAATCGAAAAATCGAAAAATCGAAAAATCGAAAAATCGAAAAATCGAAAAATCGAAAAATCGAAAAATCGAAAAATCGAAAAATCGAAAAATCGAAAAATCGAAAAATCGAAAAATCGAAAAATCGAAAAATCGAAAAATCGAAAAATCGAAAAATCGAAAAATCGAAAAATCGAAAAATCGAAAAATCGAAAAATCGAAAAATCGAAAAATCGAAAAATCGAAAAATCGAAAAATCGAAAAATCGAAAAATCGAAAAATCGAAAAATCGAAAAATCGAAAAATCGAAAAATCGAAAAATCGAAAAATCGAAAAATCGAAAAATCGAAAAATCGAAAAATCGAAAAATCGAAAAATCGAAAAATCGAAAAATCGAAAAATCGAAAAATCGAAAATTCGAAAATTCGGAAAATCGAAAAATCGAAAAATCGAAAAATCAAAAAAATCGAAAAATCGAAAAATCGAAAAATCGAAAAATCGAAAAATCGAAAAATCGAAAAATCGAAAAATCAAAAAAATCGAAAAATCGAAAAATCGAAAAATCGAAAAATCGAAAAATCGAAAAATCGAAAAATCGAAAAATCGAAAAATCGAAAAATCGAAAAATCGAAAAATCGAAAAATCGGAAAATCGAAAAATCAAAAAATCGAAAAATCGAAAAATCGAAAAATTGAAAAATTGAAAAAATCGAAAAAATCGAAAAAATCGAAAAAATCGAAAAATCGATCTTTTTTATAAAGAAACTGCAAAAATAATTAATATTAAATCTGTTACAGAAAAAATTAGAAATGAATGAACAAAGTAAAAAAGTTAAAGGCAGAACGGACAATAAGACTCACAGAAGAACGAGAAAAAAGAAAAAGAGAAGAAGCATGGAAGTAAGAATTTGAAAGAATACGTAGGGAAAAGGAAGAATAAGAAAGATTGGACCGAGAAAAAAAATAAGACAGCAAATGTAGGGAAAAACAAGATAGAATACTAAAAGAAAAAGAAAAACAAGAAAAATACGAAGGAAAAATAAACAAGATAGATTAGAAATAAAAAGAGAAAAAGAAGAGCACACAAGATGGATGGAAGAACAAGAAATATTGTGGAAGGAGAAAGAATAAGAGAGATTGGAACGAGAAAGAGAAAAAAAGGACACAGAAGATAGAGGAAAGAATACAGAAGGAATGAAAAAATCAAGAAAGAATACGCAAAGAAAAATAAGAACATGAGAGATTGGAACGAGAAAGAGGAAAAGAAGATCAGAGAAGATGAAGGGAAGAACAAGAACAATGCAAAATAAAATAGAAGATGGGTGGAATAACAAGAAATATTACGAAAGGAAAAAAGAACAAAAACAAATACGCAGGGCACAGAAAGAATAAGAAAAATTTAAACGGGAAAGGGAAAAAGAAAAACATAAAAGATAGAAGGAAAAACTGTTACGGGTCAAAAATTCTAGCTAGATTAGTTTTAGTCAAAACAGCAAGGTTCGTAGACAATAAATGACTTTTCTTTTATTTAAGTGTTTTCTGAGTTTATATCTAAATCTAATCTAGTCTATCCTAAACTAAACTATAAACTAATCTTACTTAATCTATCCTAAAATAAACTAGTCTAAACTATTCTATTTTAATCTATCCTAAACTAAACTATTTTATTATATTTCATCTAAACTATTCTACTTTAACCTAAAACTACGCTATTATAACTACACCTATACTATTTTAAGCTATTTAAAGTTAAACCTAATCTATTCTACATTACCCTTTCTTATACTAGTTTTAATGTAAGAATCTATAGCATATATTTTCGCTCTTTATTTAATCCTACTGGGGATATGTTTTATATACGAAGTTCTAGATTTGAATCGTAAAGCTTCTAACTTTGTATTTTGTTTCACATTAAAACATATTCTAACCTTCTGTCTTATATTTGTCAGCTTGATTACTTCTAGAGCATACTTTAGAGTCCAAAGAAATGTCTTTTACTACACGAAATATCAGATATTTTTTAAGTACATTTTGTTATTGTTTACATTTATTTTATGACACCCACAAGTGTCAAATTCTTATCAAGTAGGGTCACACTCTTACCAGACTTTGCTAGTCAAGACCTTCCTTTGACGTATATGAATTTTCTACCTTTTTGAGAAACTTCTTTTTGTCAGTTTTTATAAGCTCAGCTCTGTGGCAGCATGCGCTGTATTTTCTAGTGCTCTAGGATCTGAACGTTGAGCTAAAACTATTAAATCAGTCAATAATATACCTAACGAGCTATCACGTCCTGAAGTCCTGCGCATATATTATGAAACACCCTGTATAATAGAGTTTTTGCAAAATCATATACTTTACAGAGATCAAAAAAGCCATAAGTGTTGTTTTCGGATTGCTGTTGATCTTATCAACTTATTCTCCTCGTTAATAAAATTCTTTGGCCATTTTCCAAATGTACAGCAAGATGCATAAAAGGGGGAAACCCCCCCATTCCCCCCGCCCCTAAAATGTGAAAATCCAAAAATTCTGAAATGCATCATTATTTATTTATGATCAGTAACTACAATTCCAATTTTCAAGTTTCTACCTATTAAAATAAATTGATACACCCATACAAACTTTCACCCCCCATTTCCCCCCTTAAACGGTGAAAATCCAAAAACTCTGAAACATGTCTTTATTTATTTACGATCAGTAGTTACAATTCCAATTTTCAAGTTCCTACCTTTAAAAAAAATCGATATCCCCTACAAACTTTCGACCCCCCCCCCCGTTTCCCACCTTAAAATGTGACTTGAATAAAATCCGCTCTTAGTGGGTGTCTACGTCGAGAAAGGAGTAACTGTGCCAAATTTCAAGCCAATCGGCCTTATAGTTTTGGACATCTGGTGATGAGTCAGTCAGTCAGTCAGTCAGTCAGTGGCATTTCGCTTTTATATATTACCTAATAAATCGCGATTTGACTACCTTTGGTGGATTTTTAATATACTGATTATGTTTACAATCTAAAAAGTTTGTCCGAGCCCTCTAGGTAAGTCTCTAAAATTAAATTCGACAACTTCCCTGACTTACCTATAGTTTAAGAGACTATTTATGTGTGGCTTATGGCAATCTTTTTTTTAGATCTTCTTTTAACTATCTGGAAGCTTTATATTCACTTCCTTCTACTCTGCGACTCTACCTTTCACCGTTTTTGAGCTTTTCTTGCATTCGTGTCATAGCGATAACAAGTTACCTTCTGAACCACTTGATAGTGCCAGTCAACATCCTACAGAGATAAGGCATACGATTATAGGAATATAACGAGGCTAGGTATCCCAGAACTAACCCCTACCTATATAGGACTCTCGGCAGCTTACTTTCAAGAGTACATCCTTCAGGCATATAGTACGACGTAATACAGTGGATACCGGACGAACAAGATCACCAAGTAAGATCATGAATTAAAGCTTCATTTATCGAAGCTGGCATAGCCCAACCGGTCTTGTAGTATTATAGGCCGAGAATACCGATCAAGGAGAAGCGACAGTAGCTGTCGGTGCCTTTGATATCGGATGTACCTTTTTCACAGCATGACTTTGACTGATACACAACTTAGCACGCTGAGAAAACATGCTTATTTTCTACACTGAGCGAAATAGTTTGGCAAATTATCTGAAATTATTGTTATAGTCCATGCGCAAATGTTGCAATGTGATTTAATTACATTGAAGTAGTTAGGGTTAATAGCAATGCTGAAATTTCGGCACCAAAATATAATTCATTATGTAGTAATTAATTATTTATTATAAAAGTAAAAGACGTTCATTATTTTATAATTTATCTATAAAATTTGTTCAATATTTGGTTTATTTATTGTTAAAAATATAATAAAATCCCCATATTTAAATTAAATTACCTTTTCCTTAACTAAAAATAAGGTAAATAAAATTAAGGGTGCCAAAAAAAATTTAGGTAACAATTAAAAAGACATTAAGTTTGAGAGGTTTAACTAAATATTTGCAATGTGCATATATTTTCAAAGCTTTTAGGTTTAAAAAGTACTCACATATTTTTAGAATTTCTAGATTTATATTATATTAAAAGGACTTTCAAGTTTATCACTCATTTCTGTAGAAACAAGTGTTTTCTCGCCAAGTTAAACCAGATGTCATTTAAGTTTTATGTATTTAGAGTTAAATACCTAGCCTGGCTATCAACCAGATAATACAAATATGTCCATTGGACGTCCAGTCGATATACAATTTTGGATGTCTACACGTCCGACTTCCGACATCCAATGGACTTTCAGTGAAGTATACAAATAGCACACTTTTGACCATTCAGAGGACGTCCAATTCTGGAATATATTTGGATTTTGAATACTGGACATTCAAAAAACGTCCAGGATTATATTTCCATTGAGACCACATCCCCACTTTTTTACAAAACCGCAACTCACCACACACTATTTTATATTATTAATAATTTGTTTATTATTTTCGCAAACCGCTATACACCATTTATTTATTTTTTATTAAAAATCGCTTGACCTGAGCAGGAATCGAACTCACGACACATCCATTATCGTTTTACGCTTTCAATCGCTAGACGAGCTCGACCAAGGAACCACTTGAAAACTTTACTAGATACAGTTATAATTGAATAAGATTTCAAACTTTTGCTGATAGAGTGAAATGCACTAGATTCAATTTGTCAATTTTTAATGACCAGTTATATTAAAAAAGAGAAGTTTATATAGATGGATATTATCTGGTAGGCTTAATAAATAATGACCTAAGATGGACGTTCACGGGACGTCAAAATACTACTGAACTTAAAATTAAGTCGAAAAACAGACGTTCTCTGGGTATCGATATTCAGCTGTCAATTTAATTAGCATAAACGGACGTACACTGGATGCCCGGATATGGACGTCCTGACCCTCAAATAGATCTAAAGTGGACGTCCATTGGACTATGTGTGCAGAGACGAATTTTTAGAAATAGTACTTATTTAAGTATGCACCAATATTTCCAAAATCAACTCCAGTATGATTCATTTAATAAATGTAAATATGAATGAGCAAAACATCTTTATATTGATACAATTGTGACTTACAATTTAGCCATAATAAAGGGATTTCACCCACTTTGACCAATCCTAATTGAAACACGCGAATTTATTATATTTTTTTAAATAAAATTTCAAAATAAAATAAACAAAATCTGTAGTTCATTGTTTATTAAATTTATTTAAAAGAAGGAAAACATATATTTCAGAAAATACAATACCTACATATGAAAAATAAAATGTCAAAAATGATTAAATCATTATACTTAATATTTATGCATGTGATGAAATTCTTAGTTTCCTAATAACTTTTTTGGCACATTTTATATCTGTATTAGACTACCTAAGTGTGTAAAAATCTTCATCTTATTACTACACAAAACAAACACCAAAAAATATCACTTAACATTGCTCACGTACTAAACACAACTTGGACTGACTTTGACAAATAACATAATTTTGAGTGATACACAACTTATTTTCGCACATGCGCGTTACAAAACGGTACACTGAAAACACCAAGCTGTCGCTTCTCCTTGATCGGTATTCTCGGATTATAGGTTCCTTTCTACAAACAGATAACTATTTATCACACAATACAAGAATACCCTAGTGTTTTATAGTAGACAGTTTTACGCAAATTAGCGGCATTGATATAGTAAAAGAAAACTAGGAAATAATACTTTTTTTTGTTTTTAGATTTAATACTTACGTAGTTCAATAGGGGTTTGTAATGAATAGTACTATTCAGGGACCTCACATAGCATATTCTTACTAGAATATATTCCAGGTATATTGTAATAATTTTCATAACGGCGTGGTTTTGTATATTTTTTCCCTTTAGTTCTTTTCTCCATTTAAAAATTCTAACTTCAGAAAAAAAATCATATGTTCTGTCAATCGAGAAATTTTGTTTTATTAAAATCTGTCTAGGGATCCGACCCGACTCTACCTAAAACATTAAAGTATTTTGGAACCGTTATTCCGACACAACTATCTTTTAAATGTCATTTGTCGTCTTCTTCTTCTTCTTCTTCTTCTTCTTCTTCTTCTTCTTCTTCTTCTTCTTCTTCTTCTTCTTCTTCTTCTTCTTCTTCTTCTTCTTCCTTTATTTGCCTTGTGATTATAACTTCCGAGCAATTACTACTAGAGCGAGTATTCCCCCTTTCCCGTGCTAAATTTTGTTAGCTACATCTACTCCCCCCGAGGGGGAAAATACCTCTTCTCTAATTGGCTTATTTAATCAGCGTTGCCAAGTTTGACAGCTCCAGTTCTGACACTTTCTGACACATGTCAATTTCTTATTTGTATTTTACAGAAAATATTATTAGAGAGTTATTGCAAGTTCACTTAAGGTCAGTCACTATTAGTGCCGCTCTTATTTTGACACCTGAGCATGCGTAAATCACTAACTTTAATAAAGATTGTGCCTGTCCTTAATAAGAGAGTTATTGCAAGTTCACTTAGGGTCAGTTACTATTAGTGCCGCTCTTATTTTGACATCTAAGCATGCGCAGATGATTATGTTCTAAAACTGACTTTATTAAGGATTGTGCCTGTCCTTAATTGTGGATGTTTAAGGGCAGCAGGTAGTGGCGACTTTATAGCTTTCTTATGCGCTCGTCATTTAAACCTTCTAAAATTATAATTTCTAATGCCTCTTTAATATTAGGTACTATTATAGAATTTATTTGACTCTAATTACGATGTCACTATTAGTGGCTGGCTTTATAGAATTTTGCAATATCTCTCTATTAAGGACAGGCACAATATTTATTAAAGTTAGTGATCTGCGCATGCTCAGATGTCAAAATAAGAGCGGCATTAATAGTGACTGACCTTAAGTGAACTTGCAATAACTCTCTATTAGTATTTATAACGTTGTAAGGGTTGTAAATGTATATTTAAGATTTATTATCTCTAATTATATGGTGAAAACATGCTTTATGTGTAAAAGGCCTGTTGAAAATGCTTCTTTAAGATAATATCATAAGTAAGTACAGACACAACCTAATTATCAGAGGCGGTGCATTAGGCAATCACCTTTAATTTGCAATTAAACTTTCTTATTTTCTTATCGAAAAATTTAAATTAAGAGCAAGTAAACTCCAGCTAAGTTCGTCTTCATCCGTCTCATAATGATTATAGTAAAGGTTAATTACTTATTATTATTTTAATATCACATCTTTGTAAAGTTTATTGTTATTTTTTTTAGGTTTCCTTTTCTTGCTATGAGAAAGAAATACATGGTTCTAAAATATAGAAATTCAACAAGTGTTCACTTGAATAACTTTTTATGCTAATGAACATTTTTTTACAGACCTCAGGGGAGGAAAATATTAAAGAAAAATGCAATTTCGACGAAAGAAGTATAATAATCAATCCTGTCGCTACTTCTACACTATATTTATCTGCTATTAAAATACTAAAACAGTAGAGACACTTAAGTTTCTTTCAAAAAGAATGTTTAAGGAAAAAGGCATAGCCATTTTTTTGGTGACACTTTTTTTTAACTAATCTAAAAGACTAATTTTGTGTATTGTTTAAATTTTCATTTTTTGTACTTTATTTGTTTTGGGTTTAAACAAAATGAACTTCTAAGATATGCATGGAATATCCCAAAAGAGCTAAGGAAGGTTTCAATATTCTTAAGAAAACTATTCAGAGCCAAAAATATAAAATAGAGTTCCTGTCCAAAATATAAATAGGTATACATTTTTAGATATTAGGAGTGATTTTTTATTCTATAAATAGAACATAATTTGCTTCTAAATCACTACCTAATTATATGTATAGTACAAAACTAAACAAGAATATCACATTATTCATGTTCTTTAATTTCCTTAAAAAACGTCGCAAAAAAATGTGAATATTTATTATTGGAGTTTACATCGTTATGCTAAAACAATACTAGAACAACTTAAATAATGTGGATTTTGACTATTTTGAGTTATGCAGATCATTATGATCTAAAAAAATGTTTGTCTGGTGCTATAGTCAGGTATAAAAATATTCATTTATTTAAACACAGTTGCAATATACATTTTATTTAGTTTTTAAGTTAAAACCTATTAGGACATCCTAAAATGACTTTTTTCGTTTGATGTGAGATTAATTATTCTACATTTTGGTTGGTGAAATAGGTTGTCTTACTGTTTTCTCTGATTATCTAAAAACACAATTAGTCAGTTCAATTGTACGATAAATTAAAGCAGAAATCCAGAAAACTTGACGATAGGTTTTTATAATATATATTATACAAATCACAACGAACTACACAAAATGACATTATTAATAATTTAGCAATAAAAAAGTGCAATGATGACACTAAAAGTTGAGTTTCTCGAAATTCTTTTTTTAAATTGTCTCAGTACCTACCTAGTATTTTTCTAGCACAATGATATTATAGGAATGTGCATTGCGTGATATCTTATATTTTAGGAATAAAATGATATATTTTTTTGCAGGTTTCTGTTAACAACGATTCCAAGAACTTTTGAAAATATTATTAAAACGGTCTTTGCAAATATAATTCTGAATTAAGAGCTTTTGATCTAACAATAAATTTTTATTCTCCATAAGGTTACAGCTTCCTAAGAAGAAAGTTTAACAAAACTTATCAGACCCAAAATATCAAAATTTTACCAACCAATTGATGGTTCTACTGGTTTCCATAGGAAAATTCTCCTCGAAACTACTAAAAGAAAAGTGGCAGAGGCAACTGAAGAAGGCAAAAAAGTCTTTTGCAAAACAAAAACTAGAAAGGACAATGGGCAGAAATGTATAGGGAATTGCCCCACCTCCTATAAGGATAAGTTATACATTAATTGAAAGATCTTTTTAACGAGAAAATTTCTCTTCATTACGACTCATCTCAATTACTTGTCCGTTCCGAGTTATACCATCCTAAATGTAACTAATTGCAGGATAGGCCAGCGCTTATAATGTTATTGTAGTGCTTAATTACAGGAGAATAATAGTAAATATTACTTCTTAGTAATATATAAACAATTATAATATCCGGGTATATCATGAGATGCTGTCAAGGATTTTATCCACCACGTGTATCCCTTACCAAATGGTCTCTACGTGTTGGTTACACAACCCCACATATGCTCTCCAAAGAGCTGGCACCAATGGTTTAAGACCAAGGTACTGGACTAACATAATAATACAATCATAAATATTATTACCCCATTTACGAATATAAAGCCATTTGTAATACATACAGGGTGCGACATCCTATACACGTCGGTCCAGATTATGACATAATTTTTTTTAAATTACTTTTATACAGAAAGATGAATATCTATTGGAGCTCTAATTAAAAAATTCACAGTGTGATTCAAAAAGTAAAAATATTAACATTGAAAAATTTTAAACATTACAACCGTTTTAATTACTTAGTACAATATAATATCAATACAAAATGAAAGTAATAGGTAGAAGGCAATTCCCATGCTAGCTAGTACATGGCTTGCATGAAAAATGCTTTTCAGCTAAACTAAAGTTAGATTATATCGCATATAATTTGCCAACTATGCATTTTTTTTAATTCGAGATTTGAGTTTTTGTTTAGTTGTTACAATGACAAGTGTCCCCATGGCAATAGTTGTTCCGAAACTGACCTCAGCGAAAGTTAAATTAAATCATCTATAAGTTGGCAACTATGCATTTCCATACCACTGAAGTTGGGTTTTTTCTTTAGTCGTTACCATGACAACTGCTTCTGTGCCAACAGTTTTTCCGTAACTGATTTCAGCTAAACTATAGTTAAATTAAAGCATCTACAACTTGGCAACTACTCATTTTCTTACCACGGTATTTGGGGTTTTCTTTACTTGTTACCATAATAAGTATCCCTATGTCAACAGTTTATCCTTAACTGATTTTAGCTAAATTAAATTATCTATAACTTGACAACTACGCGTTTCCTCATCACGTGATTTAGGTTTTTGTTTAGTCGTTACCATAACAAGCAACAGTTTCCCCATGACTGATTACAGCTAAACCAAAGTTTAATTAAATCATATAACTTGGTATCTACGCATTTCTTCACCACAAGATTTGGATTTTTGTTTAGTCATTACTATGACAAATGTTCCCATGGCAACAGTTTCTCCACAACTGATTTTAACTAAACTAAAATGAAAATTAAATCATCTATAACTTGGCAACTTAGGGATTTGGGTGTTTGTTAAGTCGTTACCATGCTAAGCCTGATGGGGGGGGAGGGGGGGGCAGAATTTATGTCAGCACCCACTAACAAAAAAACTTTCAGAGTTAACATAGGGGGTTTTAAATAACAAAAAAAAATCTGTGTTTTGTCACATGCACTATCATACAGTGTTTCTACTTAAGTCGGAACCATATGGATAACTTTTTTTATTACTGGTTTTGTGAAAAAAATTCAGTTATACAGTGTGTCTACTTAATTTGAAACCATATGGAAAACTTTTTTAATACTGGTTTTTTGACAAAAATTATTGTTGATAAAAAGTTCTACATGGTCCAAAACATAAAATGCAACCATCAGATATCAAATTTTTTTTAAGCAGTATACGAGGTTTGTCAAAAAATATGTTTTTTACTCAAGAGTAAAGTGCCTTTATTTTTTACAATACAGAAGAATGTTATAAAATCAATAGATCAAACGAACTTACCTTAAGTGAAGTTCGATCTTGATTATACGAAGCAACCAGCCCGAAGTATCACTTATAATCGGTAGTCAGTCTATCTGCACTTGTGTCCACAATTTTTAAAGAACTTCTCGCTGTATCTCCCACTTCCCTGCCCCGGCGCAGGGTCCACCTAATCGGCATTTTTTTTAAAGAATAATGAATTTAATCGTAACCATATGGGGTTAAATAGGGGAAGGTGGGTGGTGATACTTCGGGCTGGTTGCTTCGTATAATCAAGATCGAACTTCACTTAAGGTAAGTTCGTTTGATCTATTGATTATACTCGCAACCAGCCCTCGTATCACTTATAATCGGTAGTTGTTTAAAGTAAGGTTACGGTTAAATGGTAGTAGGATTAAATAAAAGTAACTTTTTTATTTTAGAACAATACATAGAGTGATAAATTTAAGTAAGTTACTCTACTTTAAATTAAATTACTTTTACCATTAAAAAGTAGTAACAAAAATAATTAAGAACCCGAACTTAAAATAGTCTGAACATAGTCTTCAGTTGGCTGCAAGGGCCTGTCATAAAATTGTGAAAATACCTTGGATTTGTTGGACCAACCTATAGTTTTCTGAATATAGTCTATGTTGAGGCCTTTCCTTTTAGCTAGAGATGTGGATGCGTGTCTTACTGAGTGGGGTTTAAATATATCTACGTTTACCCCTGATAAATTCAAAGTTTCCTTAATCCAACGACTTAGTGTCTGTTTTGAGGCTACTGCAAATGGTTTCTTATAAGTTAAAAACAGAGATCCGTTCTTACTTGACCGAAGCGTTTCGGTTTGACGAAGATATAGTTTAAGAGTACTTGCGACGCAAAGATCTATATCTTCTTCGAAATATGGTATTTTAAGGTATGGCTGATTTTTACCCACACTCGAAGTTTTTATTCTATCTGAAATAAAAATGTGATATGCATCTGGAGATTCTACAATGTTTTCCAATTTAATTAGTGACAGGGTTTGAAGTCGTTGTCCTGTAGCCAAGGCAAGAAGGGTAAGTAACTTAAGTGAAATATTTTTTAAGTTCGAAGTATCAATAGTTTTTAAATACTGAAGAACTTGCGACGGGTCCCAAGTCACTGAATATCTTGGTACTGGCGGCTTGAGTTTTGAAACACCTTTCATAAATCTTTTCATTCTAGGATCTTCTCCAATGTTTTTGGATAAGAGCAACGATAACGCTGAACGATGGGAATTTAATGTACTGTATCCATATTGGTTATTTTCCATTAGTTCCTGTAAGAATTCGATGGCATCGCAAACTTGACCCTGAATCGGTTCTAACTGTTTTCGATGACAAAATTTCCACCAGAGTTTATAGGTTGAGTTATACTGATTGACAGTTGACTTCGCTAAAGAATTGATCACTGTGTTAATTGCACTTGGTGGATATTTTTTGTATAGGAAAGCTTCCCTGAGACTTTGTAGGCAGCCAGAGTAAGCGTGGCTGCTAGTGGGTGTACTTGCCTGGAAGCAGAAGATAATAAATTACGACTTGGCTCAAGGATGACTGGAGTATTCAATGATAATTTTAAAAGTAGTGGGTACCAAGGTTGACTTGGCCATTGTGGTACCACAACGATGCCCTCCGCTCGGTCTGTGATTACTTTTTGCAAAACCCTTGTTATAAGTGAGAATGGGGGGAAAGCATAGAACAAGCTACCACCCCAATTTGTGGTGAATGCGTCGACCGCAACTGAATTTGGATCTTTAAACCATGATACATATTTGGTGCACTTAAAATTATCTTTGGATGCAAATAGGTCTACTTTAGGAATGCCTAAATAATTTACAATTTTGGCAAAAGCATAAGGTGCTAAAGACCATTCAGTTTCTATAGGTAGACTTCGAGATTCCTGATCGGCTCTCCAATTATCTAGTGAACTAATATACGTAGCTAAAATCCAAATGTTTCTTTTTTCACACCACTGCCAAATAAGTCTTGCAAGAGAGTTAAGATATGGATACTTCACGCTTCCCATACGGTTAATGTAGGAAAGAGCTGTTGTGTTATCTGTCCGAATTAATAAATTACAGTTTCTATATGATTTGGCAAAATAATTAATACCATGATATATGGCTTTTAGCTCCAGATAATTAATATGACACTTTTTTTCATTCTTAGACCACCAACCATGTGCGTCTTTGTCCCCCGCGCATGCTCCCCAGCCGGTAAGGGATGCATCTGTGAATATAACAATTTTAAATTTGTCTTTTTTAATATCATTATATGTGGTGTCTATAATTTGTAACCACCAATTAAAATCTGCCAAAATTTTGTTATTGAGATACATTTTTGCTTCATAACTCTTGGCTCTTTTTAAAGCCAAGTACTTTTCCCTTTCTAAATTTTTTGTATAAAGCCATCCATATTTGACGGCAGGACACACGGACACTAGTACCCCAATAATTTCTGCAAATTTCTGAATTTTAAAATGTTTTTTAGAGTGGTATTTGGTGACAATATTTTTAATTCTTTCTCGTTTGTTCGATGGAAGATGAATTTTCATATTTTTGCTATCAAAAATAAATCCTAGAAATTTGCAGAACTTACTGGGTTTTAGGATGCTCTTTCCTTCATTAACAATAAAACCTAATGATCTCAAAAATTCAAGTGAAAACTGAACCTTATCAAAACAATCCTTAGCTGTTTCGCCAAAAATTAAGAAATCATCTAAGTAGTTCACACATGTGATATTGTTATTTCTAAGATAATGTACTACAGGTTTTAATAATTTTGTGTAAGTATAGGGAGCTGAAGCCAAGCCAAAGGGGAGGCAAGTAAATTCGTAAATTTTCCCATCAAATGAAAAAACGCAAGAATTTTCTGTCCATTACATCAACGTTAATTAAAAAATAAGCATCTTTTAGGTCGATGGATGCCATATAACAATCTTGTTGGACTAGATTAGTTACAGTTTTAATGTTTTCCATTTTAAAATGACAAGTTCTTATGAATGTATTTAATGGTTTTAAGTTTAAAATAAATCTCTTGCCCCCACTTGACTTATCTGCTAAAAAATATCGAGATAGGAACTGTTGGTTGTTAGTACTATTTAGGCATTCGGTTATAGCTCCCTTGTGTAGGAGATCTTTAACAGATACTTTCATTTCTGCCCTTTCTTTTTCAGTAAATTTAGGTATAAGTGGGCGTCTCTGAAAAGGTGTTTTAGAAAATGGTAACTTGTAACCTTTAACCCAGTTCAGAATAATTTTGTTTGAGGTTAACTCTGACCACTTATCATAGAAATAT
Source organism: Psylliodes chrysocephalus (assembly GCA_927349885.1). Classification (NCBI taxonomy): domain Eukaryota; kingdom Metazoa; phylum Arthropoda; class Insecta; order Coleoptera; family Chrysomelidae; genus Psylliodes; species Psylliodes chrysocephalus. The sequence continues at coordinate 17,016,065 of OV651824.1, forward strand.
TGTAACCTGCCTGATAACTTAGTACTTACCGGGTTTAATATCTCCTCCTTGTCTGTTTCGGGTTTCGCCCTTGATGTGGTCTCGTCTCCCGCTTTTGCTCCTTTGTGAACCGACGAGCCGGGCGATACCGGTTTAAATTTGGGGACGAGGAAGGTTGTGTGTTGCGCTCCCCCCCCTTTTTCTGGTAGAAATTTTGCAAAACTTTATAATTTGAATTGTTGTATTTAATGGGAGCCTTTAAATCTTTACCTGCCAATTCCAATTGTTTTGCGATTTTGATTGCATCTGCCAGATTATCCCCAAATAACAGGTGAGGAGAAGGTTGGGCTTTGTCCACCATGTCCTTGACATTTTTATTTAGAAGCGGCTTTATCAGAGATCTTCTCACATTAGATATTTTTTGAAAACAGTTAGTCAAAATTCGGCCAGCCTCTGATACATTCATGAGGAGATTCCTTTTGGAATCGGTCGGCATTCCATCAGAATCAGTCAAAAGGGGTTGTAAACCTTTACCTAGCGAGTTCAAGGCCATACCAATTTGACTTTGATAATCTAAGTGAGAATTGTCTCTTGTTATGTGTTGTTTAGATAGGATTGGAATTATTTCTGGATTTACCAAGGGTGGTGTGAAACAGATATTTGAGGGAAAAACAGTATTTGTTTTAATTTTTTCCCACTCGGAATCATCCAATCCATGGAGCATAATGTGACTCCAGCGAGTTGCGAGTGATTCATGTATCTTGTGTGTATCTTTTGTAGATGATGGGTTTGAGCCAAGAATCTGCAACACATCATCTGGTAATTCCTCATCATTATAAAGCGTTAAACAGTCATCTTTATTTGCAATTGACCCTGTCTCTCTCGGAGAACAGCTGCCAGATATATTTGAAAGGGTCTCCTCCCCGCGCGGGGCGAGGCCGGCCCTGTTGTCTCTCACAATTTCCGATTCCGAATCGCGCGGATTGCGGCCATCGGTATAAGCGGTGAGACTAGATCTAGATAGAGAGCGGCTTCTGCTACGCGGCAAAGGCGAACGCCGGCCATGCCTGCTCGAGGCACGCGACCGGTCCCTCTCTTTCAATTTACGTTCTAACTTTTTAATACGTTTAATTAATTTTTTATTAGACACATCATCGGAATCACTTGATCGTGATCGACGCTTTTTTCCCATTTTATTTCCTGAAAGGTAAATACCTAGAAGCTAAAACGAAAAATATAAATTTAATGTAATGCTTACGTGTTAGCGAGGATTTTTACGGCGGCTATCTGAGTATACTCTGCGCTACGATGTGAACACTTCAAGCACAAAAAGACCAATGCCGATTAGGTGGACCCTGCGCCGGGGCAGGGAAGTGGGAGATACAGCGAGAAGTTCTTTAAAAATTGTGGACACAAGTGCAGATAGACTGACTACCGATTATAAGTGATACGAGGGCTGGTTGCGAGTATAATAAAGGTATTTTATGAATTAAACATTAAAACGTAAATAATCACCTAACCTGAATTTATATGTTAAATGACTGTATTTACATATTTTGATATAACTTTTAATTCTAAATAACTTTACCTCATTACATTCTTCTGTATTTTAAAAAATAAGGTACTACCCTTGAGTAAAATTCATATTTTTTGACAAACCTCGTATACGGCTTAAAAAATTGATATCTGATGATTGCATTTTAAGTTTTGGACCATGCAGAACTTCTTATCAATAATAATTTTTGTCAAAAAACCAGTATTAAAAAAGTTTTCCATATGGTTTCAAATTAAGTATAACTCGGAACGGACAGACAATTGAGAGAAGTCATAATAAAAACAAATGTTCTCCTTATAGATATCTTTCATTTGGCATATATCTTATTCCTATTGGGAGGTGGGGCAAAAATGCCCATTCTCCTTTGTTTAAGAATTTAATTATTGTTTCAAGTTTTACCATTAATAATTTTTGATAACGATTTAAGATTATGTATTTTACTCTTTGATAACCTGTTTAAATTTTTATTAGGACCAAAATAAATTATAATTTTCATTTCAACTACAAAAACCCTCATAATATTAAAAAGGGGAAAAACGTTAGATTAGTTATGTTCAGGAATAAACTCTTTAAACATTTATCTACTTAAAATGTGATACTTTCAGAAGGTATGCTATTAACTTTTTATTTGTACTTGTATTAATTTATTTCATTTTATTATCTGTTGTATTTTCAAATTGATTTTGATATTAATCTTATCTATTTATATATTCTTTATATTCACATATATGTTTTTTCATTGAAACAAACGTTTATTAGCTTATTAAATATAATGAATTCATGTTGTTTTATTATATACTTGTATGAATGATTACTTTTATTTCCTTTTAAAAATGAATTTCGAAGATAAAGCCGAAACGGTGAGTAAGAATAAAAAATTAGACGAAAGTGACGATATTTACTAGAGCTTTCATCTACACGCTCCTTTTTCTAGCCATCTACACCTGAAGGCGAGTTCGGTCAGTCAGGGGCTGGAGCGGGACAAATTTTAGGGTGCTTTTAAATGACATTTAAGCGTGTTAAACTGTCACTAATCGGACCAAACCGAACGCTAAAAGAGTCGTTTGGAGTTAAAAGTGTTAAAGGAGTTAAAGGAACGTGGCAAACCGAACGCAATGTGAGCCAGCAAGATTCGTCTTCCCTCTAGCCTTACATTCTCTTTAATATATCCAGACCTTCTTTGACGGGGAATATACCACTACATTATCTTTATTTGTTATCTCGAGCAATTTAAATGCATTCGTAATTGCTCATTCTCACCTTTTCTCTTGTAGATTCCTTACTCAGTTTTCTTATTTTTAGTTGCGTTTGCACTGCTCTTTTATTTTCACAGCTTTAATTCTATAATGCTGTAACGCTACAATATATATCCATTTTTGTAGTTTATACTATTTAATGTTATTCGTAAGTGACCAACCTATTATAATAAATAAAGATTATTGTTTTACAGGCCTGAAGATGTTCCTGTAAGGCCAAAACTTGTCGCTCCTGTATTTATTATTAATAAAATTGATTTTAAGGTTTTATTCTTTAATTGAAAAAATTAGACCTTTACAGTGATTTTCTTTCATTTCCTGCATTAGACACATATAAGACGGTATTCATTTTAAAAATAGTAAAATTAACAAATTTTTTAGGTTATTTTTTACAATTAAAACGTTTGAACAATGTGTGTTTTTGTAGATAAATGATACGCCACTGAACAAGAAGGATGTTTACCTTCCCCCTTGTGCCCGCTTCCTCACTTCCTCTACAGATGTTGCTAACACAATAATCGCCTACAAACTCGTTTTCACGCTCCCTTTGCTCAGAGATTTTAACAAATAGATAAAATATCAAGCATTACGTTACAAGTTAGCAGAAATAAAGCTCGGCCCCATTTCATAAGTAAGGGCGGAGCCCTAACAAAGAAGAAAGAATACAGAAGGAAACAGAAGAACAAGAAACAACACGCAATGAAAAAGAATAAAGTTAAATTGGAACAAGAAAGAGAAAAAACGGAGTGTTTAACTCTTTTGGGGTACATGAGAAAATACAACTTATTTAAAAACATTGATTAAAAATAAAATACTTCAAGAATTCAGATTGGTTAAAAATTCGCATAAAAAATATTAGAATACAGGAGCTATGTCAATTTTTAGATAAATTGAGATATTGAAACGTGATTCCATAAAAAATATATTTAAAGTAGGCTATTATCAACGAAAATAGATATACGAGTCATGTCGTGATATCTGCTTGTCTCTAAAAATTAAATCCAAATTGTCATTTGAAAAATAAAAATAATTAACTGTAAACTGTAAAATTTTAATTATAAAGATAATAAAACAAAGACAATGGAATTAAAAGAAAATTAAAATAACAATATATTTCATTGTATTATTTACCGTTATTAACAGTGTTACTACTTGAAGTCTTTAAGAAAATCGTTAGCAGTTTTAAATGGATTGGTTAAAAATATATTTTGTTATATCGCTAATTTTATTCACAATTTATGATTCCCAAGCTACTGATCAAATAAATACAAGAAATGGTTCTCTAAATGTGAAAGTTAGAAATAGTCCATTGGAAGAATTGGACGATGACTATTACTTCTATGATTACGATCAAAATGACCCGAATGACTTGAATGAGGATATAAATTTTGATGAAAATGAGCACCTTGACGATTATCGCAAAAAATGGAAGTTAGAAGACAAAGAAATTTCTAAAATACCGGATGGAATGTTTATGCGCGAGTCAAAAAGATTCCAAGCGCAATGCAAAAGAGCAGATCCGCATTTGGAAGATGAAATGCATTACAACTGCGAAATTAAAAAGTTTAATCCATTTAATTCAGTGCCGGAGGATTATTTTGATATCTTTTAATTAATAAATATAAAAAGAAATTTTTCGAACTAAATTGTTCTTCATTAATAATTTTAGGATGGAAAGTAGCACTTTTCCTCAATAGTATATTATTTTATGTGGAAAAGCTGTTATTCCACCAAGTTGACACGTCAACAAGGTCAGACTACCTCTATTAGAGGTAATTTCTCTTATAATCGATGAAACATCTTACGATGTAGAAGAACTGCAAGATAGCCTTACTAAACTACCACGCAGTAATAGTACTTCCTCAAATTGTAGCACCTCGCAGTCCAGTGGCGGCTTGTCGTAAGGGGCCAAAGGGCCTTAGCACTGACGCAAAATTTGTAAATATTTCGATCTCTAAAAATATTTTTTTTTGTATTAATTACAATAATTATTACAATCGTCGGATCAAATTATGGCTAAACGATACATTATATAAATTATTTATCATTATTTAATTTGATCCCGTTGAAAAAACTTGCATCGTATTATTCCTAGGCACAACAAATTTAATAATTCAAGCAATTGACTGTCCGTCGTCTATCCGAGCACATCGACCAGTGGCCCGGCTGCTTACATATCAATCCATTGTAAAAGTTTACTAAAGGTCACGCCATTCGCCTGTAGAAAGCGCTTTTTATACATTCAAATGGGGCCACGTTTCAAGCGGCTCGGAAGGAATAGTTAGAATAATATTGTTTCAATCGCGTGTTCGGCGAGTTCGGCGTATTGCTTTTGATAATTTATGCGTGCTGAAGTTTTGTTTGTTAGGTAGTTAGAATAGTTGAGTTTTTAAAGTATAATAAATTAAAAATTGTCCGAGACTCTGAAGCAAAATGAATAAAATAAGCAATCTGTTACTGAAACCTTGTTCTACGCACTCGCTCGAGGAAAAATTCAAATAAATGAATTTGGGAGACGTCTTCCCGATTTGAAAATAATGCAGAAGGCTTCCACCTCAAGTTTGTCTTAGTAGCTGCAATTCCCCTTTTCCCATTTTAAAGAGAACCAAAAACATGGATAGGTACTCCTAAATAAATTTTTACCCCCCATGTGAAAATCCAAAAACCCTGAAACACGTCATTAATAATTTGAAGTTAGTAGCTGCAATTCCAATTTTCATTTTTTTAACTTCAAAGAGAACAAAAAAATCGATAGTCCTATACAAACTTTTACTCCCCGTTTTCCCCCCTTAAAATGTGAAAATCCAAAAACCCTGAAACACGTCATTTTGTATTTATGCTTAGTAGTTGTAATTTAAATTTTCATGTTTTTAACTTTAAAGAACAAACATTTTCATTAAATTTAATTTCCCCCATTTCCTCCCATTTTCCCCATATAAAGTTAAAATTTCCAAATCCTTGCTTAGCGGATGCTTACGTTATAAAATAAACCTATGTTCCAAATTTCAGCTTTCTAGGCTCAGTAGTTTTGGCTGTACGCTGAAAGTTAGGGTGTCGTTAATAATTTTTGAGGGGGTTGTTCCTAGGTGGTAGCTTTTGAGGGTGGGTCATCAAATTTTTATTTGTTTTAGAGTACACCGAGTACACATTATAATGGATAACTTTTGTCCGGTTCGATTATCTTGCATGGTTTAGAAGTTATAGCATGGGTAAAACAATTTGGGACACCCTGTATATTTAGCAACAACGTATATTGTTCTGCCTCTGTAATACGCTAGTTCGGTGTGATGTCATTTTGGTTCCACTGACATTTAATTCTAACCAAACTTTTAACAAAAACATCAATAAATTTGACGTATACGTTTTTACTGTTTTTGATTTATTGGGGTATTTTTTATAGTATGAGAGCCCACTGCAAATTTCGACCGTCATCTGATAACGTAATGAAATATGCTCCAAAGGCATGTAACAACATTGTACTTTACCAAATTGCACCTGTGCCAATCCCTATCATGAGCAAAGTGGTTTTTTTTTTGCTCTTGGGCAAGGTTATATTCATTTAGCCAGCTACAAAATATGTTAGGCACACACGGGCACATTGGCTTCTGCTCAAGCGCGCGTGTATGAATGTATATCTCTTTTAATATATCTTTTTTTTTTGTTTTTTTTTTTTTTCTAAGAATAACAAAAAATATAATAATTATAATAATAAAAAAAAGAGATTAATATTCAAACCTAAAGCTAACCTAATCGACAATAACGAGAGTTTTTTAAAGAATTGCAAGCGGGATGGAACTAGGAATAAACTCTTCACACCCAGGGGTCAATCATGGTGACTGACGAACACAGAATGGGTAGACTGCGGTTTGAGGGATTTTTTGTAGGGTAAAGTAACATTGGTGACAAGTCTAACCTAATTCTAAAGTTGTAATTTACTTTTCTGGATAAATAATAAAAGGACGTCGTAGATCGATAGTTTGTTAAGGGACAGAAGGTATAATAAATTGAAGGGGGGGTAAATTTTGCATTTTATTAGGTTTTCAACAAGTTGATCGCTGTGATTTCCGAATTTATTACATCCGAAGAATATATGGTCTAAATCGCCTAGTGTATTGCAAGTGTCACAAAGATTAGATTCTTGTATACCGATTTTTTGCAAATGGAGAGGGTAACATGCGTGTCCGAATTTTAGTCTGCTACTGGTGACTATTTCATTTCTTGTGAGGTTTTTGTGCCACACTTCGTTGGGGATGACTGGGTGCAGCAAAGTGTAGCGGGTTGATAAGTCATTGCAGTATTGTTTCCACATGTATTTCCATTTGTCTTTAAGTCTTTTTTTAAAGTGTGAAATGCATTCATCTATAATGATATTGTTTTTCATATGCTGTCCAGTATTATTGCTTTGCTTGGCTAGATTGTCAACTATTTCGTTGAACTGTAGGCCGGCATGTGCTTTTATCCACAGGAAACTAATACTGAAGTTTTGGTTTTTAAGCTTGATAATCAGTAATTTTAAGTTGATTATATAGATATTGTTGTAAGGGCTTATTATGTCTATTGGACGTGATATGCTAGTAAGGACTGACTGTGAATCTGAAATGATGACCGTGTTTTTTATTTGATGTTCCTCAACGTAGTTCAAAGCGTTAAAAATTCCTAATGCTTCGGCTGAGAATATTGATGAATAATCGTTTAACTTAAATTTTTTTTGATCCTTCAAGACGGGGATGAGGAAAGCACAACCAACTCCATCAATTTGTTTAGAGGCGTCTGTGTAGATATGTACATGATCCGGGTACTTTGACAGGTGGAGATTTCGTTTATTATTACTGGTTATTGGGATATCAGTGTAGGTAGGGGTTACTATACCTGGTGTCTGCGCGAAAACTTTAAATGGAATTATTTCTGGTGTTTTAAAATATATCGACTTGAAATTTTGGAAGGTCATTAAGGAAGTAGGGGGTAAATTAATAGTGTATAAGATACCACTCCAACGTGATATCTGCCCCCCCCCCCCCCCCCAGCCACCCCCGGTTCAAAAGTTTAAATGACACCCTGTATTTTTTTTACATATTCTGAAAGAGCGTAGTTTTTTTAGTATCTCTATGTGAAAAAATTACTTAATTACATAATGAACTTTGAAAGATATTTACAGCTAAAGGTTCAGATACCAGATATTAAAAAAAAGAACTAGTAACCTTGGACAGTAGACAAATTTCGAAATAATTAAAGCAGATAGAAACAACAAAATCTAATTATCCTAAAAAATATAACTTATCACAAAAAAATACAACTTATCATAAAAATAGGTATTCTTATAGACCAACAAAATTTCGGTTTATAAACTAAAGTAAGGACTCTTTTTATTTTTTAAGTTAAATCAAATGTTCAAAATGTTCACCGTTTACATTTAAACAATAGTACAGTCTATTCTCGAAAGCATTCCGAATATTTTCAAAGACATGTGGTGTTAAATTTCTACATTCCTCTATGATTCTATTACGCAAATCATCAATGGATTGTGGTGGTGTCCTGTAAACAACAGACTTCAAATGTCCCCATAAAAAGAAATCCAGTGGGGTCAAGTCTGGGGAGCGAGCTGGCCATTCAATAGGACCCCTACGACCTATCCATTGTCCTGGAAAAATGGTATTTAAATATTGCCTTACTTCTAAACAGTAATGAGGGGGAGCTCCGTCTTGCTGAAAGTATAACTGATCCTCCTGCATTTGATCTAAGTTTCCTTCCAAGCACTGAATGATAAGAGGATGTATTAATTCTTCTAAAAACTCGAGATATCTAGGCCCAGTTAAATTCTCGTGATAGACCAATTATTTGGTTATTTAGAATTCCAGCCGATACATTAATTTTTTGGGGACGTTGCGTATGGCCTTCTCGGAAAACGTGGGGATTAACATCGCTCCAATATCGACAATTGTGTCTATTTACGAAACCATTTAAGGAAAAACAACTTTCGTCACTGAAACAAATATTTCGCAAAATATTTCTATTTTGCCTAATCATGCCTGTCATAGTTTCACAAAATTGGACTCTTCTATCGAAGTCATCGTCGCCCAACTCTTGATGAAGCTGTATTTTATAAGGATGCATTTTATTTAATTTTAATATTTTATGGCACGTTGTTTTTGCCACTCCCGAAGCTTCTGATAATTTTCTAACTGAAAGCTGTGGGTCTAAATTTACGTGACCAAGAACTGCAACTTGTGTTGCTTCATCTCGTGCTCCACGATTATTCATATCACGTTTTTTATTATTTACCGATCCAGTTTCAAAAAATTTTTGTATTAGATTAATTACATAAACAGCAGATACATTTTTGTTGGGATGGTTTTCGTTAAATAATGCTGCCGTCTGCGAATAGTTTCTGTTTGCAATCCCATATAACTACAATTTCAGTTCTTTCTTTCAAACTGTAAACCATTTTTCTATTTTTTTAGCTATTTAATTTAAACTAAGTCAAATTTTTTCGAAAACTTTTGTACTAACGAGTAAACAGAAGTGTCACAAACAATATTATTTGACAGTTCAAGCAACGAAGCAGCTTATATGGCTTGCTATTATTTTTTGCTTTCGATATTTGAATATCTGGTATCTGAACCTTTAGCTGTAAATATCTTTCAAAGTTCAAAAACTACGCTCTTTCAGCATATGTAAAAAAATACAGGGTGTCATTTAAACTTTTGAACCGGGGGTGGCTGGGGGCGGCAGATATCACGTTGGAGTGGTATCTCATACACTATTAATTTACCCCCTACTTCCTTAATGACCTTTCAAAATTTCAAGTCGATATATTTTAAAACACCAGAAATAATTCCATTTATAGTTTTCGCGCGGACACCCGGTATGTATTGGTTCTAAAGCCATAAATAATTCATATACATCATATTGAGCAGGCTTATGTACGTAATAAAATAAATTGTGGTTGTTTCTGAAGGAATCAACTATTAGCGGAGATACTTTTTTTGACCAGTATTTGATTGTCAAATCATATGTATTTAGTACTGCAATTTTATTTATGTTGCAAGGATTAGTTATACATGATTTCATAATAAATTTGTCAAATAATAATTCTCTACGGAGGTGGAGAGGGGGCTCTAAAGCTTCCACAAGTAGGGGTTTTACTGGGGTGGAGCACATGGCGCCTATGCAGAGTCTAAGTAAATTATTCTGTACAATGTCCAATCGTTTTAGTGTACTAGAGCTAGCCGATCCATATAGAATACTACCATAATGGATCGAATGTATGATCTGTAAAAAGTTAAGCAAGTTTCGGGGCCAGCTCCTCACCAAGTTCTTCTAATCATTTTAAGTAGATTTAAACCTCTATTACATTTGGTGACTACATTATCAATGTTTGGTTTCCAAGTCAGTTTTTTATCTAAGGTTATACCTAAGTATGTGACTGTGGGGGAGACATTGTAGGCAACATTATTAATCTTTAGATTATCAAGAGGGGGTAAATTGTGTCTTGTAAAAAATGATATAATGGATTTTTCTGGAGTTAAAGAAAGGCCTAGTGTATCGAGTTTTTCTGTGATTGAGACAATGGAATTTTTTAATGTTGATATACAGGCTGTCAGATTTTTATTGGAATTATAAATGACAAAATCGTCGGCGTATTGGATTATGCGATGGTTGATGCAATTCTGGTGTAAACATCTAGTAAAAATGTTAAAGAGGATAGGAGAGAAAACCGAGCCTTGCGGTAATCCTACTGACACATTTCTAGGTCCTACTAGAGAATTATTAGCTGATCGGACGTATACCTTTCTTTGGGAAAATAAATTACACAAAACATTACAAATTCTTGAAGGGAAAGAAGCACTGAGCAATTTATCTCTGAGAATTAGTATATCAACGGAGTCATATGCCCCTTTAATATCAAGAAAGGCTGCTCCCAAATAATCGTTTTTAGAGAATCTTGTTTGAATATCTGTAACCAAATTAGATACTGCATTAATGGTACTCAAACCCTTTATAAAGCCAAATTGATTTTCGGGAAAAATGGAGTGAGAATGTACGAAGAATTCGATGCGATATTTTGTAACTCTTTCGAATGTTTTAAGGACACAAGACAGCAGAGAAATAAGTCGGTATGAGTCAGGGCTATCTGGGTTTCTTCCTTGTTTTAAAATTGGAACGATGATAGCCGTTTTCCAAGCCTCTATGTTGGCGTTACGTAACCAAGTGTCATTAAAAATTTCGAGTAGAAATTGTTTGCCGTTCGTAGATAGATCTCGTAGCATATCGTATGTTACATGGTCTGGTCCGGGGGCTGTATTATTAGTGTTCTTAAGGGCGAAGATAAGTTCGTTGTATGTGAAAAATTTAATATATCATTAGTGACAATGTATCTATGTTATTTAAGTTTTTTTGAACGGAAGAAGGGACAATTTTAGTCATAAAATCTTCGATCCAGTTGAAATTAGAACATTTATTAAAGCTAACTGGAATTCTTTGCATTTTTGTTGTTTGGCGCAATAGGTCTGTACACGAAGTTTTTTTATTTAAATTACTACAATAGTTAATCCAATTATCTTTTGCTTTTATCTTAAGAAATCTTTTGGTTAATGCCATTTCTTTTTTAACCAGGATGAAGTTTTCTAAAGTACTAGTTTCTGTGTATCGTTTTAAGGCTTCCTTTCTGCGAGTGACTGCATTGTCGTATTCGTTGTCCCACCATGGAGGGGGCATTTTTTGTTTGTTTGTTAAAAGGTTTATTTAAGGGTATGGAGGAAATGGCAACTATTTCTATACCTGTGACGAAATAATGGTATTTCGTGTTAATGTTATTAAAAGTTTGCGGTATGACTTGGAAATATTGATGAGATTTTTTTTTCATATTCTGACCAATTTGCTTTTCTGGTGTTCCATTTTGTTTTTGGGTTTGTGGGAGGGTTTTGTTGATGTAATAAAAAAGAAATTTTCATCATTATTAAAAAGTGGTCAGAGCCAAGAGTGTCAGAATAACCTTTCAACTTACTTTGTTAGCGATATCTGGGGAGGCTATACTAAGATCTACAGCGGAGTTTTGGCAAAGTCTAGATATTTTGGTAGGAGATCCATCATTAAGGAGTACCGTATTTGTCTGATTTAAGGCATTAACGATGTTTGAACCAGAAAGATTTACTTTGTAGGATCCCCAAAGACCATGATGGCCATTGAAGTCTCCTATAATTGTGGGACCGTTAATATTGTTAAATAAATATATGAAACTCTGAGTTGTTGGGGGGCAATACACTGAGATTAATGTTAAAGTTGTGTGTGTGTCTGAAATTTGAACATCGCAGACTTGAAAGCCGTCTGTGATATTTGTGGGTGTGAATTCCTTACATAAAATATTATTTTTAATTAATATAGCGACTCCAGTTGTATCGTCATGCCTGTCTTTACGTACTAAAGAGTAACCACTAAATTTTTATGTTATTCCTGGTTTAAACCAGGTTTAAGACAATAGGACGATATCGATTTTAGACTCGTTTATAACTTTCACTAAACTATTTTTATCAGATACAGCCAGAGACAATCCAGCGAGACTTGTAACTCAATGTATTTTTTTTGTTCGATAAAAGTTATTTGGGCGATTTTAACCACAACCAGTCTTTGATGGCGCCACTAGTAAATAGCGGGAAAATTAAGAATGCTTTAGGGCGGGAAATTCAAACTAGGATTCAGAAATAAATAGTTTTTCTACACAAATTTACAGAAGAAACAAAAACTATTGTTTCACTGTTTATTAAAAAAAAATAAAAGCTTCCAATAACATCAAATTTTTTATCACATAAATAATCATTTTAATCAGTTTAATATAAGCAGTGAACATAGTTTTTATTACTCTTGTAAATTTCGCTAAAAAAGAAACTTGAAAATTCTATTGATTATTAAATATTTAAACTTGGAAAAATAATACACCAAACTCTTTTTTTATAAATTATATTTTTGTAAGGTACAGAAAAACAAACTACAATTGCTTCGTTTAGAAAGTACCTCGTATCATTTTGTGACAAATTACAAAGAAAGTAACAGTTGTTATATATTCATAATATATTTAAAAACTAATGTAACAAATATTTTATAAAGTATAGAGTATATCGATACCTTTTTGCCAGACTATCATAAGTGCCATTTGAACAAATGTCGCTTACGTTAGTCTGGCAAAAAGTATCGATATGTTATGACTTTATTTTAATAGAAACCATGAAAACGAAACAAACACACATACACTCAACACAAATGTATAAGGTCCGAGTCGAGTAAGTTCCCATCCTATAAACTGGATCGAAACCTGCTAGACCCATTCCGTACACCCCCTGCTAACTCCTCTTATGGTAATCAAGATCAATAGATTTATATGCCATGCCTTCTAAAAGGGAATGAAGGATGACATACTATCATCATTTAAACAGGACGTTGCTGAAGGCTTACTCTGTTATTTCGTTTGTTTATGTATCTTGTGTCTGTGCATTTCTGTTGTGTCCACAGTCATTTAAAAGTTTTCCTAGTCTCCTAATTTGGATACTAGGTAGACCTTCTTTAACTAGTAGTCTAATCTATTCGATCTGTTCTGCAGCAGGAGGTACTTTTCAAACATAGCAAATAATATTATTAATAATAAACACTATTTAAAGATGAATACATTTTTGTAATTTTTTTGTCATTGCCCCTTACCTTTCTCTTACACCACCAGGGTACACCTATTTTCCATATTCCCTTAATTATAGATTACCTTACAATGTTTGAATGAATATAACATTTTACCCATGAAAAATCTAATTTCATATTTAACTCTTTTTCAATTTCATTTGAAACAATTGGTACCTATATTAAATTTATCATCAAAGAAAATTTCTAATAAAGTTATAGCAAATCCTACTTAAACTACTGGTTGTTCTGCAGGATAAATTAACTTTTCTTGAGATTGATCTCTCTCTAAAATCCAAAACCGACCTGATGTCCCCAAATTTATTTTCCAATGCATCCTGATTTAAAATTCTGCCCTTTTGTGATTAAATTTTTTTTTCTTCCTTTAGAGTGGCTATTAGAGGTAGGTATATGTAAGAAATAGCCAATCTCTAATCATTTCAAGAGTCCTTTGCCAATACTACATGTGTAGATTCTTTACTCTGCATACATTTTACTTTTCTAGTAGGTAGGAACTTTGTGCTGCCATTAAAGCTGTCCAGACATTCATCTACCTACTTAATGAACAAAAGTAGCTGTAACAATGGACCTCTGTTCCAATTCACCTAAAATCATTTTGTAATAGATATTATTAAACACACACATTATACAGTGGTTTTCTTAATAAATTGGAAATTACTTACCTCTAGAACGAAATGTGTACAAAAACGCGAGTTTGGTTCCAGAAATTGCTTCATGCAAAAAATAATATGCAAAAATAAACATTCCCCCCCAAAGAAAATTAATTAAACGACAAAATCAGACTCAAAGAAATAAACGGTGCCCAAATTTAATTAATTTGAATAAAATGTACACGTTCATAACAACATTCATAACATTGTCAGTTGTCAGTTTTAATCAATACGTCGACGTCAAAAAACCAGCAACATTAGCGACCTCTTAGATTGGTGTTAGTTTTATTGGAGGGAGATAAATATATTTAAAGATCAATGTAAAAGAGAAAAAAAGTCATATATGTAATTGAAATGGACCACCGAACAATTTTTCCTATTAAGTTACACGTCTCTGTTGTCTCTGATACAGCGGAACGGGCGTTCCACTGAAGGATATTTAAATCAATAAAATTCTTGGTCATCGACGTTGATCATTTCTACTTCTTGGGTAAACGCTACTTTTTTAATACAATCTATGTTCATTGCAGCAAGTTCTTCAAAAGAATTAGCCTCACTAATTATTTTTTTAAAAACTGAAAAGGGATTGTTTATAAATTCGTCGGGGTCGGTTTCACAATCAGCTTGGTCTGTGGGTTGAGAAAAAATAGGTTTTTGTGGACCGAATTTAAATGGAAACATAGGCTGAACATGCGTGTTTTCTAAAGGTGATGAGGATTTTCGTTTTTTGGCCGATTCATCGACTTGTGTTAGGGGTCGTTTGACCATGGTAGATTGAGGAGGGTGTGAATGTAAATAAGTGGGTTGGGACATGATAGGTTGGCTTGGTTGGGTTTTTCGGCGTTGCAGATTGTCTTGGCTGATTTAAGGGGGGACATCTAGTTCACTAAGAACATTTAAAGTTTGATATCTGTTACTTGTTTTAATAGAGTTGGCATATGATGTGTTTTGAAGCATTTTTGCTTCCAGAAAAGTTAAATTTTCCTCCGCCATTTTTTTTTTTAATGTCCTGTTGTTTTATATGCATGGGACAGGTTTTGGCTATTGACTTATAAGTGTTTGTTCTGCAATAAATACAGCAGTTTTCTTGTGGATCACGGCAGGCATGCGTGTCGATTTTTTCTTTACCACAATTACTACACAAAACAGTTGAACTACGACATTGTTCCGCCACGTGACCGTATTTAAGACATTGGTAACATTGGGTTACTTTTTGTATAAATGGTTCTACACGACAAGCTACTGAGTTAATGTATATTAGGTACGGGAGCATATTACCTTCGAAGGTAACTATTACAGTTTGTCTAGGAACTAAAGAGGTTTCACCATTGTTTGTGAATTTCCTTTTAACTCTGTGTATTTCTGTTATGATTACTGGTGATAAGAAATTACTAAACAGGTATTCTTCGTCGAATATGGTATCTACATGTTTAATTAAACCTTTTTTGGATAATAGTGTCACAATTATTCCTTAAATTGAATTAATTTATTTTCATTCGGCTCAGTAAATAATTTAACATCCTGTATGTTAAATTATTTCTGAATAGTAGGTCGATTTCGAAATACTTTTAAATCGTAGAGAATGCATTTCATAGTTTTTTAAGATAAATAATATAAATAAGTATATGTATATATAGAAATAAGAATTATTGTAAAATATTCATTTAAAAATAAATAAAGAATAAATATGATAAAACACACCAAGATTTATTTATTTGTTAAAAAAAATGTAAATATTTAAAAATGTTGAAAATATTTTTGAATTTTATGGTTTATTTCTCTTTATGTATTGGAAAAAATTCTAAAATGAGAAAAAAACGTTTTTTATATATATATATTTTTTTTTTTTTTTTTTTTTTTTTTTGTTTTGTAATGTTATTAAATACGTAAAAATTTACCAAAAAAAATTACCAAAAAATTGTCAAAAAAAAAAAAATTATCAAAAAAAAAAATTACCAAAAAAATTATCAAAAAAATTACTAAAAAATTATCAAAAAAATAGCAAAAAAAATTACCAAAAAAATGACAAAATATTAAAATTAACTAATTTTTTCCTCCACACTTCGAGTTTTAGCTTTCTTATCCCAAGCGTGACGGCTATTAGGGTCAAGCTTGGGTTAAATAATCGTTTAAATAGGTTACCTTAATTTTTTGTAGTCAAATAAATTAATTTATATGAAAACAATGAAATGTAAAAAAAAATTAAAAATTAGAATAATTATTAAAATTTTTCTGAAGCTTCTTAGATTCTATTATGCTCTTAAAAAAAAATTAAGGTAAGAAGGACATTAGCCAAAATGCGTTTAATCTCTTATACATGGCTTTTTGAAGTAAGAAAAAAATTACTTATCCTTATATGTAAGACAAAAAAATTATATTCTATTCTGTAACGTTTTAAATGATCTACTAAATATACTTAAAATACCAGGATTTTAACTTAAAATCAATGGCGCCTCCACCATGTCACGCATAACGGTTAGGGGGTGGTTATTATTCTTTTTAATGTGATTAGGGGTCCTCGCTTGGCTTGAGAGGTAAAAATAGATAATCACCCACTTCCGCTAAGCGCGCTCTAGCCGATGTTAATCTCAAAAGGCTCAGATTAACTTCTTGGTTTAGAAGGAATCTGCGCCACTTAAGATGAACCTCGGGTGACTTAAATTACTGTATAGAGAACTAAACTAGTTATAATAGAAACACCATGTATAAAAAATCAACAAACACTTTATTAAATGTCCGTAATTAAAGGACTCAAAAGACAATCAAAAATCGATATAATAATAATAATAATAATAATAATAAAATTTGGGGTCCTTACCTCATTGTCATGGAGCAGTCACAATTTTTACTTTACTTTATTTTATTTTATCCCCAGAAATATTTATTTTGTATAATTATATTTTTATGTTATATATATTTTACAAACCCCAATTATTTTCTCTGTGATCGATTGCGACCACCTTTTTTGCCGTCCCGCAAAACTCTCAATCACCCCCTAAAATCCACCGACTAGGTTCGATTTCGCAAGACTTCCAAAATCGTCGAGTCAGCACAAAGTTCATTAGTTTTTAACTTAATTGTTATGAAACTATGAAATGCATTCTCTACGATTTAAAAGTATTTCGAAATCGACCTACTATTCAGAAATAATTTAACATACAGGATGTTAAATTATTTACTGAGCCGAATGAAAATAAATTAATTCAATTTAAGGAATAATTGTGACAATAGGTTATTTGGGATGTAAGCTTTTAAATTTTCTTTTTTGAGCAGGTCATTATTAACTAGTTTATTTGCATCGCTGATATTTTTAACTTGGACCCTAATTCTTTTTTTACCCACTCTTTCTATTTTTAAAATATTTTGTATATTGAGTTTCTTATGGAGAATATGGCCTACGGCCATTGGATGGAGTTTACCAATGTTCTGGTCGTTGACCTTTTCGATGAAAACATAAATAAAATCAGCGTAGAAGTTGGGTTTTTGCAATTTAAAGACCTTACTTTTTTTCCGGTTAATATCACCTATTTCGTTCTTTCGATTTTTGTTCCACTGCGACCTCGCTCGACCTTATCGGGTCTGGCGTTTCGATATTATTTGTTTGTGGTGGGGTTTGGTTTGAAATATTCTCATCATCATTGCATGTTCCCCTTGTATCAGAGGGAGGATCTTCGCCCATGGTCACTAACTCACTTTAGATCTTGATATATTAGTGTTTATAGCAAAACAATTCAACTTAATAGCAAATCACTGATAAGCTTCCTTAGTGCAGTGGCGACAGAAGGGGGCACAATAGATCTTTTAGGTCGCAGTGTATTAACACCCCATTATCAACATAACATAACATTCGATACCGGTACGCACTCTAATTAATCGCCAAGGGATACGAGTTTACCTTACGACGGTCACAGGTGTACTGTGGACCAAAGTGGTTAAAAAAATAAAAAAATATTTGATATTCAAAAAATCACATAAAACATGACAGCGACAACTATGTTTTCCCTGAAAATTACAATCCTAATTCATTGTGAACCTTGCTTTTAAACTTGAATTATTAATATTTTTACCTACCTTTTAAACCATGTTTATGTATGAAAGGAAGAAGGATGGCATTGTATAAACCATTTGCAGAGATAGTCAATAAAAATTATAATAGTTTTTTTGTCGTTTCTATGGCAACGTGAAAAAATGAATCACAACAATAGGCCTTTTCATCATGTTATGAGCGCAAGCGCAGCCGCCATGTTAAAATAGCGCCAATTCAAAAGTTTCGTACTGTTTTGATCAACAATGGCTGGGAAAGCAATATTATCTCTACATACAAATCAATCATTAGAAAAAATCGTTGATGGTGATTTACATTTTTATAACTTTGTGGAAGCACATAGTTGTGAGCAAGGTTAGGTTTCAATACTTGTTAAATGTGTAAAAAATTAATGAAAACAAATATAAATTATAACTCTATTTTAATTAATTATGCCAAGCAACTATTAGTAATTGCAAAAACACTTTACATGAAAGTTAATTACGAGTATAATTAATAAGATAACTTATTTAAATTTTAAGGACCAACATGACATTTTTAATAATATTACTGTGTGTACCGAAGCATTTAATATTAAAAAAAAATATTGTGTAATACCAGTCAAGTATTTTCTTCTGTTAAACAACTTTCTCCATGAAAATGTAGTGAACAAATATAAGTCTTTAGTAACATCATCAATAGATCGAAAACCTTTGTCACTTCGACCACATTTTTCACTCATAATGCTCAGTTTGAACATGTTTTAATATGTATTTTGCCTAATGAATGATTTAATAGTTTTTTTATGATACTGCAGGCGAGTCTTTGTAAAATTTATAAAATAATAATATATTACCTTTGAATGATTTATACCGTGTGTCACTTTTACATACTCGTTTTTCATTTTTCCTTTCCGCACAGATAACATAACTAATTGATAGCAAAAGATTATTTTTCAATTAAGACACTTATTACTTTACTTTTTCCTTTTTTTTAAATGAATATACTTAAGGTGATTACAGCACCCCTTATAATTTTCGAACAAGCATATCTCAAAAAGTAATTTTTTTAACAAATTAAAATTTTGGCAAAATCAATGAGGCAATAATATCTAAAATATGCATATATTTTAAAGTTTTAGTTTCTTCCAGTTTCCAAGAAAAAAAATCAAAGGGCTTTAAATTTTGAAATATTATAATGAAAATAAATGCATTTCTCAACAGCACTATTCTTAATATAATCCCCAAATTTAAGCTCTTAATCTCTTGTTAATGATTTTTTAAAATTCGCCGAAATTAGTGGCTAAAATGCCTCGCTTAGTGCTATTTTCTGGTTTAAACTGGTGTAAATCATTGCAAGAAACGAATGATGACTCAGAGTCTACGATACGATAGTTACAGTCGCATTACACCAGAAAGCAGCACTTAACGAGGCGTTTTAGCCACTAATTTCGGCGAATTTTAAAAAATTATTAACAAGAGATTAAGAGCTTAAATTTAGGGATTATATTGAGAATACTGCTGTTGAGGAATGTATTTATTTTCATTATGATATTTTAAAATTTAAAGCCCTTTGATTTTTTTCTTGGAAACTGAAAATAATTATAACTTTAAAATATAAGCATATTCTAGATATTATTGCCTTATTTATTTTGCCAAAATTTTAACTTAAAAAAAAAAATACTTTTTGAGATATGCTTGTCCGAAAATTATAAGGGGGTGCTGTACTCACCTTAAAATTAATATTTATCGGTTATAATTTTTTTCCCGTGGACATTTTAACAGGCTTGTTTACAAAAAACAGTACGAAAAAGATGGCCGATACGGACGCATGCGCACAATAAAAAGGTGATGAAAAGGCCTATAGGCATACAAATAAATGTTTAAATCAGCAAACATTGATTCATATTTTTAATGATATTTACCTACTAATCGTGGATAGATGTTTTTGTGTAATATTAAGAGGAAGAAAATGTTTGCCTTTAACGATATATATATCAAGATATAGTTGAATGTTATTTTCTGGAAAACTTTAAGGGCATACAAAATTAGCGCTGTCATGCCTTATGTGATTTTTTTAATATAAAATAATTTCTTTAAGCCACTTTGCTCAGGATTGGGATTGGCCCAGGTACAATGTTTTTCCATGCTTTTGGGGTATATTTCATTTCGTTATCAGATGACGGTAAAAATTTGCAGTGGGCTCTTGGGCTATTACAGGTCATGAAAAATAGTTTAAAGGTATGTAATTGGTAACTAAACGATTGTATATTTGATGCATGTTATTACTTACTTTAGGAATATATTTATAAAAGTGAAGAAACGATATAATTTAGGTAAACCAAACGAACAAAATGCACTCAAAAAATCTACTGCCACTTTAGTTGTCAATGGAACCATAAATACATCATCACTGAACTAGCGTATATCTACAAAAGTGTTGCCCTCTTTTGTTTTAATTATCAACTCTAATAAACAATATTTGTAGTTACAGAAACTATAATAATTACCGTTAGTTTTAGACCATAATCTCTATTCTCGTAACTCCATCTCGCGTTAGCGAAACGTAACTTCTGTAGGGGATTATATACCTTAAGCTCATCTGACTTATTTTGTAAAGTGTATTGTGATGTGAATACCTTGGTGCCAGTTGATGTACATTACCCAGCTTTGTCAATAACAATGGCTACCTCTGAAAAGAAAAATATTTGTTGAATAAAAACTACTGATCAGTGCCGAACGCTATAACCAAACATAAGTTTTTTATTTTGATCTACAAGCACCTATCATCAACCCTAGATTTACAAGAAAACCTATAAATTAAGGTACTAATGAAATATTAATTTGCATAGATAAACACTGTTGTCTTCCCTGCGTCTTATTTATCGTTATTCCTGTCATCTTCTCTTTTTTCTGCTCTTTCGCTTCCTTTTCCAATATTTCTTATTTTAATCTTTTTTTTTTCTAACCTTTCTTCTTCTTCCTTTTTCTTTTTTGTTTTTTCCGTTTTAATAAAACAAAGATAACAATTAGGATAAAGTAGAAGAGACTGCATGTATCCCTATCAAATAAAAGTAAATTTTATAGCGATAAATGAGTATTATTTAAACCTTCATTTTTAAAAATATTTAATATTGAACATTTTAATTGAAATAATACAAACTATAATCATGTGATGACTTCGAGATTTCTCCTCTTTAGGGCAACCAACCATCAAATTAATGGTTTTTTTTAATACGGAGCCGTTTTTTTTAATTATTGTAATAGTGTATTTCAACGATCATAAACTGTTTCGTTAAAACTGACTTGATTCACTTTTGTTCATTTAAGAAGTATTCGTGTTAGCGCCCCCAATTAAACGACCATTCCAAACCGTTGGTAGTGCTCAAACCAAGGTACAAATGGAAACGGCTTTCTTCTTCTCGTTTTAATTTTTCTTGCTTCTCTTTTTCTAGTTTTTCTTTTTCTCGTTTTTCCCTTTCAAGCTTTTCTCGCTTCACCCTTTCTTTTTCCTTTCGTTCTTTATCCTTTCGCAATTTTTCTTTTCTTTCTTTTTCCTTCTGTTGTTTAATCTTCAGTTCTTTTTCTTTTTGTTCTTTTTCCTTTTGTTCTTTTTCCTTTCGTTTTTTTTCCTTTTGTTCTTTTTCTTCCTTTTCTTTTCTATCGCGTTCTTTCTTTTCCGTTCTTTCACGTTGTTCCCGTTCTATTAATTCTTGTTTCTTTTTTTTTAGCTTCACTTGTTGTTCTAACCGTTCTTGTTTTTCCTTTTCAAGTCTTTCCTGTTTTTCTTTTTCTAGTCTATTCTGTTCTTCCCTTTCCATTTTTTCTTGTTCTTCCTTTTCAAATCTTTCTTGTTTTTCCTTCTTAATTTTCTCTTGCTCTTCTTTTTTCAATTTCTCTTGTTCTTCCTTTTTCAATCTCTCTTCTTCTTCTCTTTCTAGCCTCTCTTGTTCTTGCTTTTTTAATTTTTCTGCTTCATCATTTATCAATAATTTTGTTTCTTCGTCTACGTCATTTTTGTTTTCGTCTACATGGTCTTCGTCTGCATCTTCTTTGTCTACATCTTCTTCGTCTGCGTAATCTTCGTCTATTTTTTGTCCTTTATCTTCTGCCTCCTCGTCTCCTTCTTGATTCTCTTCTGCTTCCCCTTTTTGTTCCTGTGCTTCTTGACTCTCTTCTTCTTGTTCCTCTTCACTCCTCTCTTCTTTTTGTTCATCAATATTGTCAATATTTTCGTTGGTATTTATTTGTTGTTCAACGTTTGGATTTAGTGTTGCTGTTGTGTTTGTTGTTGGTTTCTTCAATGATTTCGGTTTTTTGTTTTTTTGAATTGTTTTTATTCCTGTTGGTTTTTTTATGGGTTTCTTTTTTCTTATAGGATTTTTTCGTAACTGTTCATTATTTTGTTCTTCTGCTGTCAGTGCGAAATTGAGAAAACATAATGTAAACGTAACAAACAAAAAGATTTTTATAATGTCCATGATAGTTTTATTTGTAACTATGAAAAAAATAAATAACTTTATTTTTTTGCGCATGAATATGAATTAAAATTAAATTTGGAATAAATAATTTCAATTAATTATTAGTCATGCTCTTTCAAGCAGTCAATAGACTTTTTAATAACCATACTGCGTGGTCCGAAAATAATGGTAATATTTTTTAAGCAAGGATAATTAGTTTACATTTTGAATTGAATTGAATCACATGAGGGATAATTGATAAATAAATTTGACCATATCTTTTTTTGACGAAATTTGCAAGTGTTTTTAACTAAAAAATATGATAAAAGTTCCTAGTAAGTCATGATGTTACTTTTCTAGAATAACAAATTCCATGTCATGATAATCATAAATTAATACCAATACTTTATTAAATATGTCTATATTTTATAAAATAAAATAAATAGCTATGGCACCAAATTTGAGAGAATTCTTAAAAATAGAAAAAATCTACCCCTCTAATTAATGAATTTAACCCAACATTAAGGGCTCTTAAAAATGTATAAATCTTTATTTTATATTTTTAATTTTTACTTACTCTTTGACGGCTTGTGATAAATTAACAATACCATCATTACATATGGATCTGTAAAGTCTAAATCTTGTCAACAATTGATAGTATCTTTAGTTTATGGAGTTATTTTAGATAGTTTTAATTTTTTCTTAGAGTCTGTTTATACTCCCTTATTATTAGTATTTGTATTAGTATTATGATTAAAGATTAAACTGGAATAAATATTGAAAAGGGTATTTATACTCATTTTAAAATTAACATTAGTGCTACTTTTTAAAAAATCTTTTTCCTAATAAGATATAATTCTGCAGTCAACAAAATGTTGGTTACTGAAGAAATATGTAAGAGGCCAGTTGTGTTCTTAGAATATTTTTTAAGATATTTGAGTTTTAAACATGTTTTCATTCATATTTTTACTAGTTAATATTATTTAAAAATATTATTATTCAAATCTAGGATTAATAAAGAACATTTTTAAAGGAATTACGTCGCAAATTTATAACAGATAGAAAGAAGCAGAAATTTGAGACTAATCAGACAGAAAAGAGGCCTTTGCTTCCTCGTGGTGACATGTCATTTATCAACATTATACTTGGTAAACATTGCTGATACACAAAAATTGTATACAGCGAATTATTTGTACCGAAATATTATCGTTTTCGGGCTGGTTGGAACAAAACAACAAACAAACAACATCTGACAACATAATCATATGTGTATTGTCAATTGTCATTATCCGTTGTCTATTAAAAACAAAGGACAAATACGTCACTGATTCATTTGTTACAAAAGAAGATATTTATGATTTAACATAAAAAGTTGAACCTGTCAATTATTAATATACTAATCATAAATCGAGTATAAATGTCCCCATTACATTGTGAAGGTCAACTTAATCCTTAATAATAATACTAATGCAAAAACTCATAATAAGGGAGTATAAGTAGACCCTTACTCTTTGACGGTTTGCGATAAATTGGAAGTACCATCATTAAATATGGATATGTATAGATCAAATCTTTTCAAAACATAAACTTTACAGTATGTCTAGTTATGGAGTTATTGTAGATTACATACTTTGATTTTGTAGATAGTTTGTTGAAGACGTTTCACTTTTAAGGTTATTTTTTCTGACTTTTTAACGGCTTCGATAAATTGACTGTACAATCATTAAATATGGATATCTATAGACTCTTGCTGAAACATGAACTTGATAGTATGTCTACTTATAGAGTTATTATATATACACTGCCGAGCATAAAATTAGAGTAACCCCGAAATTTGTATTTATTTTAGAAATTTTTAGCTTTTCTTATTATCTTATTAGCATATTTTTTTTCCGTGGTTTTATGTCATGATATTAGAACAAACAGATAAGCTCACGCGCGTGATATCTTCTCTCTCGCTTTTTCAGCTGACGTTAATGCTGACATATTTTTATCCAAATGCATGCATTTTAGTTCGCTTTTAATGTCTTTTAGTTTGGTGTGAATACGTTAGTTTAGTTGCTTTCTTTAAAAAAATTAGAGTATAACAAAGTTTCATTTTCTTGGTTTACTCATTTAAGTGGATATAGCTTACAAAAGCTCACTAAGGAGTTTTTTTAACGAAATATGATGAGCTCTATTATAGATTTAACAGCTATAATGGAGACTCACTGAAAACTGAAAAAAAAATCCCTTAAAAATTTTAATAATTTAACAAAAATGTGGATTTACTTGACGAGTCTTATTTTTTTATAGATTACAAATGTATTTTAATATAAGAATATAATATCAAAGAAACCTCCAAAATGCGAAAGCGAAAAATGTTAAAAATAGTCAAATATAGAAAACTTTAAATCATAAGTACAACATATGAGAAAACTTTACCTGTATGTTTAAAAAATAAACCATATTTTCCAAAATTTATTTCAACAAGTTGTATAAGTAATTTTAAAAAACCGATGTCAAAATCGTGCAGCTGCCCTAAAACATCGAGATTTTTGATTTTCTCATACATCATCAGATCCTAATCAATTGCATATGGAACTACCTCTGAGGTATCCCTTTTCTAACAAAAAAATAATCATAGAAATCGGACAAAGTGATAATGAAGTATCGCTAAAAATATATAAAAAATAAAGAGTTTGATGATTTTTTCATTAGATCTTGACCAAATTTATATGGAAAAACGTAGTAAATAAGTCGGTTAAAAATATTTTAATCAATGTTTTAGCTAATTTGTACTGTACACACAAAACTATCATAAAAGGCTAAATTGATTTATTAGAATAGTGATTATAAATTATTTGTTTATAAACACACAAAACTATTTTACAATATAAATTAAAAACAAATAATATATATATACATCATTCTATCATTGTTGCGTCCATCACCATCCTAATTATTGCATCCGTATTTCGGACTCAATAATGTAAACCCATGTATTAGCGGGTTCCCGCCAATTCCCGCCAATTTTTAAATAAAATTTTAGCGCGAACAGCTGATAGAACTTTATAGGTTTCCATACGTTCATAAAACAAGACTGTATATATGGTCCTTATGATTTTACAGGTTTTTCAAGTTGGTGGTGGACGCAATAATATTAGTGTTATAGATGAAAATGTATATTATTAGTTCAACGATTCTCCGGTAGAGGTGCGAAGATAGTATACGTACTCAAATATACATTTTACAAACGAAGTATATTATTGCGTCCGAAACGTGGCAAAATTGTAATCTATTTTTAGACTTGGATTATGTTCGCGTTTCCAGCTGTATTAAAAAATTTATATTTTCAGAGCTGCATAAGTTGTTTAGTGCATCTTACCAGAGGCATCATAATTAAAGGAGGGGGGAGTAAACGTTTGTATGGGAGTACCGAGGTAGGAAATTGAAAATTGAAATTGTATCGAAAATAAATAATGACATGTTTCACGGATTTTGAATTTTCACATTTATTGGAGGGGTAACGGGGGTGAGAGTTTGTATGAGAGTATCGGTTTTTTAAAAGTAAAAACTTGAAAATTGGAATTGTAGCTACTTATCTATATTTATAAAATTGTTTGTCCTGACTGACTGACTGACCTATCAACATACAGGCAAAACTACTAAGCCTAGAAAGCTGAAATTTGGAACATAGGTTTATTTTATAACGTAAGCTTCCGCTAAGAAAGTATTTTTGAAAATTTTAACTTTAAAGAAATGAAATGGGGTAGGGAGCTTTTAATGAAACTCTTTGTTCTTTAAAGTTAAAAACATGAAAATTTAAATTACAGCTACTAAGCATAAATAAATAATGAAATGTTCCAGGGTTTTTGGATTTTCACATTTTAAGGGGAGAAAACGGGGGGTGAAAGTTTGTATGGGACTATCGATTTTTTTGTTCTCTTTGAAGTTAGATAACTGAAAATTGAAATTGCAGCTACTTTCTACAAATTATTAATGACGTGTTTCAGAGTTTTTGTGTTTTCACATTTTAAGGGGGGGAGGGAACCAGGGATGAAAGTTTATTTGAAAGTATCAATTTTTTTTAAAGGTAGTAACTTGAAAATTGAAATTGTAGGTTCTCATCATAAATAAATAACGAAGCCTTTTAGGTTTTTTGCATTTTCACATTTTCATGGGGGAAACGGGGGTGAAAATTTGTTTAAAAGTATGTATATATTTTTTTGAAATACAGCTGCTGGTCAAAAATAAATAATGATTTGTTTCATAGTTTTTGAATTTTCACATTTTAAAGGGGGAAAATAAAAATAAATAAAAATAAATAAAAAAAAATAAAAATAAAAAAAAATAAATAAAAATAAATAAAAATAAATAAAAATAAATAAAAATAAATAAAAATAAATAAAAATAAATAAAAATAAATAAAAATAAATAAAAATAAATAAAAATAAATAAAAATAAATAAAAATAAATAAAAATAAATAAAAATAAATAAAAATAAATAAAAATAAATAAAAATAAATAAAAATAAATAAAAATAAATAAAAATAAATAAAAATAAATAAAAATAAATAAAAATAAATAAAAATAAATAAAAATAAATAAAAATAAATAAAAATAAATAAAAATAAATAAAAATAAATAAAAATAAATAAAAATAAATAAAAATAAATAAAAATAAATAAA
Source organism: Psylliodes chrysocephalus (assembly GCA_927349885.1). Lineage (NCBI taxonomy): Eukaryota > Metazoa > Arthropoda > Insecta > Coleoptera > Chrysomelidae > Psylliodes > Psylliodes chrysocephalus. The sequence goes on from OV651824.1 coordinate 17,043,342, forward strand.
AATAAATAAAAATAAATAAAAATAAATAAAAATAAATAAAAATAAATAAAAATAAATAAAAATAAATAAAAATAAATAAAAATAAATAAAAATAAATAAAAATAAATAAAAATAAATAAAAATAAATAAAAATAAATAAAAATAAATAAAAATAAATAAAAATAAATAAAAATAAATAAAAATAAATAAAAATAAATAAAAATAAATAAAAATAAATAAAAATAAATAAAAATAAATAAAAATAAATAAAAATAAATAAAAATAAATAAAAATAAATAAAAATAAATAAAAATAAATAAAAATAAATAAAAATAAATAAAAATAAATAAAAATAAATAAAAATAAATAAAAATAAATAAAAATAAATAAAAATAAATAAAAATAAATAAAAATAAATAAAAATAAATAAAAATAAATAAAAATAAATAAAAATAAATAAAAATAAATAAAAATAAATAAAAATAAATAAAAATAAATAAAAATAAATAAAAATAAATAAAAATAAATAAAAATAAATAAAAATAAATAAAAATAAATAAAAATAAATAAAAATAAATAAAAATAAATAAAAATAAATAAAAATAAATAAAAATAAATAAAAATAAATAAAAATAAATAAAAATAAATAAAAATAAATAAAAATAAATAAAAATAAATAAAAATAAATAGAAATAAATAAAAATAAATAAAAATAAATAGAAATAAATAAAAATAAATAAAAATAAATAAAAATAAATAGAAATAAATAAAAATAAATAAAAATAAATAAAAATAAATAAAAATAAATAAAAATAAATAAAAATAAATAAAAATAAATAAAAATAAATAAAAATAAATAAAAATAAATAAAAATAAATAAAAATAAATAAAAATAAATAAAAATAAATAAAAATAAATAAAAATAAATAAAAATAAATAAAAATAAATAAAAATAAATAAAAATAAATAAAAATAAATAAAAATAAATAAAAATAAATAAAAATAAATAAAAATAAATAAAAATAAATAAAAATAAATAAAAAATAAATAAAAATAAATAAAAATAAATAAAAATAAATAAAAATAAATAAAAATAAATAAAAATAAAAAAAAAAAATAAAAATAAATAAAAATAAATAAAAATAAATAAAAATAAATAAAAATAAATAAAAATAAATAAAAAATAAATAAAAATAAATAAAAATAAATAATAATAAATAAAAATAAACAAAAATAAATAAAAATAAATAAAAATAAATAAAAATAAATAAAAATAAATAAAAATAAATAAAAATAAATAAAAATAAATAAAAATAAATAAAAATAAATAAAAATAAATAAAAATAAATAAAAATAAATAAAAATAAATAAAAATAAATAAAAATAAATAAAAATAAATTAAAAAAATAAATAAAAAAAATAAATAAAAATAAATAAAAATAAATAAAAAAAAATAATTAAAAATAAATAAAAATAAATAAAAAAAATAAATAAAAATAAATAAAAAAAATAATTAAAAATAAATAAAAAATCAATAGATTTGAAAGGCGTTAGACATTATTTGTCCTTGTTCATCGCTACCTTGTCAGATATATTTTTTCACCTAATGTTAGAAATCTCAATCTAGCCAGGCTTTCACACTGGCGCAGAACGTGGATTAATGTTTCCTCTTCCTATTTACAGAACCTGTACAATGTTGCTTCTTCTGCTGGACTGATGACTCATGTGTCTTTTTAGGCGTCAGTGTCCGGTAAGAAGACCTAACGATTTGACGTTTTTGATCTTGAATTTGGTCGATGGTTCCTTGATGAAATCTTTGGCCTGTCTAAGTCTTGGACAGTTGTTTCCCATTTTTTTTTAACAGAAATATAACAAACGCCTGCTAATTTCTAATTATGCACTAGTGCATAGGTATAACATAGAAAAACAAGGAAAGCAATATATGGATGAGTATCACGAGGAAATTTAACCCCTTATGTGTCAGTAGTAGAAATTGACCAAATCAGCTCATTACTTCTTAAATCCAAATAATCCGATATTCAGTTATTGTTAGGTATATATGTAGTAACGTTACATTATTGCGTTCTTCAAGTTTGGCAATTATACGAAAATCTGTATAATTAAAATTTGAAGATATTAAAAATCCACGTATAGCCCCATCTATGAAATTCATTGATAAACGTATACGCATTCAAATCATAAATAACTCTTTGTTTTCTTGGTGACGCAACAAGGTCGTTTTTTGTACGGACGCAATAATGTTTAAAGATTTATATATATTGTAATGTAAAGAAAATGTGAACATGAAAACTTCAAAATATTTATTAAGGCTATTGCGAAGCCAATATAATAAATAAATCTATTGTTATATATGTAAAGAAAAAGGAAACTGACCTTATATTTTAAAGTAAATGCAACAAAAGGGTGCTATAATTTCATTTCAGGCAACAAAATATTAACAGCAGACAATATTCCAGTAATCCTTGGCATATGAACATCATCATAATCTAAAAATGTAATTAATTATAATAAATACAGTTTCAACACAAAATTAAAAAAAAAATTGGATGGTAAAATTTTAACACCCTGTATATCAAAAAGGTTGTTAAATCTTAAAAAATAAACTAACAAGGTACCAACCTAAAATTATGTGACATAAAAATTCAAATTACTTAAAATTGACAACACAGACATGAAAATAACTTTTGTAAAAATTTAAAAGAAATTGTTTGGAAAATTATTTAATGAATATTTAAAATAAACTCACTTACCATTAAAATAAAATCAATTAAATATAAAAGAACCAGAAGACTTTTGTTCTGATTGGTTAAACATAATTTCAAGCCGTTGGATCCAATTTTTCTTTTGTTTCTGTTGATAAAACAAAAGGTAGTTTGGCAGAGAAAAAATTTTGTTGAAGATGCCACGCAAAATTCGTTTCTCTAAAAAGAAAGATATATTAATGTAAAACTTATTACAGAAAGGTAGTACAATTTAAAATTGTTATAGTGATAGTGGATATTAATCTAGAACCTAGAATAAAGTTTCAAAAATGTAAAATTTACATAATAAAAGTGAAAATTATAACATACCTGTGACGTCATGAAGACAAGCCGGAGAATTGGCCGATTGGAGGTATCTTTTGAAACAGTTTGAGATATACTTGAAGTCCCTTAAGTTAATCTCAATAATAATTCGCGGATAATGGATTTTTAACCTACAAAAAGGAAAGGACAGCAAAGTGATTTATAACTGTGAGTCTGAACTTCTACTTAAAAGGTACCAAATTAATTAGTTAATTACTTACCAGTTTAACTGATTGGCCTAATTATTCTTTACTTTTAATAAGTTGTATCCAATTTGAACAATTATTACAATCATGATGGTCAGCGATCATCTCAATGACATTGTTGCCATTTACATATTGCCAACATAATTTTTTTTTAATTTTTCATTAATTTTAAGTTTTATAGTCATCTTAGGCAAGTATGAGTGATGATAATGAATAAATTAGACATTCAACCTATTTTCCCATAGGAATCGTAGTTAATGTTAATACTGTTAATTTTTCCCATTTACAATAAATGTATTTTGTGTTGTCTACCTATCTGTAATAATCGATACGCTAAATTACTTTCTATGTTAGTATCTCTCAATATTTTGTTACGAGGGTTACTAAAAAAGTAAATGAACCTGCTACTAATCCTGAGGTAAGAGTTGAAATAAAATGTAAACATATATAACAGTAAATTGTTTATTATTAAGTATATAATATTAAAGATATAATAAAGCATATCTAATAATAATAATATTTCATCATCAATAAATTTAGCTAGCCGGATATAAAGTAAAAATTAAACTAAATTCATTAAATGCAACGTAGGGTTCAAAATAAATTTACATTACAATTGACGAAGAAAACGTGTAGCTCATGTCAAAATGACAGTTATGTAATAAAATAAACATATTTGAAATTAACATTTCAATAAATATACATCATTTTATCGTTTTGGCTTCCGTCTATTATTATATTCCCAACATTCTAGCATCTCTTTGCAAAGTGGCATCCGTATATGGACGTCACTTTGATTTCTCCTAATAATTTGGTCCACAGTAGAAATTAACTTTTTGTCTTTCGTCTAATCCGTGTAATTCGTCTACATTGACCTATTCTTTTATCATCCGTCTTATTCTATTCAGTGCTGAGTTATATTAGATTATTTCAAAGATCAGTGGACTCCAAATTGTTATGAAAATAAAAGTGAAATATACAAACTTAGTTTAGCATTTTGCCGTTTTAGCGCTAGTGTCAAATATATCTAATATTCATGTTTCTTTCATTTAAAATCCTTTGTGTGATATGGCCATCCTATCCATAAGCAATTTAAAATGTAAAAAAAAACTTTTATTGAAAGAAAAATAAATAAAAGTACAAATAAATCAAAATCATTATGGACTTGTGTAAATCATATTTATTCTTGGAAAAATGGACCAAATTTCGATATAGGTGTTTCTATAAAAACAAAAAAAAGGGTTCTTGTACAATTTCTCTTACCTATCAAAATGATGGCCATTCTTATAAGTAAAAGTTATTTTTAATTTGTCTAAAATTCGTTTATTTTTGAAACAGTTTCTAAAATCTGATTCTCGGGTTGAGCATAGTTGGGTATAGTTAAACTGAATCTACTATTAGCTAATAAAATTGGTACAACATTTGCAATTAGTCGTTTACGTTTAAGGGCAATTTTGCTAAAACACTGACAAAAAAATGATCTTCACAAAGATAGCAAGTTTTATTATCTAAAATTAAATTAAAATTCTTAAACCAGTTCTCACGAATTTTAACATCAGAAGGATAATGAAAAAAGAATTATTTGAATACCTAGCTTGCATATTAGAATAACAATTACAAGCTAAATAAGAATACTTTCGATATTTTACCCGGGCCAGATATGTTTTGTTATTGTTACAAATATATTTGAAAAGAATTGAAAATAGATTCAAAATAAAATTATATTTCGTTAAGGCTAAGAAAACAAAGAAACACAAATATAACACCTAATATTAAATTAAATTGTTAATGCTGACTAATTACATCAGATCAGCACTTATAAATCTTAAAATAACCCTATGAAACTTATATCATAATCATAAAAGGACCAAAATATATCACCTGAGGGGATATATATATATATATATATATATATTTAATTGTAATTTTTTCATTTCGTCTTCCGCCATTCCGTTTTTCATTTTCACGGGGCTGTCAACATAGTTGTCAAACCTCTCTTTAAAATATCCCAGCAATAGTACCTATGCATGGTATCGAGATTAACAAAAACAAAATAAAATGTTTGAAGTAATTCTAAGCTCATGAAAGTTTATGGAAACGAGCAACATCGCTTTCATTTTATTGCGATGGTGGAACTAAAATTGTTACCAGTACCGTGCATTTAAACGATTTATCTTACATATTAATTTATCTATGAGTACCTGTTTGTACAGGATGTCCCAAATTGTTTTACCCAGGCTATAACTTCTATACCATGCAAGATAATGGAACCGGACAAAAGTCGTCCATAATAATTGGCAGTGTACTTTGAAACAAATAAAAATTTGACTACCCACCCTCAAAAACTACTCCCCTGGAACAACCCCCTCAAAAGTTATTTATACTTTATTAGGTGATAATTAAAAAAATACATTGAAACAAGAAAAAGAGAAGATAAGAAATAAATATCAACAAACAAAGATTGGTAATAACTTATAATAAGTGCTGAAATTGCACACCTCCCAATTCCACACATTTGTCAAACCTTAGCAATAAATTTCTAGTACAGGCAGCTCGAATCATGGACGGTGTAAATCTGTTACAAGCATGTCTGATTCTATTTTTTAAATCTTCTAAGTCCTCTGGTTTTGTTTTGTATCCTACGTCCTCTATAGTACCCCAGAAACAAAAATCTAGAGGCAACAAATCAGGTTACCTAGCCGGCCACTGGATAATTGGAGAATGCGTTGATATAACACGGTTTCCATAAGTGTTTGCCAAATATTGGCTCACAATTTGTGCATTATGAGCCTGTGCTGCCACCATATATCACGTCTTTGATTAAGAGAAACACCTTCCAACAAATCAAGAACGGTATTGATTAAAAAATCACGATATCCTATTCATGTTAGAGTGTTTTCATAAAAATGAGGACCTATAATCCTACCTTTGAACAAACCACACCGTACGTGTATGCCCCAAATATTTTGAAACCTTGTTTCTCTTACCCAGTGGGAATTTGTTGGAGACCAGTAATTGGAATTATGACAATTTAATACAACATTATTATGGAAACGTGATTCGCCGCTCCATAATATTTTATCTAAGAATGTGGCATCCTCATTTAGTTTCACCTGCATTCTAGCGAGAAACTCTAAGCATCTTTTAAGATAATTAGGGTGTAAATCTTGGACCAAGGATATTTTATAAGGATGATATTTATTGTCTTTTAATATTTTTTGGATGCTACTTTTGCTTATTCTAATTTGGAGGTATGGAATTTCCAACTGTTAGATTCCATACCTCTCTTAGAGCTAACATTAAGACATACTCACATACAATCAAACTGTATAATTATTATCCCTTTTACCTTTGTCCTGTAGTCCCCACTACCCCTTTACTATATGGACTTCCTAAAATCCACAAAGACAACATCCCTCTTCCCCCAGTGGGAAGCTTCATCAATTCGCCGGTGTCTAAACTTTCCTCCTTTCTGAACCGTACACTTAAAAACGCCACGAATTTTAACAACAAGGTATCTATTAAGAATTCTATTCAACTAAGTAAAAAGCTCACTGATATCAAACTGTCTTCGGACACCATTTTACTTTATTTAGATCTGAAAAATTTCTTTCCTAGTATACCACTCCACCCCAATGTTCCTACACATATTACTTTAGACATTTGCTCCTTACTTAATTTAGCCCTTGAACAAAAGTTTTTCAAGTTCAACAACAGGGTATTTTCACAGAACGCAGGTTTAGCTATGGGCTCTAATCTATCTCCTTTCTTAGCAGAGAAACTGTTTACTTAAATAACCCATCATTTTCTTAACTCATAAAGTTTATTAATATTTCAGATATGTAGATGATTGTTTTGTTGTGTTTAGCATTTCCATTAATCAGGCTTCGGCCTTCTTACAATACTTAAATCTACACCCCCGCATTCAATTCACCACAGAATTTGAATTTAATAATAGACTTCCGTTCTTAGATTTACTGATCATCAAGAATCTGGACACAATGAAACTGGAATTGCTCGAAGACCTTTACCTACAAAAATGTTTATATTTTTATAAATTTGCTTAGCTCTATATACTAATTGCATCGAGTGGTTATTAATATACCAACCCATCAATATTATCATGGTCAGAGATTAGGGACATAAAGATCGGAAACGCAACGACCACAGCAACGATGGCGTCATCTATGCGTCTTAGATGTTAACTACAGGTATACGTCGTTTGTAAACAGACCAGTGTTGCCAAATATTTTTTTTTGAGAGATCGTATAAGTAGAGAAGAAAAATGATATTTCGACAAAAAAATTGTACAATAGATACATGTATAGCATAATATAACTTAATGGAATGAAAAAATAAAACAATGATAATTTATTATTCATAAAAATGTTTACAACGAAAAAAAAAACAAAAAGTAAAGAAAACATATGAAACTTTAAATTAACATATTTAAAGTAATCAATGACTGACACTTGAAAGTGATTGAAATTTTGCATGCAAGCTTTTTTTTATGCCGTGATTGTCGGTACAAAATCACGATAAGTGAGAACGAAAATAAGTGCCTTCAGAAATTACGAACGCCCTATGAATCTTTGCAAGTAGTTTTTGATTTTTATTGTTTTATGTTCTGAAGTTGTTGCAGATATTTAAATAAACTTACTAAAAAAATGAAGATCGTATTTTTACGTACGATCTTACTGATGCAATCGTACATCGTACCGAGAGTTAAAAAATCGTATAAATAGAATTTAAATGATACGGTTTGGCAACTCTGAGACAGACAGTAGACGTGGACAGCAGTGAACAGTTTTCAAATATAAATGTCAGTTTTATGTATATCAAAGATGGCTGAATTTAAATTTTAAATTTTGAGTTCATGATTGTGTTATTTTCTAGATGGAACTAAGCAAAATAGTTGTGGCTGTTTTTGTGTGAAATTTGAGAACAATGATTATATTTTGTAAACCTTAAGCCATCTGACTCATTTTGTAAAGTGTATTGTGATGTGAATACCTTGGTGCCAGTTGATGTACATTACCCAGCCTTGTCAATAACAATGGCTACCTCTGAAAAGAAAAGTAAAATATTTGTTGAATAAAAACTACTGAAGAAGGCACTGCTGAGTGTCGAAAGCTATAACCAAACATAAGTTTTTTATTTAGATCTACTACAAGCACCTAAAAACCCTAGATTTACAAGAAAAACTATAAGTTAAAGTACTTATTAAATATTAATGTGCACAGATAAACACTGCTATCTTCCCTGCGTCTTATTTCTCGTTATTCCTGTCATCTTCTCTCTTTTTCTGCTCTTTCGCTTTCTTTTCCAATATTTCTTGTTTTAATCTTACTTGTTCCAACCTTTCTTCTTCTTCCTTTTTCTTTCTTGTTTCTTTCCGTTTTAATAAAACAAAGATAACAATAAAGATAAAGTAGAAGAGACTGCAGTATCCCTATCAAATAAAAGTAAATTTTATGGCGACAAATAAGTATTATTTAAACCTTCATTCTTAAAAATATTTAATATTGAACATTTTAATTGAAATAATACAAACTATAATCATGTGATGACATTTCTCCTCTTCAGGGCAACCAACTATCAAATTAAAGTTTTTTTAATAATACAGAGCCGTTTTTTTTTCAATTATTGTAAAAGTAAAAAACACCTAGTGTATTTCAACGATCCTCAAATGTTTCGTTAAAACTGACTTGATTCACTCTTGTTCATTTAAGATGTATTCGTGTTAACCCCCCCAATTAAACCTCACCTCCATTCCAAACCTTTGGTACTGCTCAAACCAAGGTACAAATGGAAACGGCTTTCTTCTTTTCGTTTTAATTTTTCTTGCTTCTCTTTTTCTAGTTTTTCTTTATCTCGTTTTTCCCTTTCAAGCCTTTCTCGCTCCGCCCTTTCTTTTTCCTTTCGTTCTTTGTCCTTTTGCAATTTTTCTTTTCTTTCTTTTTCCTTTTGCTGTTTATTCTTTAGTTCTTTTTCCTTCTGTTCTTTTTCCTTTTGTTCTTTTTCCTTTTGTTCTTTTTCCTTTTGTTCTTTTTCCTTCTGTTCTTTTTCCTTTTGTTCTTTTTCCTTTTGTTCTTTTTTCTTTTGTTCTTTTTCCTTTTGTTCTTTTTCCTTTTGTTCTTTTTCCTTTTGTTCTTTTTTCTTTCGTTCTTTTTCCTTTTGTTCTTTTTCCTTTTGTTCTTTTTCCTTTTGTTCTTTTTCCTTTTGTTCTTTTTCCTTTTTTTCTTTTTCCTTTTGTTCTTTTTCCTTTCGTTCTTTTTCCTTTTGTTCTTTTTCCTTTTGTTCTTTTTCCTTTTGTTCTTTTTCCTTTTGTTCTTTTTCCTTTTGTTCTTTTTCCTTTTTTTCTTTTTCCTTTTGTTCTTTTTCCTTTCGTTCTTTTTCTTCCTTTTCTTTTCTTTCGCGTTCTTTTTTTTCTGTTATTTCACGTTGTTCGCGTTCTTCCCGTTCTATTAATTCCTGTTTCTTTTTTTTTAGCTTCTCTTGTTGTTCTAATCGTTGTTGTTCTTCCTTTTCAAGTCTTTTCTGTTTTTCTTTTTCTAGTCTATTCTGTTCTTCGCTTTCCAATTTTTCTTGTTCTTTTTTCTCTAATCTTTCTTGTTTTTCCTTCTCTATTCTTTCTTGCTCTACTTTTTTCAATTTCACTTGTTCTTCCTTTTTCAATCTTTCTTCTTCTTCTCTTTCTAGCCTCTCTTGTTCTTGCTTTTTCAATTTTTCTTCTTCATCATCTTCCAATAATTTTGTTTCTTCGTCTACGTCATTTTCATTTTCGTCTACATTGTCTTCGTCTGCTTCTTCTTTGTCTGCATCTTCTTCGTCTACGTCATTTTCGTTTTCATCTACATTGTCTTCGTCTGCATCTTCTTCGTCTACGTAATCTTCGTCTATTTGTTGTCCTTTATGTTCTGCCTTCTCGTCTCCTTCTTCTTCCTCTGTTTGTTCCTCTACTTCTTGACTGTCTTCTTCTTGTCCCTCTTCACTCCACTCTTCTTTTTGTTCATCAATATTGTCAATATTTTCATTGTTATTTATTTTTTGTTCAACGTTTGGATTTAGTGTTGCTGTTGTGGTTGTTGTTGGTTTCTTCAATGATTTCGGTTTTCTGTTTTTTTGAATTGTTTTTATCCCTGTTTTTATGGGTTTCTTTTTTCTTATAGGAGTTTTCCGTAACTGTTCATCATTTTGTTCTTCTGCTGTCAGTGCGAAATTGAGAAACGTAACAAATAAAAAGATTTTTATAATGTCCATGATCGTTTTATTTGTAACTATGAAAAAATAAATTACTTTATTTTTTTGCGCATGAATATGAATTAAAATTAAATTTGGAATAAATAATTTCAATTAATTATTAGGTCATGCTCTTTCAAGCAGTCAATAGACTTTTTAATAACTATACTGCGTGGTCCGAAAATAATGGTAATACTTTTTAAGCGGGATAAATATTTTACATTTTGATGTTACTTTTCTAGAATAACAAAATTCATGTCATGACGTTAATCATAAATTAATACCAACACTTTTTTTAATTATGTCTAAATTTTTATAAAATAAAATAAATAGCTATAAAACCAAATTTAAGAGAATTCTTAAAAATAGCTAAAATCGACCCCTCTATTTTATAAATTTAACCCAGATCATAAATTAATCAAACTTTACGGGCTCTTAAAAATGCATGTCTTTGTTTCATATTTTTAATTTTTTCTTACTCTTTGACAGCTTGTGATAAATTAACAATATCATCGTAATCAGTGTTACTCACACTTTTTTGGCGACATAACTTTTTTGAAAACCCAAATGTTTGACGGAGCCCTAATTAAATTTCTAAACAAAAAAAACTCTCAAACCAGGTTCTCGTTTTTGTGGCGAACTTCCTTCGTTTTTATTATTATGTCTATTATTTTCTTCGCGGAGCCCAGGGCTCCGCGGTGCATACTTTGAAAAACACTATTTTAGATAGTTTGTTAACAGACATTTCATTTTAAGTTTTTTTTATATTCTTATTTTTTTACTCTTTGACAGATTGCGATAAAATGGAAGTACCATCATTAAATATGGATATGTAAAGACTAAATCTTTACAAAACATAAACTTGATAGTACGTCTAGTTATGGAGTTATTGTAGATAGTTTATTGAAGACGTTTCATTTTAAGGTTATTTTTTATTTTTTTCTTACTTTTTAACGGTTTACGATAAATTGACTGTACAATCATTAAATATGGATATCTATAAACTAAATCTTGCTGAAACATAAACTTGATAGTATGTCTACTTATGGAGTTATTGTATATACACTGCCGAACGTAAACCCTTTCTATGGGGCTTCAGTAATGCATTCGTGAAGACTAAAAAATTTTCTTACCCCCATTTTTTAAAACTTTTTTCATGTTTTCGAAAATGAAAAAAAAAATTCGTCTGGTCGTCTGTATGTATGCCGGCATGATAACTATGAAACGAAAGTTCTGAATGACTTGCGATTTTGTTTTTCTTGAATAATTACTTCTAACTTAGAACCCTATTGATTTTAAGAATTTTCGGTTTATCATAACTACTTTAATATCAATTTTCTTAAAATCCCCCTATGCATTTCTTATATGACTAATTTTACAAATTCCAATCATTCCTAACGTCTAACATTCCTAACATTCTTAACATTCCATACAAAGCAAACATTCTCCAATGACCTATCAAACAACAGCTGTTGATTGTAAAGGTGAGATTTCTAAGGCGGGTTGCAACCTTCATACTTGCAACCATAGCCATTTTGGAGGGTATTTTTATTCGAAATTAATCGCCAAGCCTGCCAATTTATGAAAAATATAAAAGCAGTTTCTTAAAAATGACTTTTTTATGGTGGTGCTAACTTAAGCTTACTACTATTTCGCCCCTAACCACAAAAACACCTTCATCAAATTTACTGGCTTTCTGTCAAAACCCTCTTAGAATAATTAACCGCCCATTTTATTTGGCAAAAATCAGAATAATGCTTGGCTGTGCCGCCCATTTTATTTAGCAAAAATCAGAATAATGCTTGGCTGTGCCTGTCAAGTATCCAGATGTCAACTGTGATGTGTGAATGGCTCTTAAATGTCAAATTATTTAAAAATGTTTGTAGGCTTCTTTTGATATTTATTGCAAATAATTTGTAGTGTATCTTAATTCAGGCTTTCCATTAATAAAGGTACAGCAAGACAGATAATATAATGTTCTTATACAAAACACTTTTTTATTAGGTATATAAAAGAGGTAGGATATACCTAATGATAGTTTTTTGTAGAGAAATTTAATTATACGATTTTTGATTATATTAAGAGGTTGAAATGCAATAACATATAGTCCACATTATATCATATCGCAAAATAGATTCAACCAGAGAATTGTAACTAACAATTAGTAAACTCCTAGTCATAAATTTCCTCAATTCATAAAATTTAAAAATGAATCTTCTAACTTTGGTTGTTAATGACGGAATGTGATGAACCCATTTCAAATTTTGATCAATTATGATACCGAGGTATTTTGTTGTGTTTTTCATTTTAATTATAAAGTTTTTATTTATTTGTATGTTGAAAGAAGGCCTTTGTAAATTATATTGCTCTCTATGGATCTACTTTAACACAAAAATAGTTTTGTGGCTATAAGTTGCTTTTTTTAATTTCTGTAGGCAGTCTATTAAATGTTTGCAAACCTTTAATAATAAATGTATTTTGGGAACTTTTAGTGATGGCTTACCGTAGATGAAAGTCAGATTGGCTTCTTGTATTATAGTTGTGATATTGAGAAATATATTGAATATTTTCTAATAGATCTGATGCGATGGTACTGTCATTTTTATTTTATAAATAAATATCAATCATGTACTGAATATAATTCTGAACTAAAAGCCAATTTATTTCTTTTAACATAGTTGCAATACTCATCCTTCTGTCCTTTATTAATATTATATAAATAGGCGAAGTAAGGAGCCAAAATATTTTACATGAGCAGGCTTAAGAGGAAAAGGGGCCAATTATTATTGGATAAATTGCTTGAACAAGTTTTTAAACCCTAATCAAAAGGCGATATAGAATGGTTTTAAAAATCAAGGCTTGTGAAAATCATCACATTGTTTAACCTAAGTAATGCTAATGCTTAATAAACCAAAAAATTCATCATCCTAATACTACTATCGGCTTTTGGTCTTTCGTTCCAAGTTAAATCATTGATCGTTTTTTTTACGCTAAAAGTTTATCCTTGTGTTCATTTATTTTAGAAATTTGTAGCTTTTTCTATTATCTATTTATTATCAGAATATTTTTTGCTCCCGTGGTTTTATGTCATGATACCAGAACAAACATGATATCTTCTTTCTCGCTTCTTCAGCTGACGTTAATGCGTGACAAATTTATGGCACCATATTAAAAGTTAATGGCCAAATGCATGCATTTTAGTTAGGTTTTACCAGTTTAATTTGTTTTAGTTTCTTGTGAATACGTTATTTTAGTTGTTTTGTTTAGAAAATTTAGCCGGTTTTATTGCATACAAAATGAGAAAAAAAAGAGAAGTTTAGCTATATATTCCAGAGTATAACGAAGTTTCATTTTCTTGGGTTACTCATTTAAGTGCTATAATGGAGACTCACTGAAAAATTAAAAAAAATCCTGGGTTTGTAATAATCTCGGACAGGAGTACTCGTATAATTTTGATCAAATTTCCTTCAGGTAAGTTATTTGATCTTTCAATTATTTTTCGTACTCCTGTCCTGTGATTATTACAAGTTGATTATATGCAGATGTTTAGAAATACTGGAACAATCTAGAGCTACTCCAGTATGTTTATTGCAGATTTTAATCTATATAAATATTTGAAAGAAAGTAAAATAAACACCCTTCATTACGAAATGAAAATGTCAATTTATTATTAACAGAACCTTAAATGTACAAAAATTAACGAAAAACAAATTTTTATTATTTAAATTATTTTAGAGTAATACAACTAGAGTAACACAAGTATTATTAAATATGTTATAGATATATGCTAAAAAATAACGAAATGCGTATTTTGGCTGGCTTATTTACAGTCTAATACTCCTATAGCAAATACATTTTTTGAAGTGGCCAGTGGTTTGTTATAAAATTTGTCAAAAGTAGCAGATTTTGTTGACCATCTAGCTCTTTTCCTTATAACTTCGATTGACACCCCGCTTCTTAAGGCCGCTGATGTGGCTGCATGGCGGGTACTGTGGCTTTTATAGAGGTTTGTGTTTATCCTACTTTTAGCTAGCACTTCCTTAATCCACCTGCTTATCGTTTGGCTTGAGGCTGGTTTATATGGTTTTTTGTGTGTTAGTATTAACTGGTCTGTTTCGCTTGTTCTAAGAAGTTTGGTTTTTACTATATATGCTATTATAGTCGAAGCTAGGCACAACTGTGGTTTATCTTTAAATATGATGTTCTTTTTATATTTTATGGAATATATCTATTTACGTTTGGAGGAGAACATTCTTCAAATAAAAGTTACTTACAATATTTTTGTTCTATACAAAATTTTCCTGAAATGGTCCGTATTCGAGAAATTTGACTTCTGTAAAAAATATTTTTTTATAAAAAGTGTTTAAATAAAAGTTGTTTATAATATAATTCTCTATAATTTTTATCTTATACATAATTTCTCTAAAATGGACCGTATTCGAGATAGTTAAGAAAATGTATAAATTTCGAACAAAACTCAAAAACGGATAAAGGAAAAAACATTAAATTTTATTTCGGCCTGAGGTGAAATGTTTAGATTTGAGACAAAGTCGGAACATCTGGGGGGTACTTTATGGAAGGCCGTTTTTATATTTTATTGAATATATCTGTTATCTACGTTTGGAAAAGACAATTTTTCAAATAAAAGTTACTAATAATATTTTTGTTCTATATAAAATTTTCCTGAAATGGTATGTATTCGAGAAATTTGACAGAATGAGTAAAATTCTCATTTTTAAGAAAATTGTTAAACTTAAAGTTGTTTGCGATATCGATCTCTATAATTTATGTTTTTTATATATTTCTACAATGGACTGTAATGGAAAAATTGGAGGAAAAGCGCTAAATTGAAATTTTTCAGTATTTTCGTTTTTAATGGATATTTATAGAAAAATGTTTCGAGTATGCTGTATGTGGAAAATGTATATATTAAGTTAACCTCTAAATATTTACAGAGATGCTACAATAGGTTGTACAAAATAACCGGAAAAAGCCTATAATAACTAGATAAGAAATTCATGTGTCAACTTGAATATCTCTCAGAGAAACAATCCTTCAAATATCGAGCGCGCGACGTTACCAAATTGGGCTGAAAGGTACTGCGTCGCATATTATTTAGCAGATTTGAAATCTGAGTTAGGAGCGTACAGGATAACGCTCTTAAGTTCAATACCCAATACTTTACATAAATAATAGTTTTTTAATTAGTAGATTTTTTTTTCAAGGTTACGACTGTCCTTTTTATAAAAGTAGGGTTGTTTTTTATTATTTCTTATTTCTTTGAATAAATATTTTTTGTTTTCATTTTTTAATATTCTGTTACTATAGATCCCGATGTTATAAATGCTTCAGGGTCGGGTGCGGTCGTAACATTTAAACCCTTTTTTATTGCATTGATACTAAAATTTCAGATAATACGTTATAATAATTCAAAGTATCTAATTGGATTTATACATAATAGGTTTTTAAGTAACTGTAATAGTATTACCGAAATTTAGATCCAAACTTAAATTGTTATTATCGCCCCCGGTTTACCCTATTTGAAGGTTTAAAAAGCCAGAGTTTCCATCCCATTCACCGTGGCAATTAAAAAGGGAACCCAGATTAATGTCTAAACATGCTTTATCTCGTTCTTTTTTTTCTCGAGCTTCTTTTTCTTTTTTTAATCTTTCTTTCTCCTTTCTTTCTCGTTCTAACCTTTCTTTCTCCTTTCTTTCCCATTCTAATCTTTCTTTCTCCTTCCTTTCTCTTTCTTCTCTAGCTTCTCTCTCCTTTCTTTGCCTATCTGCTTCTTCCTTTTTTCTTTTTTCTTCTTCGGCTTTTTTCTTTGCTTCTTCTTCCTTTCTTTTTTCTTCTTCTTTTTCTTTTTCGATTCTTTCTGCTTCTTCTTGTTTAAATTTCTCCTCAGCTACCTTTTTTAATGTGGCCTCTTCTTCCATTTTTAATCTTTGTTCTTCTTCCATTTTTAATCTTTCTATCTCCTTTTTTAATATTTCCAATTCTTCTTTTAATTTGTCTAGTTCTTCTTTTATTAATCTATCTTGTTCTGCTTTTTCTTCTTGTTCCTGTTTTAATTGCGCTTCTATTAATTTTAACCTTTCCTCTTCTTCCTCTCTTAACCTATCCGCTTCTTCCTCTCTTAATCTATCCAGTTTTTCTTTATTTAGCGCCATTCTAGTATGGCATGGTGAACTACTGCATGTCCCAAAAGATTGTCTCCTTTGATCCAAATAATTCTTTCCATCTTGTATATTATATGAATTTAAAGTCCGCATTTTTGCTTCATTAAAGTATTTTCTTTTTTTTATTTGCTGCTTCTGATGTGCTAATTCCCCAATTGATTTCGTTTTTCGAAATGATCGTGTATTTGTCTCATTTTTATCATAATCATCTAGTGATAATGTGAAATTAACGAAAACTAATAATAAATAGATTTTTAAAATGTCCATATGTACCTATTTAATTTGTAATAAAAAATACTACTGCGTTCTGTTCCAGGTCTATGAAATTTATTTGACTATATATAATCAAAATTATTTCGGATAGGTTATGCTTTTTAAAACAATTAATCGATTTTTAATATCCGTACATATTTAATTAAAATACAAGGTAATACTACAAAACTAAAATATATACAGGGTGACTAGACGAAAACGAAATGGAGCCATCGGGCAGTATAATGTCCTGTTGAAAAAAATCCAACATAGTTGCCTGAATTCATACAAACTTATAGACCGGGAGATAGTGAAAGATGTTGGGACGCGATTTAGGCCAGTATGCCTTTTGGAGGATAGTATGTAATGCACAATTCGATGATAATAATTAATTAAAGTGTCAACGTGTGTTCTTCATAAATAAAAATAAGTTTGAATTTATTAGAAAATTAAGCATTTTTATATGTAATTACTTAGACTGCTACTTGTGCTATTTGAATAACCATTGAATAACCATTGGCATTATTGTGAACCTATCAGATGGGCATGTATATTTGTATGATAAAAATCGATTTATCCACGCTCCTAAATAGGCTGCCAATGAATAATATACATGATTTTATTATACAACTGCTACAGGTAAGATGGCATACCGTTTGCGCATGTCTATGTGTATCTCGTAAAGCCGACATTTAGGAAAGTTATGCAATAATTTTTCGTGATTTAAATCAGTATGTCATTATGTTATTATGAAGTTTATGATAGTGTTCGATGTATATAAAATTGGCATTCTGATCAGTTGTTTAACAACCATAGGCATACGTGAAAAAGTTGCGAAATGGATTGTAAAATTAACGTGTGTTTAATCTGTATGCCACTTTGGTTTTGAGCTATATTTGGGTGGTACAATAAATGGCATACCGTTTGGTAATGTATAAGCTTCTCAAATTATAAAGCAGATATGAAAAGACGAAAAGGAACTAGTGCAAATGAAACATATAAAAATTAATATAAAAAGATAAACCGTTTAAATGCACTACACTGGTAACAAGTGGTTAGTTCCGCCCAAACTATTTGGCGCCACAATCGCACGCTACTCAATTGGCTGATTAACTTGACAGTTAGAGATAAATGAAGAAAATTAGAAAAAGAGTGTCAAGTGTAGATAGCAGGAAATCAGAATTTCAGTAAATAACTATAATTTTGTTTTAAAATATAAAAAAAAACATTATATGCAAAATATTGTATCGAGGTACGTCTTGTCTTGTCTTTTTCGAAATCAGTAATCAATCAATTTTTTGTTTCTTTCTTCCATGGTTACCATCCATCGGATAAGTAGGGTGCTAGTGTACGCAGCTATCGACCAAGATCATAATATATGTGATAATATAATGGTACCATCTGACATTGACACTTGACCAACCTCAAATAAAAACTGACTAAGAAACCTTAAAATAAATTGACGTAAAAGTCAAAACTAAAGGTAAGACTATGTGGTGCTATGATGTCGCCACATAACCTCCCCGCTCAAAAAAAGAAAAAGAAACCACCCACATAAAAATAATGGTTTAGTTATAACTTATTGGGTTTAAAACAAAAGAAACCTTTTTCTTAGGTTTTGAAAAAAAATTTTGAACATCTTGTTATGTTAATAAAAAGGCTGGCTTCAACCTATCTATGTTAATTAATGATTCTTTGCCATTAATTAAAATCTTAAAAACTTTATCATTTCTACTAATGACTTTGTACGGTCCTTCAAAAGGAGGAGTTAATGAAGGTTTGATACCTTGAACTTTAACAAAAACGAAATCATTTTCCATCAAATCTGGTAAAATGAAAAATTTCTTTGTACCGTGTCTATATATTTTAGTGGGTTTTATATTATCGAAATGTTCTTGTAATTTAATTAAGAATGAATCAGTATCAAAACTTTCACTACTGTCTACAAAAAAATCTCCTGGTAATCTTAAGGATTGTCCATAGACTAGTTCAGCGGAAGAACAATTCAAATCTTCCTTTACTGCACTTCTCAAACCTAATAAAATCAATGGTAGTTCATCTTTCCAATTATTGTTATGCAGTTTGGCCATAAGAGATGCTTTTAATGTTCTATGGTATCGTTCTATCATTCCGTTTAATACTGGATGATAACTAGTAGTGTGTAAATTTTTAAAACCTAATTTTAGGCTAAATTCTTTAAATAAATGTGACTCGAATTGGCTACCTTGGTCGTGTGTGACGCTATAAGGTACACCAAAACGAGCTATATAATTATTAATTAATGTTTTTATAATTACTTCTGTAGTAATTGTTGCTAAAGGATAAACCCATCTCGTATATCTGTCTATAAGTGTTAATAGGTGGGAGCAACCTCCTGAAAGTTTAAGGGGTCCAACAATATCTATATGGATGTGTTGGAACCTACCTTTTGGGATTGAAAATTCACCTGTTGGTGATTTTGTATATTTAGAAATTTTTGCCTTTTGACAATTTATGCAATATTTTGACCATAAGTGTATATCTTTGCTCATTCTTGGCCAAAAATATCTATTTTTTATCAATTTTAAAGTGCTCTTACCTCCTGTGTGCGCCACGTTATGTACTTTAATAAAAAAATTATAACATTGTGACTTGGGAATGTAAGGTTTTAAAGTATTATTAGTATTTTCACAACATATATCTGCTGGTGGGAAATTAACTTGAACTTTTTGTAAATGAAATTTGTTTTTATTATTATTTTGATTTTGTGACTCTAATAAACCTTTTAATTCTAAATCTAATTTTTGTTCGTCTCCTATTATTTTTAAATCTAATTCCGATTCTATTTTTTCTACTGAAATAAAATCTAAAACCATTTTACTTAAAAAATCTGCGAGTATTATGTTTTTGCTACCTACGTAAAAAACTTTATTAGTAAATTGTAAAATATATTCTATATATCTGAATTGTCTAGGAGATCTATCTGTTTTGGAGAAAATTGCTTTTTCAATTGGCTTATGATCAAAAAACTTTAAAATCTTTTGATTCTAACATATATCTAAAATGTTTGATTGAAAGGTAGATTGCATATAATTCTTTATCGAAAACACTATAGTTTAATTGCGATTTGGTTAATTTCTTTGAGAAAAAAGCGATGGGTTGTCCAACACCATCTACTTCTTGTTCAAGAACACCACCTACACAGGAATTACTAGAATCTGTTGTAAGTGATAGAATGGATTCCTCTGAAGGATGTGCCAGAAAAGATGCTTTAATAAGTGCTTCTTTTACTTCATTAAAACTCTTTTCATAATCGATTGGCCAATCTTTTATAATTTTAACTTTATTTTTGTCTAAAAATATTATAAAATCGTGCAAAGGTGCTAAAATTTGGGCGAATTTTGAAACGAATTTGTGATAAAAATTTATCATACCAACAAAACGTTGTAATTGTTTGAGAGTGTTCGGCTTAGGAAAATTTTTAATACATTCTATTTTTTCGTCTGAAGGAAATGATCCTACCGCTGAAATAGTAAAACCTAAGAAATTAATTTTTCAACTCCAAAAATGCATTTACTTGGTTTAACGTTAACGCCAAAAGAGTGTAATCTTTCAAATAAAATATCCAAATGTTTAAAATGATCAATTGAATTTTTGCTAGCGACTAAAATGTCGTCTAAATAGACGAAAATAAAATCTAAGCCTCTAGTAACTTCGGTAATGAATCTTTGAAAGGTATTGCCAGCGTTTCGCAATCCAAAACGCATTCTGAGAAATTCAAAAGATCCAAAAGGAGTGGTGATTGCTGTTTTAAAAATATCTTCTTCAGCCATCGGAATCTGGTGATAGGCCCTAACCAAATCGATTTTTGAGAAAATTTTACAACCATGACATTTAACATTAACGTCAGAAATTAAACTTAAAGGAAATCTGTCAGGTACTGTTACTTTATTTAAAAATCTGTAATCTCCACAAGGTCTCCAATCTTTTGAGTCTTTTTTTTGGACCATGTGTAAAGTAGAAGTGACATAAGAAGATGAAGGTCGGCAAATGCCTAATTCAATCATTTGATCGAATTCTTGTTTAGCAATTTGATATTTTTTAGGATCTAAACGTCTAGGTTTTCAAAAAGGTAAGTTTCCTTCTGTTATAATATGATGTTTAACGTTATGTTTTGTAGATAAATTAAAATTTGGAGATGAAAAAATTCCAGGATATTTTTTAAAAAGTTCCGTAGTCTCAACATTAAATAGTTTAGGTGAATTGTCTTTAGTTTTAAAATTAAATTGTTTCCAATAAAATCTAATGAAGATTCACTATCGCGTATTTTAGAATTTTTGAAATCCAAAATTAGGCCAAAATGAGTTAAGAAATCTGCACCTAAAATTGGTTTAGTTACATTTGCAATGGTGAAAAGAAAAGGAAATACTCTTCGCAATCCAATATCGATATTAAGAAATTTTTTTCCATAAGTAGATATTGTATTGCCAGAAGCTGAAGTGAGAATAAACTCTTTATCTATTAATCCTTTGAAAATTTTGTTTGGAACCACGCTAATATCAGCTCCTGAGTCAACCAAGAATTCTAAATTATTTAAGTAATCAAAAAGAAATAATCATTTAGAAGATTTTCCACCTATACTACCAAATGTTGATTTTACTCGTTTTTTGGAATAGAATTTTTGAAAGTTTCGTACATTAAGCAAGAAGGTCCTGCACATTTATATGCGTTCTTCTTATATTTACTGTGATAAAAACATAATGGATCATTCGATTCATTTTCCTTATTGACTTGACGAAAATATCTATTTCTGCTTCTAGATCTTGAAGAAGATCTACAGTAGCATTTTTGATTGGAATCATCACGTGATGTGTGAGAGGATCCCTTATTTTCCAATATCATAATCTTTTTTTCTAATTCATTTTGTTTATTAATTAAATCACCCATCATTAATTTAAAATTTTGATTTAAATCATTTATTGATTTGGAAAGATTTAGAATTTCGGTATTTTTATTAATAGAAAAAACTTCGTCTTTGTTACCAATATAATTAGAAAAATTAGATGAAGGGGACGATTGCCAGATTTTATCGGCAATATCTAATAACTCTCTAGTAGAAGATTTTCCAGATACAGTTGAAGAAATATCTATAAATTTTGGGAGTCTTTTTCTACATATTTTTAATAATAAATTTTCATGAATTATAGAATCACCTGAAAATCTAATTAATTCTCTATAAAAATCTGAAGGTTTTTTATCGCCCATTTCAGCTCTGGATAGTAATTTATCTAAGCGTTGTTCTTCAGAGAGAAAGTCTATTTATAACTGATTCTTTTAAGGTAGAAAAAGCATTATTCTCTGGGGGATCAGAGATTATATCATAAAACTTAGCGAAAATTTCGGCTGGTAAATGTGCGATCGCCAAATGAAATTTACTTTCCTCAGAATGGATTTTATGGATATAAAATTGACTTTCTATGTACTTGAACCATAGATCTGGTTGATGCGCCCAAAAAACTGGCATTTTAACTTTAGAAATGTCTTCCATAAAAATATTATTATCAACTGAGGTTTGAGGCTCCTCAACTGGCAATGTCAGACTGTCTGTAGGCATTATATATGATCAAAATCGATCAAAGATACCAACAAAAACACCCCACTTACCCGAAAAAGGTATCAACCATAAATGGAAATTGCTTTCTTTGGTGGGATCTTCAAAATGTCTTGTCGGTTGTAGGAATCTTCTCTCCGGTGTGGAATCTTCTGTCGGGTGTGGAAATTTGTCGGGTGTGTAATCTTCTGTCGGGTGTGGAATCTTCTGTCGGGTGTGGAATCTTGTCGGGTGTAGAATCTTCTGTCGGGTGTGGAATCTTGTCGGGTGTAGAATCTTCTGTCGGGGTCTTAGGTTCTAGTCTTGGGTGTTATTCCGGGATGCTCCAAAGGGGTTCCTTGCAGTTGAATTGTGCTCGTTCGGGGTCACCAATTGTAAATAGCAGGAAATCAGAATTTCAGTAAATAATTATAATTTTATTTTAAAATATAAAAAAAACATTATATAAAATATGTTGTGTCGAGGTACGTCTTGTCTTGTCTTTTTCGAAATCAGTAATCAATCAATTTGACACTTGACCAACCTCAAATAAAAACTGACTAAGAAACCTTAAAATAAATTGACGTAAAAGTCAAAACTAAAGGTAAGACTATGTGGTGCTATGATGTCGCCACATAACCTAACCGCGGCTCATTCAAATGTTCTGTATTATTTAATTTACATTTTTTGGAATTCATTGCTTTGACAAAAATAATATTTACATAAAAATACTGTATTTAACATAAATATTAGTTTTTTAAGTAATAAAACTCCAAAAAATATAAATTACAAATATTTACATTAAAATATTTGAAACACAGGTATAGTTTAATCATTTAATAAAAGTAAGGTGCATTCAAACGTTTATTACATACATAACATGTACAAATAACAATAACTGTTAGATAAATTAACAGTATTCTTCTCTCATTCTTAAAAAACTGGACCTAATTTCGATGCAGGTGTCAGGAGTTTCCTATAAAAATAAAAGTGTACATACATCTTATTAAAAAATTTCTCTAAAAGTAAAATTTATTTTTTATTTGTCTAAAATTAGTTTGTATAGAAAATTTTTTTTATTTTATTTCGCATAGTGCAATAGTTTATTTAAATTATATTTTAAATAATCTGTTCTAGTTGATTTAACAAATTTGAGTTAGAAAATTACTTTTTATTTTTAACAAAGGGTTGTTTAAATTGTTTATTCCTAATACTAAGTTTAGGTTTGCAACTATATAATTTCTTGTTTTTCATTACGGATTAGCAAATCTACCTTATGCTGCTGTGTGTGTGCTTTAGCCTCAACATTTTCTAATATCTGAACTTCTACGACAAATTTTTCAATAAATCTTTAGATATAAAACATGTAATGAAGTCAATTTTCATTACTATATTTCGGCCTATTCCGGATATAAATTTTAATTTTAATTTTATTTTAACTTCATGGGTAGACCCTGTATATCAAATTTTGTTTCATTAAATTCGCGTATTATACCTGAGTAACGATAGCGCGCGCCATCCGCGCACACCGAGTGGGGGCCAGCCTGCTTGGGCATAGAGACTGGGATTCAGCGTTCAGTATTAAAATCATTCATTCAAAATCATTCGACTAGCTTGAATTCATTTTTCCGACCTCGTAAAGTCTGCTTCGATATACGCTGTAAAATCATTGCCGAGACCGTAGTTAGGTACACCGAATTAATGTTTACGTTTTTTTTTTCCTGTCCTCGGTTCTTGAGCTAAACGTTTAAATACCAGTTTTATTTGATTAAATTATTCCGTTTTCGATTTTATTTAATGGAAATAATAATTGACTTTAGATTTTCGTTAAAAATATTTTGATTTACAGATAAATTATTTAGTTTTGATTTTATTTAGAAACATTGGAAATTAGTTTTGGTTATTAGGAAGTAGAAATTTTGTTCCTATTTTATTAAATAATTAATTTTTATTGCGACCGTGGATTGTGTTTCTATTTTAGAGTAATAGTAAACCTAATTACAAATTGAATTCCGTATACAGTTAATTACTTAATTTTCATTGCGACCGTGGATGTTGTTTCTATTTTTAAGTAATAATAAATTTAAATTAAATTCCGTATATAGTAAATTACTTAACTTTTACTACGACCATAAATTTTGTTTCTATTTATTCACAATCTGGTTTAACTTTTTTTTATTATTTATGTTTCTTTACTTGGGAATAGAATTAGTTCGAAAGTTGGAAAGTTGAAATAGTATCATTTTTCATGTTGAGTGGACTGGTTTTGGCGAAAAAGCTCACATGGGATTAGATACTATCCCGGTTTTAGATTTTTTTTAGATTAACCCCTAGCCGTGATTAACATATTAGTGTTTTTCTTATGTTTGAGAGGGCTGGTTTTGGCGAGTACACTCATCATAGGATAAATACTAACCCGGTTTAATATTTTGTCTTATGTTTGAGCGGGCTGGTTTTGGCATCATAGGATTGAATACTAACCCGGTTTTTGATTATTTTTTTTTAGTTACCTCCGCGCCGTGTTTAAAATGATAGTATCATTTTTATGTTGAGCGGGCTAGTTTTGACGAGTACACTCCTCATAGGATTGATACTATCCCGTTTTCTTATCATTTATCTATTCCCTATTCACTAACACAAGGAGGTTTGTTTCAGTTTCAATACCGACTAGATAGTTAACCAGATAACTTTTTCTACGACCGTGATTTTATTTCTGCTTTTACGAAACAAAATATTTAACTTCAATCTTTTTACCGATTTAACAGTTAACTAGCTAACTTTTGCTACGACCGCAATTATTTGCCATTTTTCTTCTTTAACTGAAATAGTAATTTTGTTTTTGATTTCGTTTTGGCTCAACCACCGAACCGACAATTTATTAATTAGTTACTATTGCCACCGAGCATCTTTCTTTTAATTTTGATTATCCGTCTGATTGAGACTAATCAAAGTTCATTACTGGCCGATCTTTCTTTTTGTTCAGGGTTTTAAAAATACGAGCGAGGGTGGGCGTTGAAATATTAGTTACAAATTATTTATTGTAAATAGTTAAAATTCAATGTATGTGTCAACGTTACCTTGACTGTTACTGAGGTTACTGATCCCTAATTTACTTCCCCCTTTATTTCAGCAGTGAGAAATTCTTTATCACCACAAGTAACGATTAAAGCCCGTTACTTGTGGTTACTTATTACCTGTGTCTGAGTGACCAACGACCCCTGGAATTTTTCATCTCCATCTGTGCTGCCCGAGTACTTTCGACGCCGTTTCGAAAGTTTGTGGAGTAAACCACACATAAAAGCTGGCGCCCGAGAGCCGTCCCGTCAACAGGCGTCATTTGTAAGTAATCGTTTTCTCTGAGGCGAGAAAACTCCTTACAAACAAACAGTAAAGTTTAAACAAATGCAACAAATTGCGTATTCTTAGGTTACCGGTCCCTTAAGAGTATTCAGTCATACCCCAAAGAGTACGCATATGAACACAAGAGTAAGCGAAAATAGGTAAGGCCATATAAGCCATTAATATCCCAATCCTTTAATTTGAACATGAGTCACAACAAAATATACCACTTCCTAGATAATTTGAGCAGCCCTCATGCCACCATATTTGACACAAATAATACATAATCCAATCCGATGTAGAATAGTGTTCAGAACAACCAGGACAAATCGTATCGTCTTTTTTATTGTCAGCTTTTCTTTTCTTCTGTACTCGTCCAGTCTTAGTATTTTCTTCGGAATCACTGAAAACTTTTCTTATTCCGCCTTTCTTCTTCACATCTTCTTTACGCTTATCTTCGATCCACTTTTATCCACGATGCTGAAGATGAAGCTTAAATATCACTGTTTAAGCCATTATCAAATTATTTGAAGAAATTTAAAGAATTAAATGAATATAGCTTACCTTATTTGTTCAAAATATAACAAATACTTTTAGAAAAGTTAATTTTTCCACATAAATTTAACGCGTTTACCAACAGCCGGCCAAACTATGGATACTCTTGGAATGACAAACAACTAACTACGGGCCAGACGGCAGTACTCGGGAAGGGGTAAAAGTAAAAATATGGAGATTGCGTACTCTTACGGAACGCGTACTTTTAGGCGATCCTACCCTATAGTTGGATATGGTTAAACTGGATGTACTATTATCAAATAAAATTGGTACAGAATTTGCAATTAGTCATTAACGTTTTGAAGCAATTTTACTAAGAGAATCTGAAAAAAAATCATCTTTACAGAGATAGCGAATTTTATTATCTTAAAAATTTAAATTCTTAAACCAGTTCTCGCGAATTATACAGGATGGAAAACAAAAAAGGGTTTTATTTGAATAACCTGCCTGCTGAATATTAGAATAATACTTATTTAAACAATTAGAAGCTGAACAAGAATACTTAATTCATCTGACCAGACATGTTTTGTTACAAATAGGTATATTAAATTGAAAATCGACCCAAAATGAATTTTTAATAGAATTCGTAATTAAAAAGTATACATGTTGGTTTCAATAAAAGTATATAGATTTGTGACACAAGTGAAACATTAATTTTTTATTATTATATATTTTTATCGCTTAAACTAAAAAAAAAAAGAAAGTGGAATCAATAAAAATCAATAATAAAATATAGGCAAGCAACATACGGAAAAATATATAAGAAGTTGCCTAAGTTGTCTCTGAAGAATTAATCTATTCTGTCAAAATAAAAAATACCATTAAATAATACTGTGAAGTTAAAATGTATAAACAGAAGGACCGTTATTTATATTTTCATTTTTGTTCGAAAGGAAACAATGATTAAAACTAGTTTCCTATCAGTAAGTCACAAAATTGCATTCAAGCCACATACAGAAATTAAAGGCAGAAATCTAGTTCTCACTGAACATTTAGGATTAAAGAAATGTTGAAAAACATCGTAAAATAATAATTTATTGTTTATTTAAAACCTTTCAAGCTTCTGATGTCTACTATTTCCAGTATTACTGTTATTATTACAAATATTGAGCTAATTGTTTTTCTTATTTTACACCTATCCATTTATTTCTTTGATTTAATTTCCACTTTGCTACAGAACATTTTTATAATTTTTACACTGCTTTTTTCCTAGTATTTTTACAATTTTCAACACAGCAACTCCGGTTGCTTATTGTATTGTTTTTACTTACTTTAAAAAAAAATTAAATGTATACGTGTATTTGATATGTCAAAATTACAAAATATCGCCCTAAAATGCACGAAATATCCACAGCTAGCACTGAGCGAATAAGAAAATGATAAACAAAGTCCATAAACAAACCTAACGCCTTATTAAATTAAATTGTTAATACCAGAGACAATGGAGACGTGTAACTTAATAGGAAAATTTGTTCGGTGGTCCATTTAAATTACATATATGACTTTCTTTCTCTTTTACATTGATCTTTACATATATTTATCTCTCTCCAATAAAACTAACACCAATCTTAGAGGTCACTTATTGTTGCTGGTTTTTTGACGTCACTTATTGTTGCTGGTTTTTTGCAATGACATATTGGTTTTTTGACGTCAACGTATAGATTAGAACTGACAACTGACAATGTTATGAATGTTGTTATGAACGTGTGCATTTTATTAAAATGAATTTAATTTAGACTCCGTTTATTTCGTTGAGTCTGATTTTGTTGTTTAATTAATTTTCTTTGGGGGGGGGGGGGGAATGTTTATTTTCGCATATTATTTTTTTACATGAAGCAATTCAATTTCTGTAACCAAACTCGCGTTTTTGTACACGTTTCTTTCTAAAGGTAAGAATTTCCAATTTATTAAGAAAACAATTGTATAATGTGTGTGTTTAATAATATATTACAAAATGGCTATAACTATTTTAGGTGAATTGGAACAGAGATCCATTGTTACAGCTACTTTTGTTCATTAAGTAGGTAAATGAATGTCTCGACAGCTTTAATGGCAGCACAAATTTCCCACCTACTAGAAAAGAAGTAAAATGTATGCTGAGTAAAAAATCCCTGCATTATGTAGTATTGGCAAAGGACTTTTGAAATGATTAGATATTGGCTATTTCTGACAAACACCTACCTCTAATAGCCACTCTAGTGACTATTATAAGATGGTAGAGTCATTTAAACGAAGAAGAAAAATTAAATCACAAAAGGGCAGAATTTTAAATCTGAATGCATTTTAAAATAAATTTGGGGACATCAGGTCGGTTTTGGATTTTAGAGAGAGATCAATCTCAAGAAAAGTTCATTTATCCCGCAGAACAACCAGTAGTTTAGGTAGGATCTGCTATATCTTTATTATAAGATTTCCTTGATAATAAATTGTAATTTACCAATTGTTTCAAATGAAATTAAAAAAGAGTTGAAATCGAAATTAGATTTTTCATGGGGAAAATGTTATATTCATTCAAACATCGTAAGGTAATCTATAATCAAGGAAGTATCGAAAATAGGTAAACCCTGGTAAGGGACAACAATAAAAAAATTACAAAAATGTATTCATCTTTAAATAGTGTTTATTATTAATATTATTATTTGCTATGTTTGGAAAGTACCTCCTGCTGCAGAGCAGATCGAATAGATTAAACAACTAGTTGGAGAAGGTCCACCTAGTCACCAAATTAGGAGACTAGGAAAACGTTTACATAACTGGGGACACAACAGGAATGCACACGCAGAAGATACACAAACAGACGACATAACAGGGGTAAGTAAGCCTTCAGCAACGTCCTGTTTCAATAATGGTAGTATGTCATCCTTTATTCCCTTTTAGACGGCATGGCATATAAATCTATCGATCTTGATGACCCTAAGAGGAGTTAGCAGGGGGGTGTACGGAATGGGTCTAGCAGGTTTTGATCCAGTTTACAGGATGGAACTTACTCGACTCGGGCCTTATACATTTGTGTGAATGTATGTGTGTGTTTGTTTCGTTTCCATGCTTTCTATTAAAATAAACAGTCATAACATATCGATACCTTTTTGCCAGACTAACGTAAGCGACATTTGTTCAAATGGCACTCATGATAGTCTGGCAAAAAGGTATCGATATAATCTTTACTTTATAAAATATTTGTTACATCATTTTTTAAATATATTATGAATATATAACAACTGTGACTTTCTTTGTAATTTGTCACAAAATGATACGAGGTACTTTCTAAACGTAGCAATTGTAGTTTGTTTTTCTCTACCTTACAAAAATATAATTAATAGAAAAAGAGTTTGGTGTATTATTTTTCCAAGTTTAAATATTTAATAATCAATTTTTTTTAGCGAAATTTACAAGAGTACAGTGAAACAATAGTTTTTGTTTCTCCTGTAAATTTGTATAGAAAAACTATGTATTTCTGAATCCATGTTTGAATTTCCCGCCCTAAACCATTTTTAATTTTCTCGCTATTTACTAGTAGCGCCATCATAGACTGGTTGTGGTTACAATCGCCCAAACAACTTTTACCGAACAAAAAATACATTGAGTTACACGTCTCGCTGGATTGTCTCTGTTAATACTTACTAATTACATCAAATCGGCACTTATCAATCTTCTTAGCCTAAAAATAACTTGTCTATCTATGGAACTACATGCACTACATCATTATAACTTTTATTTTATGATGATTTTTGTGGATTATTCGATCATTTCACCTTCCGTCATTCCGTTTTTAAATTTTTGTGAGGATATCAACACAAATGTCAAACCTCTCTTTAAAATATCCCAGCAATAGTATGGATGGTATCGAGCACGACAAAAACAAAATAAAGGCAGCTTTAGCATTTGAAATAGCTCTAATCTCATGAAAGTTTATGGAAACTGGCAACATCGCTTTTATCTTATTTGCGATGGTGGCTCCAAATAGTATGGCCGGAACTAACCACTTGTTACTAGAGCCGTGCATTTAAATGCTTTATCTTTTAATATTAGTTTATCCATAAAATGAAATTAATGATTTTCTCTCTTTTTAGGCAGTATGCCTTTTTGTTTTCAATTCAATCGCGGTATATCTATATCAAATATTAATCGGCATACTAATTAGACAAATCTGTGGCTTCCAAAAAATATAATTTTCTTTATGAATGAAACAAATTCATTTGAGGTGCGTTTTCTTTTTAGATTTGAATTTATAATATCTATTTTTTTAAGATACTTTGCCGCTAGAGACAGAACGGCAACAAACTTTTCGTTTAAAATGCACATAAGATTTTTACCATGATTAATTTTTTTTAAGAAATACATATAAAAACTAAAAGTTTGTCCTAATTAGAATAAAATGTGTTGCCTATATCTACGTTAACCATGAAAAACAAGTTGTTATTTAAAGTCAATGTTAACTTGATAATAAAACAAAACACATGTAACTACGTAAAAATAACTTGAAAATTATTTATTAAAATGAAATATTATTATATTATACCTAATTAAAATTAGGTGAGCAACAAAGCTGTCACTTAATTGATGACAGTTCGCGAAAAACGTCAATTTTGCGGTTGGATTTAGAAGCGCTAAAGTCTTTTTTGGATAGTTTTCGTAGAAAAAGTTTACTATTCATTTCATGTAGTTAATTAATTTTTACATTTTGTTCCATTTTATTTCTTATTTCGTTCTCATAATAAAGTTGTTTATTCGCTATTTGGCTCTTCGTCGCTTTCACTCTCATCTTCCTGTTCATTATTACCTATAGCTTGATCTGTTACGTCATCTCCTTCGTCTTATCCATCATCATTATCACTGTCATCATCACGCTCATCATCTTCATCAGAAGATTCGTCGATAACGTGATTTTATGGCAATCACTTTCGAGATCTGTAATTAATAATATTGAACAATTTAATGGATTCTAATAACTTATGTAAATAATAAAAAATCATCATTCCGATATATTACATACTGTTTCGTCGAATGTTACAAAAATTTCGTAGATGAATTGAGACACCTCATCTTCTTCAAAATTAACGGAATTTGAAGGTGTTGGTCGGTTCCATGCTCAAGCCAGATTTCATTGGATCACAGCTACTGGGGATTAACAATTACAGCTCCCTAGTGCAAGGTGGTATCGAAATTTAACAGATCTTGTTTAAATAATTCGCTGCTGTCAATGAAAATATGACCATTCCTTAACAGAGATGTATTTATTTGTATCATGAAAATAATGTTTATATGTTCGGTATATGTAACAATCATTCAAGGTAACTCTTGTATAATATTAATAATACAATAATACTCTCCCTAATTCACCTCCTTACGAGTGAATTTTAACCCCAAAAGCTGAGCTTGTCCGGGGAAAGGGACGGCTATTGTTATTATTTGCCGTGGCGCTCCGGGGCGACTTAGAGATAATATATGGTGCCATTTTACTTACAGGTGAGGAAAACCCCACCCACCATCATTGAAAACGGTAGTCTGGATGTCATATCAACAAAAATTAAATTTCTTCTAATACGGCATCCATCAAATCCTATAGAAAACCATGCAAATAAATTTACATGGTCTTCCATAGGATTCGAAACCATGTCTCGTTTACCAGAAAATTGGCTCGCAAATGAATGCGACCTATCTCTCACTAGAGGCCCGGTATATACACGAGGAAATATATCACGTCTATTTCTTGAGACTACAAGGAAATATATAGTTTAAATATTCGACATTACTAGATACATACTTATTTACATTTTTTTTTTTATTTTATATAGTAATCAACTTTAAAGATTAGATTTAGAAGTAGGTACCTGTAATATTTTCCATCGGCGAATTTACGAAGTGTAAACTCTAGATATGCATATGCATAGATATGAGAGTGGTAAATATTTCCATATATCGCATAACACATAACTTACTCGAATTATTTTATTTATATATCACTTATAGCTATTTTACAAGGAATTAGTTTCACGTGCATTTTGTTTTTTTTAATCATAACATAACCTTTAATTTTGTTAATTTCTCATTTTTGTCAGTCATTCTTCCTTCATTGAAACTTAGACCAACACTAACTAGATAACTACCCAATCTATAAAATTAAATGTGATATATTCATTGTATTTTTTCTATTGTACCCATTTCCCCTGAGAGAAATTAGTTCAGGAGTAGATAGTGATACTTTTTGGGAAACATTGGATTCCACGTTTTTTTTTTCTCTCCCCTGATTAAGTTATAACAGTAGATCGGGCTAAAATTATTGTTATATAATTTCATATTTATTATTTAAAAGATGGTTTTGTTTACATTATTAGATATATGATAAGGATGACATGTGAGATGTGTCAATCATTCTTGTGCAATAAAACTTTGATGAAATGATTCTCGGAGTAACTAAAAAGTACATTTAGTACAGAGTATGTAATGAGAACCTTCCATTTTTTTTTCTCTCGATACAAAGAGATATCTATCTTGCTTCTTACTTAATTAATTAATTAAATAATAGGTAATTTAAGGAGTAGATCAATTGAACTAAGTTTTAAAACAGGATATACCTGAGTAAGGTTAAATCTGACATTCTTCTTAAGAAGTTCATTAGATCCGCATAGCAGATTTGTAATTTGTTACAGTTTTTGTATTCGTAAGCTAAGCTACCGATACTGAAAGGGATCGTATTTAATTTCGTCCCCGTTGAATGGCAATATAAAGCGTCCACCTATTCTATCGCTTTTAACCGCGGTAAATTCCAGGAACCAAAGTCGTGGATGCGCTGGAACAGAATCAGAGAATCATCGTCATAGGAACGGGAATTATTTATTGAATGTCAGTGATTGAATGTGGAGAATGGAATGTCCGTCATTGTTAAAAGGTGTAGGTTTTGTTAGTTTTATTTGTGATAACAATGTAAGTGCCTTTTTAAATCAATTATTATGTTTCAATTACTTTTATATTATTTAACTAGTTGATGGTTCACTATTTAGATTTGAATTTCACTGATATAAGTAATTTCATGCTTTTTCTTGACGGCATTTTTTTGGTATCTGTCATAAAAAATTGCTTGCATTCCAATAACGAGTTTATTTGATTTTATGACTTATTTTACTATCTAAATCAGTGAAAAATAGCATCCTTTTAATATTTTAATGTAAATATTTTTGAAGTTTATTGATATTTTGTAGTTATACCAAGGAAAATTTGCTATAATTTTTATTTGACATTGAGATTATTTTTTTAGTCATTTTTAAAGTTCGGCAAGGGAAAAGTAATATTATATTAGTAAATTATGTGTTTTTCTAACATCAGATATTCACAGCATTGGCAGATCTAAGTTAAAAGTATAAAATGCCTTGTTGATTGATACTAACATTTTCGCCCGTGGCTGGGACAACATTGGGATAGGTGTCTCGGTAACTTACCCTATTTTGTCACCAGAATATTCAACTCTAGGTGGGTAGTAAAGCTGTAGAGCTTCCTCATTACCTTGTCCCTATTAACCCTTCTTCAGTTTTGCATCGAGTGTGTTTGAACCTAGTAATGCTCAATGTTTGTTATCTGATGAGTTATTGTTCTTAAAATATTTATTTTGTTTTTGCCTTGCAGTATTAGATATTGTTGTTTTTTTTATATAATGTATTGAATATTATTTCATATATTTTCCTGTGTTTAACTCAAATTGAATATTATTTCATATATTTTTCTGTCTTTCACTAAAACATCAAGTAATTAAATGGGTTTTTTTTTATATATATACTTAATTTGTCATTTGTATCCAAATTGACGTTTGATTGGTTTTATTGTATTTATTATAACTTTGGGGTTTTCTTGCTGGTTTTTCCCCTCATTTGATAAATTAATTATTTTTTTTATTGCACCGAACCAGACCTATATTTAATCTTTATAAATATATTTTATATACTTATAAATTTTTACTTTCTGATTCTGTCATCTATAATTTCAATAAAGATTAGATATAAATCAATAGATATTTTCTTTTAACCTTAACCACTCCCTCAATAACACGTAAGTAGCCAATAGATAACGAATCTTTCAGTCACTCGTGGTGTCCTAGTCACTTCATAGTCGATCACGCCGCCACTTTATTTATCATACTTTTATAAAAGAGAGATAGATATTAGTTAAGTTGTCTCTCTTTATTTCAGTTGGTTACACTTCAATACCTACTAAGAGTTGTTCCAGTTGGAAACTCTTCTGAGTAATTGGATTTAAAAGGAATCATAGCTACAGTTTACTTCGATTCATACTCAAGTATTCCCTGCTTAGAAACATGTACATTCACCTAAGGGCCCCATTACATACCTGGTAAGCATTATAGGTTATAATCAGGTTACTTATTATATTTTAAACATAGAAATAAATACTCATGAAGACTTACTTCTTTTTAGGCCGTATCCCTTCGGATATCTTTGGTTTCTACCCTGTATATACCACTGCATATAATTTTGTAAATTCTTCTGAACATACTCCTGTATATTATCCTGCATATACTCCGCATTATCCAGTTAGGATTGATTGAAGCACATTTTCCCAGAGATCACATTGTACTATACCGAGAACAATACAAGTATTTGGTTTATTCAGGACTCCTTAACCATCAATACAAGGTAAGTTTAGTTAAGTTCATACCCCAGGCGACCTATCTCTCACTAGAGGCCCGGTATATACACGAGGAAATATATCACGTCTATTTCTTGAGACTACAAGGAAATATATAGTTCAAATATTCGACATTACTAGATACATACTTATTTACATATTTTTTTTTATTATTTTACATAGTAATGAACTTTAAAGATTAGATTTAGAAGTACCTGTAATATTTTCCATCGGCGAATTTACGAAGTATAAACTCTAGATATGCATATTTGAGAGTGGTAAATATTGCCATATATCGCATAACATATAACTTACTCAAATTATTTGAATTATATACCATTTATAGCTATTTTTGATAGGTATCAGTTCCACGTGCATTTATTTTTTTTAATCATAACCTTTAAATTTGTTAATTTGTCATTTTTGCCAAAGTCATTCTTCCTTCATTGAAACTTAGATCAACACTAACTAAATAACGACCCAATCTATAAAATTAAATTTATGATATATTTGTTGTATTTTTTTTATTGTACCCATTTCCCCTGAGAGAAATTAGTTTCGGGGTAGATAGTGATACTGATTAAATTATAACAGTAGATCGGGCTAAAATTATTGTTATAACACCTGAGCTATCTTAGTCGATATATAATGATATTATTATTTAAGGTTTTAAATAAGAGGTTGAAGATATCACAGTTCGAAATTCCTTCTATTGACCATAATACTTTTTCTTTGGAACGAAAACAGTAGTTCCTGTTTTTAAGTTAAGCTCCATAAATCAATTCATATTTTAATCTGAACGATACTTAAGCGCAGTAAAGTTGCAACAACTAAACAATATAATGAACTTAAAATTAAAATTCAATTTTTATTTAGAACTAAAGAAGTAAAATTTTTGACCGTATCAAGTTATTAAAGTTATAAATAATTACGTTACAAAGATTTATGAGTTAATTTTCAATTTCTATTGATGTAATAGTTACTCATCTGCGTTTTAAAATATCAATACATGACATTGCTTTCGCATAAAACCATTTGTAGTAAAACTACTAATTCAAATCAGAATCTTGATATTATTATTTTTGAAGTTAAAAACGTGATCCACTAGTCAAAATAATTGGTATATTAATTACATATCATCAATTGCCTGGTAAAATCTAAAATTTTAAAAAGCGTATTATAATAATATGACTTAATCACATTTTAAATGGAACGCTTACTACCATGTTTTAGAAATAAATTATAACTCTTAAATTAATGAACACATTCTAATTTATTTTGAAATTGCTTGCGACATATTAATAAAAATTAATCAAAATTTCTCACCATTAATTTAGTATTCTGTCCCGTACTTCCATGTATCTAATAGCTCTGCTGGCAACTAGTTTTGGTAAGGCATATTGCATATAAAAATTTTGAATTTTATTTTGCATCTTTTCTTTCCAAAAGCTGTCATAATAAGAAATGTTCTCCACTTTTATTCCTCAAGGAGTCCAAACGCACAAAATGCAAAACTCCAATTGTGTAATGTGTAGCTAGCCCAGAATTTGAAAATACCAATTGTGATTGTCCTTAATGGTATTGTTCTTTTCCCAAAAAGTTATTTTTCTAATGCATATTCCTTCTTCTACAGTCAGCACTTTAGCTCCATATGGACATTTTAATTCTATCATAGAGTTTTGTTTTTGTTTTAAACTCAATCCGGACTGACAGCAACATAATCAAATTCGGAATCAATAAAAAGTTCTTATTTAAAAACTTGGGTGGCTTTATCAAAAAATAAAAGATTTTTTAGAGACGTTTCGTTTTTTACAAATGCCTCCAAATTTTGAAGTAGTGACACGTTTTCATCTTTCATTGTGCCACAATGCATAATTAGCTTAACCCTCTATGGTACAATATAAAAAAATTTAAAACAATGACAACGCCGCTTCATATTACTACTTACTAGTGTCAATAAAATACAATTGTGCTAATTTTTCATTTTTTTTTAGAATATTATACAAAAAAAAATGTATATTTGAATATACATTGTACATAAAAGTCTTACTGTACTGTTTTTAATTTTTTATTTACGTTCAATGTATATCTGAATATACAAAACAATAAAACATAAACAACAAATATGGCTTATACACCTACAAATAAAAAATAGTCAATGACTAAACGAGTACATAGATGTAGGGGTTATAGCTTATTATAGGTCTCCTTCAACAAGTATTCAAAAATTCATAGATGATTTAGAACATTACTTTGAAAACCTTCAAAAACAAAGTCTAGAAATCTACTTAGGAGATTTCAATATTAATATTCTAGAACCTGAAGTAAATGAAACAACTAGATATTTAAATTTATTACATTTTTACGGATTTATTTCATATATAAATAAAGCAGCTCGTGTCACTCGAACTACTAACACAGGTATTGATCACATATTTATATATAAGAATAAGCAAAAAAATTAGTAATCAAATTGAAACGGAACCTATAGTTTTTCATACTGCTCTTACTGATCATTATACACCCTTTGTCCATATATATTTAAACAAACAACTCGACATATCTGCTATTGAAAATAAAAAAAACATACAAAAAAATTAATTTCATTAAACTCAAAAAGCTAGTAGAAAAAGAAAATTGGGAAAATGTAATTATGGCAAGAGATACCCAAATTTTATATGACAAATTTATCAGTAAACTAAATGTTTATATAGACGAAACCACTGAAACATTCACTGTAAACAAAAAAAATAGGAAACTTAAACCATGGATAACTTCAACCTTAATTACTTCTATCTATAAGAGGGATCAATTAAAAAAGAGATTGTTAAAAAACTTTTCTATGGAACGGGAAACCAAATATAAAGAATATAGAAATAAATTAAATACATTAATAAAAAAACTAAAAATGATTACTATCAAACTAAATTAAATGATGCTCACGGTGACTGTAAAAAAACGTGGAAAATAATCAATGATATAAATGGATACAAAAACAGTTCAAACATTTCAAACACTGATATAAATGAAAATGGAAGTTTAGTTAAAAATAATAAAGAAAAGGCAACCTTATTTAATAATTTCTTTATAAACTTGGATAAAAATATGGCAAATAAAATCAAAAAAATTAAATTACCAAACAATTTCTTAGCTGATAATGCCATAAAAAATTCTATTTTTTTAGAACCAGTAACGGTTCCAGAAATAATAATATTAATTTCTAACTTAAAAAATAACTGTTCTGCAGGACCTGATAAAATAGAAATTAAACTCATTAAATATATTCATAAAGATGTAGTGACTCCCTTATCGCATATTATAAACCTTTCTTTGTCTAGTGGAATAATACCTTGTCAATGGAAACATACTATAGTTACTCCTATTTTTAAATCTGGGGATCATAGCAAAATGAATAACTATAGACCAATATCTGTTATAAATAATTTTGCAAAAATATTTGAACAAGATGTCAAAAACAGATTAATAAAATTCCTAGACAAAAATAAAGTTCTATCGAAAATACAATTTGGATTCATAAAAAAATCCAGTACTGAAGATGCGACATTACATCTACTTGAACCGATAGTCCGCGCCTTGGATAGATCAAGTAAATGCCTAGCGGTTTTCCTTGATCTGGCAAAAGCCTTCGATACGGTTCCTCACTCTGATCTCTTAATCAGAATGAGTAACTATGGCATTAGAGGTACAGGACTTGATTTACTTAGAAATTATTTAACAGATAGAACCCAAAAAGTAAAAATAGGAGATACATTAAGTGCCGCTTCAATAGTACAAATAGGAATACCGCAGGGGACAGTATTGGGTCCAATTCTATTTTTAATTTACATAAATAGCATCTCCAACATAAATCATTTTAAAGGAAAACTTGTATGTTATGCTGATGACACTGCCCTTGTAGTGACTGGGACATCTTGGGATGAAGTAAAATTAAATACAGAAGCTTGTTTAAAAAAAATAAAAATTTATCTAGATTATTACTTTTTCTCCTACTACAGCTGATCAACCTAAAATAGACGTTAAACTACATGACTCTAAATGCAATCATATTAGATGTAACTGTCCCATCTTGGAAAAACAGTAGCAATAAAATATTTAGGTGTAATGATTGACCAGCACATAAGATGGAACGAACATGTTACTTACGTTACAAAACGCTTAAGAGTCTTGTTTACCAAATTTTATAACATTAGAGATATTCTTTCAAAAAACAATTTATTTATGATTTATAATTCGTTTTCCGAATCAATTTTAAGGTATTGTATAACGATATGGGGTGGTACTTTTAAAAGTACGTTACAAAATCTGCAAACTATATTAAATACATTAATTAAAATATTATTTAAAAAGGATAGACTATATTCAACTCAACTACTATATCAAGAATTAAACATTTTTACTTTAAGACAATTATATACATATCAGTGCCTTCAAAGGGTATACAGAGATCAGGATAAACTACACAAGGTTTCATTAAAAACCAGAGCAACTACAAATTTAAATTTGAATGTAGACCTATTTCAAAAAACGGTAACACAAAGATCTTTCTTTTATTTTGGCCCCAAATTGTTTAATCTTCTTCCTTTATTAACGAAACAAATAACTAAATTAACTAAATTTAAAACTGAAATCAAGGGATTGATCCAAACTTCCCCAGATATGTTTGAAATATTTTAAATAAAACTGCAAATAACGTACATTATTTCTGGTGTCTTTTCAAGTATTTTTTACAATTTTTTAGCGTTAACTTCTGTTTAACTATACTACAGGAGAAAGTTTTAAACCTATCTCACTTTTTGGACCTGTCTTGCTTTAGTTTCCTATTACTCCTATTACTGAGACGTTTTTTCTTTTTAATTTTTTTTTTGTACTTTTAAAACAATTTATTATTGTATTTTTTTTATGGAAGGGATCACACAAGACAGGCATATATGCCTAGGTACGATCCCCTCCATGGATAAAAAAAAAAAAAACTTGTAATCTGGTACGTAATATATTTGATTTGACTTACATAATAGGAAAATAATGAAATACTAATTATGAAAATTATAAAAGCAGTTCTTATCAGGTACGAAACACAAAAAACATCACATTTTAGGCATTTTACTTTTGTTATCTTCTGACAGCTTGAATTTTTGCATCGGTCTGTTTTGTTTTCATACTGAGGCCAATGATCCAGTTTATCAAGCCTGCAGTCGTTATTAGGACGATTTGAGCGACAACGTCGCTTGTCACGATCATTTGTTTCAGCATGTGCTGTAGTAGAAGTACGACCTCTTTTACGGGGTTTTCCCGCCCAGCATAATGATTGTGCCACTTCGGATTTGAAGTCGTAGAGGGAAAGTTGTTTTTTTTTTGGAGTTCCGCAGTCATTACTTGCTCAACAATAAAGTAACCAAACACATGTCGATCATATGAAAGAATATCTTCAGATAATATTTTTTGATCTGATCTTGATTCGGTACAATGCTAAAAGAGAGTCTATAAGATCGACACAGCCCATAAATTTATTGTAAACTACTACAATATTTGGACATTTGACAGAAATTTCTTGTTTACTGTTTCTATCAAATCTTTTGACTGATGTCTCTGGATAGGCCCCTGCAAAATTACTTAGTAATGTTACACATCTGTTATCTTGCCACTTTACTAATTTCAGTTCAACTGAGGTATCTGTTGTTTTATAAACCGCTTTTTTTTCAATAAATGTTCCTCTTCCTGGCTTTATCATTTGGTAATTTATTATCTGGAACTCTTCTTGTCTGCACCGTACCCAAGCTTGGAATTCCTCGAAGAGCTAGCTCAATTTGAAGACTAGAAGATCAAAACCAATTGTTCTACGCCTATGTATTATTATCGGACAAAATTTTAATACCATTTTTTTTCCACATAAAACTCTACCAATATACCAAATTTCAGCAAAATCGCATATGCCGTTTTAACTTTATATGGGAAAAACGATTTAAAAATTGTAACTTCAATGCCCTCTGGAGCCCAAACGAAGCAACTTTGTACTAAGGTAATTTTACTTAAATCGACTTATTTTGGTCTAAGGAATATGTGGTATGTTTTTGTAAAGACCTTTTACAGACACTCTGTATAATTCAAAATTTCTTTATCAATGAGCTGGTAAAAATATTCTACTGGACTTTTGACTATTGTTTCGGTAGGTATTTCTCCTTTCCATACAGGAATATGACTATTAGACTTATCTGAATCTTTCCACAGTAATTCGTATTCCTTTCTAATACTTTCTGCCTTCTTTTTGCCTTTTGATCTTCCTGTACGAGATGTACTTGGCTGCTCTGCTTCATGTCTTTCTTCTACTTCCGTTGGTTGTTCTGCTTCCGGATATGGCTCAGGAGTACCGTCATCATCCTCAGATTCAGAAAACCTATTTTCATTGTCATTTTGATCCTCTGATCCGGACAGATCTAGAGAAAAAAATACTATATAACAATTTGAGCAAAAAATATAAACATACTACTACCTGATGGAACATAAGTCTCATCTACCAAACTGTCATCATCATCTTCCTCAAATTCGTCTTCAGAATCGACTGGAGGTATGAGAATATCAACCTTTCGATTACTCTTGGATATGCCATAAAACATTATACGATCCACTACAAAGTTGCACACTGTATATTTGGATATACAAACAAAACCACAAATTATTTCTCCAGAAAAAAAAGTGTTCAGCCAAATGTTCTATCTCAAGCTAATACTTATGTATCACATAACACTTTTGCAAATTTTCAATATTCTATCTTACACTATAAATAAATAATAAGAACTTTTGTTAGTAAGCCACGTGCAGTGTTCTACTATCAACGACCAACTGAATGTATGAATCACAGTTGCCCTGACTCAAAGCTCAGACGGCAACTGTGTGTTTAGGTATACATATAGTAGTGGGTTCTACCTTGGTACATGGTAAATAATTGAATATTATAGTTTTTATTATTATAAAATAAGCCATAACTTTAGGTGGTATGTATTTTTTTTATTATAAAAATATGTTAAACATAATTCATACTGAATAGAATTCATTTCAAATTAAGACCCTGTGGGAATGAAATGTTAAAGAAATTAAATCCACGACGTATTGTTAGAGTGTTTCACTATATTGCACAGATTAACACTGCTGCTGTCGTCGACGCTGGGGAATACAAAATGGGTTCTTTGCTTCCTGAGAAACTTTATGGTCATATCTGGTCCAGATTTGTCTTGTTCTACTACTTATCCAATGTATTAAATATCTCCTTTAGTTTTACCGGCGATTTGAAATTTAACTAGAAACAAGCTGCCTTTAGAGAAAATCAGCTGATCTTCGTTAGTTGGAAAGAAATTAGAAAAATACTCTTCTTCAGAACTAGAATAGAATCGACTCCCTCCTGAGCTATCGCCAGGGTCCGGTAATTCTTCATCAGATGAGGATGATGAAAATTCTACAGCTCTTTTAGCAGCTTCTCTCTTTGGGCATAACTTGTCTTTCTTACCCTTTCCCTCTTTAATTCTCTGTTTCTCTGGCGTGTCAATAGGAATCATGGAATCATACACCTCCCAGGTTTTCGTTCTCTACCACAAGACTTCCTTGGTGGTGCTCTGGGAAATGGACGAATTTGTTCCGGAGTTACAGCTATAGATGGTTTCAATGCATTACTTGTCGAAAGTGTCTCTCTTGATTTTTCTCTGTTATTTTGCCACTCCTCAATTTCATCCAGCATTTGGACTTCAGCTGCTGCTTCTGCTGCAGGGTATGGTCTGTTTGTCATGTCAGCAGGTAAAAACTCATTGTCTCCGAACACTTCTGCATTAAAGGGCCAGATGCCAGTAGCCCTGAATCCTGCAGTGATGTTATTTGACGTGAATGCCTGAAGGAATGCTTTTTCCAACAATGCGGAGACGTCGTAAATATAAATAGGCTTTCCAAGGTGGTTGATCATCCACTCCCTTGCAGCTTTGTTATAAAAGGCTTTAAGAGGCCCAAAGACAGACCAGTCTAGTTGCTGGAGTTTATGTCCAGTGTGGGAGGGAAACTTGAGAAAAATTATGCCGTTTTCTTTCGCCAAACTCATCGCTTCCAATGAAAGATGACGTTTTTGGTTGACCACAATAAGCAACACTTCATTGCGACGAGAAGACTGACCACAGAGATAAAGTGTTTCAGGTACTTTACAAATAGTTCTGCATTTGACCAACCACTAGAAGTTATCATACCAAGGGTACCGGATGGTGCATTGTTAATCATGTATTCTTTCTAATGAACTCGAGGAAATATGATGACTGGGGGAATAAATGTTCCAGCAGCATTGACGCAAGCTATCACCGTTAAATTTATTCCACATTCTCCAGAGATAGCTGCTCCAATTTGTTTCGCCTTTATGTTACCTAGCACACGTAACGGCGTGTGAACCGTAGAGCAACCCGTTTCGTCAAGGTACCACACGTTCTGAGGTTAAAGGGAGTACCTTTTATAGATTTCTTAGAGCTTCCCAAAAAATATTTCAACATTTGGTTTGTTGAAAGATGCCATTTGACTTAGATTGGTAGACTCCGGTTTTCGAAGAGATATTCTGTTTTTATATGAATTACGAAAAGTTCGGTACCACTATCTTCCTGCGTATTTACGTTCTTTTCATTTTTCTGGACATTTGACTTTGTTTGCTTCGGAATATTGGAAAGCTAAATTCTTCATTTCGTCCACGGTCAAACCAAAGTTCCATTGTGCACCCTTAAAATTATATGAGAGAAGTTCTTCTTCTTGCTAAACGGTGAAGACCTTTTGCGTCGCATTGTGGGCTTCGTATTTGAAATCAGTTTGACCAGACAACTTGAATTTTTTTATGTGCCTGGCAAGAGTGTTTTTTGATAAACCATAACCTAGCACACTTGACAAAATAAATTTCTTAACCTTAAAAAATTAAATTACTTTTCAATATTTTCTTGCATGGACTGCTTGCATAAACAACACTCCGACAGTACTACTTGAGGTAAAGTAAATAAATTATCAACCAATATTTACTCTTCTTATCCTTCTTCAAGATCATAGCGTAGCCTTCTTCTTCGTTTTATTTACCAGTTACTTTTATCTACGTCTGAAATTCTTGGTAAGTTTGTATTTTTGTAAATAATGTATTTTTAAATTTTGTAATTTTGTAATTTTGTAATTTTGTAATTTTGTAATTTTGTAATTTTGTAATTTTGTAATTTTGTAATTTTGTAATTTTGTAATTTTGTAATTTTGTAATTTTGTAATTTTGTAATTTTGTAATTTTGTAATTTTGTAATTTTGTAATTTTGTAATTTTGTAATTTTGTAATTTTGTAATTTTGTAATTTTGTAATTTTGTAATTTTGTAATTTTGTAATTTTGTAATTTTGTAATTTTGTAATTTTGTAATTTTGTAATTTTGTAATTTTGTAATTTTGTAATTTTGTAATTTTGTAATTTTGTAATTTTGTAATTTTGTAATTTTGTAATTTTGTAATTTTGTAATTTTGTAATTTTGTAATTTTGTAATTTTGTAATTTTGTAATTTTGTAATTTTGTAATTTTGTAATTTTGTAATTTTGTAATTTTGTAATTTTGTAATTTTGTAATTTTGTAATTTTGTAATTTTGTAATTTTGTAATTTTGTAATTTTGTAATTTTGTAATTTTGTAATTTTGTAATTTTGTAATTTTGTAATTTTGTAATTTTGTAATTTTGTAATTTTGTAATTTTGTAATTTTGTAATTTTGTAATTTTGTAATTTTGTAATTTTGTAATTTTGTAATTTTGTAATTTTGTAATTTTGTAATTTTGTAATTTTGTAATTTTGTAATTTTGTAATTTTGTAATTTTGTAATTTTGTAATTTTGTAATTTTGTAATTTTGTAATTTTGTAATTTTGTAATTTTGTAATTTTGTAATTTTGT
The DNA here is from genome assembly GCA_927349885.1 of Psylliodes chrysocephalus. Taxonomy (NCBI): domain Eukaryota; kingdom Metazoa; phylum Arthropoda; class Insecta; order Coleoptera; family Chrysomelidae; genus Psylliodes; species Psylliodes chrysocephalus. The sequence goes on from OV651824.1 coordinate 17,088,326, forward strand.
AATTTTGTAATTTTGTAATTTTGTAATTTTGTAATTTTGTAATTTTGTAATTTTGTAATTTTGTAATTTTGTAATTTTGTAATTTTGTAATTTTGTAATTTTGTAATTTTGTAATTTTGTAATTTTGTAATTTTGTAATTTTGTAATTTTGTAATTTTGTAATTTTGTAATTTTGTAATTTTGTAATTTTGTAATTTTGTAATTTTGTAATTTTGTAATTTTGTAATTTTTGTAATTTTGTAATTTTGTAATTTTGTAATTTTGTAATTTTGTAATTTTGTAATTTTGTAATTTTGTAATTTTGTAATTTTGTAATTTTGTAATTTTGTAATTTTGTAATTTTGTAATTTTGTAATTTTGTAATTTTGTAATTTTGTAATTTTGTAATTTTGTAATTTTGTAATTTTGTAATTTTGTAATTTTGTAATTTTGTAATTTTGTAATTTTGTAATTTTGTAATTTTGTAATTTTGTAATTTTGTAATTTTGTAATTTTGTAATTTTGTAATTTTGTAATTTTGTAATTTTGTAATTTTGTAATTTTGTAATTTTGTAATTTTGTAATTTTGTAATTTTGTAATTTGTAATTTTGTAATTTTTGTAATTTTGTAATTTTGTAATTTTGTAATTTTGTAATTTTGTAATTTTGTAATTTTGTAATTTTGTAATTTTGTAATTTTGTAATTTTGTAATTTTGTAATTTTGTAATTTTGTAATTTTGTAATTTTGTAATTTTGTAATTTTGTAATTTTGTAATTTTGTAATTTTGTAATTTTGTAATTTTGTAATTTTGTAATTTTGTAATTTTGTAATTTTGTAATTTTGTAATTTTGTAATTTTGTAATTTTGTAATTTTGTAATTTTGTAATTTTGTAATTTTGTAATTTTGTAATTTTGTAATTTTGTAATTTTGTAATTTTGTAATTTTGTAATTTTGTAATTTTGTAATTTTGTAATTTTGTAATTTTGTAATTTTGTAATTTTGTAATTTTGTAATTTTGTAATTTTGTAATTTTGTAATTTTGTAATTTTGTAATTTTGTAATTTTGTAATTTTGTAATTTTGTAATTTTGTAATTTTGTAATTTTGTAATTTTGTAATTTTGTAATTTTGTAATTTTGTAATTTTTGTAATTTTGTAATTTTGTAATTTTGTAATTTTGTAATTTTGTAATTTTGTAATTTTGTAATTTTGTAATTTTGTAATTTTGTAATTTTGTAATTTTGTAATTTTGTAATTTTGTAATTTTGTAATTTTGTAATTTTGTAATTTTGTAATTTTGTAATTTTGTAATTTTGTAATTTTGTAATTTTGTAATTTTGTAATTTTGTAATTTTGTAATTTTGTAATTTTGTAATTTTGTAATTTTGTAATTTTGTAATTTTGTAATTTTGTAATTTTGTAATTTTGTAATTTTGTAATTTTGTAATTTTGTAATTTTGTAATTTTGTAATTTTGTAATTTTGTAATTTTGTAATTTTGTAATTTTGTAATTTTGTAATTTTGTAATTTTGTAATTTTGTAATTTTAATTTTGTAATTTTGTAATTTTGTAATTTTGTAATTTTGTAATTTTGTAATTTTGTAATTTTGTAATTTTGTAATTTTGTAATTTTGTAATTTTGTAATTTTGTAATTTTGTAATTTTGTAATTTTGTAATTTTGTAATTTTGTAATTTTGTAATTTTGTAATTTTGTAATTTTGTAATTTTGTAATTTTGTAATTTTGTAATTTTGTAATTTTGTAATTTTGTAATTTTGTAATTTTGTAATTTTGTAATTTTGTAATTTTGTAATTTTGTAATTTTGTAATTTTGTAATTTTGTAATTTTGTAATTTTGTAATTTTGTAATTTTGTAATTTTGTAATTTTGTAATTTTGTAATTTTGTAATTTTGTAATTTTGTAATTTTGTAATTTTGTAATTTTGTAATTTTGTAATTTTGTAATTTTTGTAATTTTGTAATTTTGTAATTTTGTAATTTTGTAATTTTGTAATTTTGTAATTTTGTAATTTTGTAATTTTGTAATTTTGTAATTTTGTAATTTTGTAATTTTGTAATTTTGTAATTTTGTAATTTTGTAATTTTGTAATTTTGTAATTTTGTAATTTTGTAATTTTGTAATTTTGTAATTTTGTAATTTTGTAATTTTGTAATTTTGTAATTTTGTAATTTTGTAATTTTGTAATTTTGTAATTTTGTAATTTTGTAATTTTGTAATTTTGTAATTTTGTAATTTTGTAATTTTGTAATTTTGTAATTTTGTAATTTTGTAATTTTGTAATTTTGTAATTTTGTAATTTTGTAATTTTGTAATTTTGTAATTTTGTAATTTTGTAATTTTGTAATTTTGTAATTTTGTAATTTTGTAATTTTGTAATTTTGTAATTTTGTAATTTTGTAATTTTGTAATTTTGTAATTTTGTAATTTTGTAATTTTGTAATTTTGTAATTTTGTAATTTTGTAATTTTGTAATTTTGTAATTTTGTAATTTTGTAATTTTGTAATTTTGTAATTTTGTAATTTTGTAATTTTGTAATTTTGTAATTTTGTAATTTTGTAATTTTGTAATTTTGTAATTTTGTAATTTTGTAATTTTGTAATTTTGTAATTTTGTAATTTTGTAATTTTGTAATTTTGTAATTTTGTAATTTTGTAATTTTGTAATTTTGTAATTTTGTAATTTTGTAATTTTGTAATTTTGTAATTTTGTAATTTTGTAATTTTGTAATTTTGTAATTTTGTAATTTTGTAATTTTGTAATTTTGTAATTTTGTAATTTTGTAATTTTGTAATTTTGTAATTTTGTAATTTGTAATTTTGTAATTTTGTAATTTTGTAATTTTGTAATTTTGTAATTTTGTAATTTTGTAATTTTGTAATTTTGTAATTTTGTAATTTTGTAATTTTGTAATTTTGTAATTTTGTAATTTTGTAATTTTGTAATTTTGTAATTTTGTAATTTTGTAATTTTGTAATTTTGTAATTTTGTAATTTTGTAATTTTGTAATTTTGTAATTTTGTAATTTTGTAATTTTGTAATTTTGTAATTTTGTAATTTTGTAATTTTGTAATTTTGTAATTTTGTAATTTTGTAATTTTGTAATTTTGTAATTTGTAATTTTGTAATTTTGTAATTTTGTAATTTTGTAATTTTGTAATTTTGTAATTTTGTAATTTTGTAATTTTGTAATTTTGTAATTTTGTAATTTTGTAATTTTGTAATTTTGTAATTTTGTAATTTTGTAATTTTGTAATTTTGTAATTTTGTAATTTTGTAATTTTGTAATTTTGTAATTTTGTAATTTTGTAATTTTGTAATTTTGTAATTTTGTAATTTTGTAATTTTGTAATTTTGTAATTTTGTAATTTTGTAATTTTGTAATTTTGTAATTTTGTAATTTTGTAATTTTGTAATTTTGTAATTTTGTAATTTTGTAATTTTGTAATTTTGTAATTTTGTAATTTTGTAATTTTGTAATTTTGTAATTTTGTAATTTTGTAATTTTGTAATTTTGTAATTTTGTAATTTTGTAATTTTGTAATTTTGTAATTTTGTAATTTTGTAATTTTGTAATTTTGTAATTTTGTAATTTTGTAATTTTGTAATTTGTAATTTTGTAATTTTGTAATTTTGTAATTTTGTAATTTTGTAATTTTGTAATTTTGTAATTTTGTAATTTTGTAATTTTGTAATTTTGTAATTTTGTAATTTTGTAATTTTGTAATTTTGTAATTTTGTAATTTTGTAATTTTGTAATTTTGTAATTTTGTAATTTTGTAATTTTGTAATTTTGTAATTTTGTAATTTTGTAATTTTGTAATTTTGTAATTTTGTAATTTTGTAATTTTGTAATTTTGTAATTTTGTAATTTTGTAATTTTGTAATTTTGTAATTTTGTAATTTTGTAATTTTGTAATTTTGTAATTTTGTAATTTTGTAATTTTGTAATTTTGTAATTTTGTAATTTTGTAATTTTGTAATTTTGTAATTTTGTAATTTTGTAATTTTGTAATTTTGTAATTTTGTAATTTTGTAATTTTGTAATTTTGTAATTTTGTAAATTTTGTAATTTTGTAATTTTGTAATTTTGTAATTTTGTAATTTTGTAATTTTGTAATTTTGTAATTTTGTAATTTTGTAATTTGTAATTTTGTAATTTTGTAATTTTGTAATTTTGTAATTTTGTAATTTTGTAATTTTGTAATTTTGTAATTTTAATTTTGTAATTTTGTAATTTTGTAATTTTGTAATTTTGTAATTTTGTAATTTTGTAATTTTGTAATTTTGTAATTTTGTAATTTTGTAATTTGTAATTTTGTAATTTTGTAATTTTGTAATTTTGTAATTTTGTAATTTTGTAATTTTGTAATTTTGTAATTTTGTAATTTTGTAATTTTGTAATTTTGTAATTTGTAATTTTGTAATTTTGTAATTTTGTAATTTTGTAATTTTGTAATTTTGTAATTTTGTAATTTTGTAATTTTGTAATTTTGTAATTTTGTAATTTTGTAATTTTGTAATTTTGTAATTTTGTAATTTTGTAATTTTGTAATTTTGTAATTTTGTAATTTTTGTAATTTTGTAATTTTGTAATTTTGTAATTTTGTAATTTTGTAATTTTGTAATTTTGTAATTTTGTAATTTTGTAATTTTGTAATTTTGTAATTTTGTAATTTTGTAATTTTGTAATTTTGTATTTTGTAATTTTGTAATTTTGTAATTTTGTAATTTTGTAATTTTGTAATTTTGTAATTTTGTAATTTTGTAATTTTGTAATTTTGTAATTTTGTAATTTTGTAATTTTGTAATTTTGTAATTTTGTAATTTTGTAATTTTGTAATTTTGTAATTTTGTAATTTTGTAATTTTGTAATTTTGTAATTTTGTAATTTTGTAATTTTGTAATTTTGTAATTTTGTAATTTTGTAATTTTGTAATTTTGTAATTTTGTAATTTTGTAATTTTGTAATTTTGTAATTTTGTAATTTTGTAATTTTGTAATTTTGTAATTTTAAATTCTTTATTTTTGTTTCTATAACAATATAAATATAATTTTAACAATATTTAAAACTCTTTATAATACCAAATTAAAAATAATAATTATAAAGATTTCGCATACAAACTTTGTTTAGGCGGAAAATGTAAATTATATAAATAAAAAAATATAATTTTGATTGATTTTGATATAGTAGCTGTAGAAACTATATGTTAGGACAGAGGGGCAAACCCTCAGGAAAACCACTAAGGTCATTACGCACGCACCTGTATTTCGGAAATCACTAATTCGTATGATTTTGCCGAAATCTTCTAGTGGCATAGAAACACGAACACCCAGTAAAAATGATTTTATTTCTCTAATATAATCATATACACAAATATCAGGATCTTAATAATTTTAATTTTGTGAACTATTTCAAAAATTAATTAAAACAATAGAACATGACGGTACTTATCTGAAATTAGCATATTAGAAACATGTCGTTTATGTTTTAATACCTAATAAAAATAAATTAAAAAAGACATTATATATAAACACACCATGTGTTGTACTTATGTAAAAGTTTAAAAAAATACATAGAAATATGTTTGTCATAAGATTATATATTTTTTCAACGTTAATTGCTTTAAACTACGCCAATTTATTAGGAGGTATATTTTATAAAGAACCAGAAGAATTAAGCGAACTACCCTTTCTGGAAAAGCTGCAAGGAATTTTGGTACAATCTTCAGAGACCTATGAGAAAGCCAAGGAAAAAATTGAAACGGCTTCGGGCTTCTCCAAACAAATACCAGAATTCCTTGATTACTCTCATCAACTCATAAACAGTGCATTGTCCAAATTTCAACACTTTTTTAACAAACCGGAAGAGGTAATCAAACAATTGGAAGATAACTTGAAAATAGCCAAAGATTTGGCATTAACAATAGACGAAACCTTAGAAAAACTGTCTGAAATTTTAACCAAAACTGAAAAAATAACTAGGGTACTTCAAGAAATCAGTCTAAAAGATATTGCAAACGTAATTGAAGAAGGTAATGAAGCTTTACATCCCCCATGCAGTATTGAAGATGGTTTTCAACCTGTACTAATAGAAGTTAGTGGAGAAATTATAGTGGCGACGGAAGGCATTATTGGAGTTATTGATAAACCTATGACGGAAATTATCGAAGACAAGGAAATTGTACACGATATTATAGAATCCATAGTGCCATCAGCAGGTAGCAAAGAACCGGTGGTTACTACTGAAGATTATGGGATAACTGGGCATAAACCACATCATAAGCCACATCATAAACCACATAAACCTTTAGAGTCCGAGTTATGCAACTGCGAAATATGTTCCTGCGAAAAATCCTGCAGACCATCTAAAGGAGAAGCCATTCAGTAAGAAATGTTTTTTATTATTTATATTTTTTTAAGACTAGCTTCTTTTACTTTTATTAGCAGATAATGATAATACACGCATTGGTATGTTATATGGATTAATAATTAGGAGATGGAGACCAAATTACATGTTCCACTAAGGACCAAACTAGGAGTAAGGGAATAATAATTGATGGGCTTGTAAAAACATGACAAGCTACACTTTTTAAAATAAACATATTTTTACTTCACGACAAAAAAATAAGGTTACAGAAGCCATAAACCAAATGGAAATTCTCCAACAAATACCTTCATTAGCCAAAAAATAAAATTATTGCATTTTAACAAAGTTATAGTAGTTTTAGAAATTTATTTTAACCTTTGAATACGGTTTCCTCAATAAATGAATATTGTGGCTCCAATTCTAATAACATAAAATTACTTTTTAATGGTTTATTTGAAATTATAATGAATTCAGATATAAGAAATATTTACAGGTACATTCCATGTCATGGTGGAACAGTCTGCTGTATTAAGAAGCCTAAATCAGGTCCATATAGCACAATGAAATGGGAGACCGTCTTGCAATTAGCTATGGAACATCTTCATAATAATCTTGACAATATGGAATAAAACTGTGCCTATACAAATTTTCTTTTAGAGCCATTCAATATTAATAAAAATATTTTGGAACGAATAATTTATTTATTTTAGTGCAATTTATGCAACCAAACTTATACGGAATCATCTATTATTTTTTATAATTTTTGAGATATGAACATTTTTGTTCTTCAATAAATCTCAGTCCTTACCAAAGACAAATAACCCACACAGCAATAAAACAAATTAACCACGACGTTTTTTTTTGTTTCTGAAACGAAATAAAATTTAAATTTTTAATAGCAGAAAAGCAAAACAAAGAAAATTGGCAATTTTAACAATCCCTGTTGTCACCTCTAGCCCTTAGGTTAGGTTGAAAATGAGTAGGATGATCTCATCGCCTTTCACTTCGACCCAGATGGGTATATTGTGGCTCATGACTAACTTATAGTTACAAGCCACACCTTTTGATAAAGGTCATGGTTGAATCGGGCGAGACTTCTTTAAAGTCGGTAGGCTCCAGTCGGGTAAATCCGAAGATGTGGAACCTGGTTCTTTCCAGAGCGGAGCAGGTACATAAAATGTGCTCTGCAGACTCGTCCTCTACGCTGCAGAATCGACAGTCCGATGTTTGTTGCAGACCTATCCTTCTCATGTGGTTGCCCAGACGGCAGTGTCCTGTTATCAGTCCAGTGAAAATGCGTAGATCTTAAATGCGTAGATCTTTCCTACTCCATTCTCGGATCTGAGCAGAGGCGTTCATAGAATGGTTGGTTATAAACGCCTTCGAATGGGTTAGCCCTGAGGTATCTCTTCAGTTTGTGAGTGTTGCACCCTCTGTCCATTTTGAGATAATTTCTTTAGCAGTGCTTTTTGCAATACTTAGGAATGGTTCTGGTCCTATGAACACAGATTCGGTTCCTCTTTTAGCAAGTGCGTCGGCTTTTTCGTTGCCCTCCACACCACTGTGACCCGGAACCCAGATCAAAGAAGAAACTTTACTCCGGGCACCGAGGAACTTTAGGGTATTTATACAGTTCCAAACCAGCTTTGAGTCAACTCAATTGGAGCTCAGGGCCTTAAGGGCTGCCTGGCTATCGATAAGATCTTTATAGTCTTGTTTGCTGGGAGAAAATTAATCAATTATCTCGCTCCCAATTCAATAGCAATCATTTCTGCTTGGAAGATCGTGGCCAGAGAGCCTAGATTTATATGTCTCTGGCCGAAAACTCCCGCTCCTACTCCTTTTTCAGTTTTGGAGCCGTCCATGTACAACGCATAGTCTGCCTGGGAGAGGGTTTTCTCCTCTGCTCTATGCGTCTCTCTCCGGAATAAGGTCGCTGTATGACTTTTCTATGTGCTGTCGGGGAACTAGCGAGTCCGAGACCATGCCGAGGATGAGGTGATTATTAATTTCACTCATCACTCATCTTGTCCCATCGCAGTTCTTCGTAACATTGACTATCCACTTTCAGGTGCCTGTAGGAGAACATTCTGGCCTCCCTTTCCAGCAGAATGTGGAGAGTGGTTTGGTCCAGCATAGTCTCTATGGCTCCCGTAGGTGTAGTTGACATTGCTCCAGTTATGGCGAGGTACGCAAGCCGCTGTATTCCAGCCAGCTTTGCTCTGGCCGTCCATTGGAGTCCCTTGTCCTACCAGACGACAGAGCCGTACGTAACCATGGGTATTACTACTATTTGGTAAATCCAATAGATCAGTTGAGGACTGTTCCTTCATATTTTGCCGCATATCCTTCTAAGGGTCCATAGGGATAATCTGGCTTTGTTGATGGTTTTATCCAATTGGAGGTTCCAAGTGTTTCTTATCTTGGGTGATTCCCAGATATTTCACCTCCTCCGCAAAAGGAATGGTTTCTCCAGCCAAGGTAGGTTGTCGAAACTTGTCGAGCTTTCTTCTCTTGGTGAAGAGGACAATAACAGTTTTGCGGGGTTTAACAGATATCTGCTCCCTCTCGCACCAACTGTTGATCATATTAAGGGCTTGTTGAAGGATATTGGAGATCACCTCTTCGAACTTTCCCCTAATTATGATAACCAGATCGTCCGCATAGCATTGGAAATCCACCCCCCTTGTCGGGAGAGATCGTCTAGCAAGTTATTCACCAGAAAAGTCCACAGTAGGGGTGAAAGTATGCCGCCTTATGAACATCCTCTGGCAGGTCTGAAAGTGACAGTCTCTCCCTGCAGTGATGAAGTGATGTTCCGGTTTGCCAGCATACTTTTGATCCAATTACAGGTTAGTTTGTCGATTCCTCTTCTTTCAATAGAAGATAACAAAGACTGAGGAATGGCGTTGTTGAACGCGCCTTCTATATCTAGGAAGGCACCTAGCGCAATCTCCCCGTCATTTAGCCGATTTTTCCTACTAGATTGTGCAGGGCATGATCTGTCGATTTTCCTGCTTGGTAGGCATATTGAGAGGAGTTTAACGGGTTTGTCCGAAGACCTCCTTTTCTAATATGCCTATCTAGAATCCTCTCTAGTGTACCTTTAGCCCTTATGCAAGCTTCTATTCGGCTTGTCATGCTACTTACTAAATTGTCAACATTTTATTGGGGTATGTTTTCCTATTCTGCTAATGCTGCAGCAATAAGCTGTGCTACATTTCCTGCATTGTTTCGACGAACTCTAACCCTCCTTTTGAGCTAGTCCCACAAGTGTTCGATAGGATTTAGCTGTGGTGAACATGCAGGTAAGCCTAAAACTGTGACACTTTTCGTTTTAAAATATTATCTAACCACTCTGCTGGTAGGGGGAGGTGCATTATCTTGCATGAAGATACAATTATCCCCAATTGCAGCTCTCCAAAGACTAACAAATGATTCTAGCACTTAATCAACATACCTCGGACTCCTTGACGGCTTTGTCTGGGAATGTTCTTGAGAGTTCCTAGTTCCAAGTACCTTTCATTATGTTTTTCATACACCACCCTAGGTAACGCATATTAACTCTGATACGTCTCTTTGTGGCATTCCTTGTTCAATGTTTTTTGGACCGAAATAAAATTGCCAGAGGATCGTGATTTTACTTCTGAACACAAAATAAGGTAATAAATCGCAGCAGTTGTTTCTTCTTTATAATCATGTTTGTTAAGAACAAGAAGCCTTATCTTAAAGTTGGATAGCAAATTAATTAATTTAAAGTTAATAATGTTATATTTGAAGATTGACTGAATGAAAAAGTATTTATATCATTTGAGTCATGCTATTTAAATAAAAAATAGTATTTATTCTTACCAAAACTGACTAGCTCCACTTGCTCGAGTTTGACAAGCGACGTAAAAGTGTGCGGACACTTTTAATATCGTCGTAATATCTCCTCTTTATTTTATATCAATGATTGGAAAGTTCGTATGCTCCGCTCTACTTTCAAGTTTGTTTGTAGGTTAATTAAAAAGAGATAGGTAGAGACAAAGACAAATTTCTTCTTCTTCTCGATCCTTCTGCTCTGAGAACATCGAGCTCGCTCTATGTTCTCGCTCCAAAGCGAAACAAACACTTTTGGGATTGCTCGGAGTGTAAATTCAAACACGTTTGCAGCGCTCGGTGTTCTCCGATGTTAAATCAAATGCACCAATACTGGCAAAGTAGTGAATGTCAACTGAAATCACCAAAAATCGTTTAATTTAACTATTTTCCTTGCGAGAATATGACATTCATACATCAAAATCGAGAAATAATTATTATAACCCAGTTCTTACGTCTAAACGTGGTCTTTAAACTTAAATTTTCCCTTTATGCCAATGCATTAGAAAAGGAACGTCAATATATATGTTCTGCAGAACGTACTCAAAGTCCGATCTTGTCCCGACGAACAAAAGACGTGAGAATAGAAAACGATTCATATTTCCTCGAAAAAGCACAAAAATACAATATTTAAGAATAGGATTTTACTGTATTTAAAAGATGTGATAGTGAAATATTCGAAATTACCTATAACTATTTTTGCTGAGTTAGTTTTAATTTTATTGAATAGATTGTAACAAGGGTGTCAAATTTATAAACCCGATGTCCTTTTACAATAGTTAAAGCTCAGTACTATGGGTCGTGAGTGGGGCTACTTGGATATAATAACTCAAGCTTTTTGTAATTTGAAAATGGACGCCACCATCTTTAAAACTGCATATATCTACGTATAAAGTAATTGATGAAAATATGGGAACAAAAATTACTATTAAATTTATATAAAGGATACTCCTTCAGTAGAAAACCAAATTCTAATCTACAAGAGTTTCTAATAATAAAACTACATTTGAATTTATCTATTTCTGAATAATAATTGGTACAATGAATGAGAGACTTAACTCAATGGGATAGGGCTTTTTCAAGGGGGTGAAATAGGTCTTATCTAAGATAAAGGGTCTTCTATGGTACTTCGTAGGCCTACAAGACGTTTATACTTCATCAAATCAGCAAATCCTTTTTCACATAACAAGGTAATAATCTTAATCTTTCTTCATTATAAACTATAAAATTAATCTTCCAATAAAAACGACGATCATACCGATAAAAAATACCATTGTGATGTTGCATCGCATTCAGATGTTGCATCACTAAAATAGTTCGATCTTTTGATGGATAATCGGATAGGCAGAAAGGACGAGACGAACATTATAATAAAATAAAATATATTTCAAAAACCAATAACCAAAACCACAAAAAAATATAACCTCAAAAATTAAAATTATACATATCATTAATATTTGATAACCATTGTATGAAACCATATTTAATCTAATGATCGTTAAAAAATTAGTCTCTTCGACTCCAAGTTCAAATGGAAAGTGACAATCTAAAATGTCTCTCGACTGACAAACATATAATTGTCATTGAAGGAAAGAGGTGTAAAAAATAACGGTATAAAAGACATACCATTACAAGAGAGCAGGCAAAAACTATGAAAGAAGTAAATGAAGTGTTTGAATTAGTGCAAAGTTTCAAAGCTAGTAAAAATATTTTATATTCGGGATATCAACATTATCTGAAGCGCAAAAATAAAAACGAATCGGAAAATTGGTCCTGTGTAAATCGGAACAAGTGTGGTGGTAGTTTAACAACATAAAATAACAAAATTGTTAATAAAATTAAAGAAGGTACATGTGTACCGTATGTACCTAAAGTAAAAGTTTTAAAGTGCTTTGATAAATGCAAGAAAAAAGGCCAGAGAACAATTAATTCCAATACCAAAGATATTTAATGAGAAATTCTCCAAATTGAAAGATACTGGTTTAACTTTTGTAACAAAATTACCACTAGACAAGAAGAGCATTTTATATAGAGATCGCAACCGAGCCCTAGGCCTTTTCAATTTTTTCAAATAGAAGGAAAGTAATAATGCCGCAAGAGTTAGAAGAATATTTTTTAATTATTGATGATAGGGACGAAGAAGACCGGGAAACTTTTTTTGCAGAATACAAAATAATGTATGTTTATTAAATCAACACATCATGAATTATTTTTAACAATTAATATGTTGGTATTTGATATAATTATTTGTCTAGTTTAGTATAATACGCAGTACGAAATGGGACTAGCCTTAGGTCTACATTTCGGATGGTACAAAGAGGGCATACCTAAACGTAAATGAGGTCAGCCGCGTGGACATTATGTATTATGTTCTAAATAAATAAAAAAAATTAACATCCACTTCCGATTTGACCAGAAATAAAATGAACGTTGAACTAATTTATCCTGCATTTTATGTAATATTCTTATAAAACTACTTTTTAAAAACAAAATTTCGTTAGAAACTATTCTTCTTTACTTCTTGCATACCAAAAAGGACTAAAAACTTCCTTTAGTAAATATTCTTTAGAAATTGCTTTTTAAAAATAAATTTCATTCTCAACTTTACCGGGTGATAATGAAACAAGGGCCACGTTAATGTATCTGTTATTTATTAATCTGTTTGTGTCAAATATGGAACAAACATATACTTGCCAATTATCCTTGAACAAAATGGCGTACTTTCTTTTTATCGGAAATACCTTTAGGTTTGATTTTGTATATTTTGTTTTTTGGAATCTAAGGATTAAATTACATTTTTATTTTTGTAAAAAAATATTTTCAAACATTTTTTTTTTTCGGCAGAAGGCTATGGACCGTAAAATATTGTTCTAGGTGGTGCATGGTGCATCTTGACAGATTGATAATAAAATTTGGCATTTATGAAGAAATCAATAATATTAATACCAACATAGCACAATCCCCAATCGATACTACATTTATTCTTTTCTTCTTAATATTGCTTCTTTTTCCATTTTTAATGTTTCTACCACATTTTTTAATCTTTTTACTTTTGCTTTTAATCTATCTGTTTCTTCTTTTTCTAACATTTCGTTTTCTTCCTTTTCTAATCTCTCTCGTTCTTCATTTTCTAATATTTCTAAATCTAAATCAAGTTCTGCTTTAGTTAACGACATTTTGTTTCTGTTATATTTGTTAGAATCATCTTGTGAAAAAGCGAAATTAACGACAACTAGTAATAACGTTCCAACAAAATATATTTTTAAAGTATTCATATCTAGATTTTTTTGTAATAGGAAATAATAATTACCTATGAATTTTGTTTAAGGTTTTAGGAATTTATTTAACTGTATGAATTTTAAATATAATTTCTGATAGGTAAAGCTCCTTGAAGCAGTTAATAGATTTTTAATATCCTTATATAATTAATGAAAATACAGGGTGGTAAAACTATATATTGTCATGATTCCGTCATTTTTGACTTTTCATCCTGTACTGTTGGTGTCGAAGATTTATTCGAAAAGGCCTTAAGGGTATAGTAAAACCAGAGATCTAGTGACTCTCATAAATCATATAAGCCGACGACACTCATCTTCACTATGGTTCGATTTGTAGATAAGCGATAAAATTGTCTGTTGGTTAAAAGATTCCCAGGTCCGCATTAAAATATATATTCTCATGAAATAGTAAAGAATATTTTTTTAAAAATATTATAATTGATGGCCCTCTATTTTAATTGTTAAAGTTTTGAATGTAAAACTATTTTTATAATAAAAAATTTCCTAGAATTTAAAGTACTTATAAATAAAATTTACTTGCCTGACCACCTAACTTTCTGTACTAAACGTCTATTAAAGAGATTAGCGATAATGGGATATAAAGTAACAAATAAATTACCAGACTTTGAAGACAAGAATACTATTGTTTAAGATATCGAGTCCTATAATTTCAGACAGATTAAAGAAAGTTAAATAAATAATGGGGAAATAGTATGTAACTGTTTTGAGAACTGACCAATTACCGTTTTTAGAAACGAAAGGAGGATAGTAGTTTAAACTAAATTCAGTCAATAACGAATATTTCGATGTTTCAACTTGTGGTGGTAATACTACTAATCGACAAGTTTTACACGTTGATTGGAAGAAAAATATTAATTGCTTATACCTCCCTTATGGAGCGTGGAATGACCAAGACTCAAGCAGTGCGAGAAACTGCCTCTTTAACGAAAACGCCATATACTACAGTATTTAAAATAGTAAGTAACCCTATTTTAAAAAGAAGGAAAAGAAAAGACTCTGGTACTTCAAAGAAACTAGATGGCTGTGATGTAGACCTAATTTGAAGGAAAATATATGACTTGTATAGAAAGCAAATTATGCTTACACTAGATATATTGATGCAACGACTTGAAAAGGACATAACCGGCATCCAGTGTAGCCAATAGACTTTAAGGAAGTCTCTTTTAGGAAACGGGTATATATTTAAAAAAAATTAATAATAGTAAAAAAGTTATAATGGGCTTCTGTGCGCCTTAAGAAATGGAGATTTCAATATTTATTAGCGATAAATGATTTTAGAGAAGCTGGCAGAACAGTTGTATATTTGGATAAAACTTGGTTCGATGCACACGTTATTCCAAACAAAAGTTGGGTAGACTCATCTGACTTGTGGCAGACTAATGCGCCACATAATAAAGGCAAACGTATTACTATAATACACGCAGGAACCAATAATGATTTTATACCTAATGCGTTATCGTAATCGGCAAAAAATATTAAGGACTCCTTAGTCGATTACCATGATGACACTACTGCCGAATTATTTGAAGATTGGTTCTAAAGTGTTGCCAAATATTCCACCCAACAGTATTATCGTCATGGATAATTCCAGCTACCACAGTCGAAGACTAGATAAGGCACCTTGTTCAAACGATATAAAAGCCATCATAAAAGATTACATGGTAAACAATGATTTGTACTTTGAGAAAAAGTACACAAAAAAGCAGTTACTGGAAGTTTTAAAAAGCTATTCAATTCAAAAGAAATATTTTTGTGACACATTAGCTGAGAGTTTGAGACATACAATGCTCAGACTTCCTCCTTACCACTGTAAGTTTAACCCAATTAAACATATATGGCGTCAGCTTTGAAGTTTGAAGAAATAATACTTCTTCAACCTTAAGTTGGACTGTGGTAGCTCTTATTCAAAAAGTAGCTGCAAAAATTCCTGATAGCAGCTGGACCAAGTGTGTTTCCCATATAAAAAAAGTGGAAAAGGCATAGAAAAGATACCAAGAGAAAAGTTCATTATTAATTTGGATGACGATAGTGAAAGTGAAACTGAACTTCGTGAATAATTTTGTTTAAATTTGATAAAATAAATAAAATATTAGAAAATGAAATGTAAAAATCCAACTATATTAATAAAAATACTTATCTGAGTAAATTCAAAATCGACAATTGTTTCAGAAGCATAAACTTCTATCCTCAAAATTGACAATAGTGGAATTTTAACACTTCATTTTTTGATATTTTATTTATTAGGAATAGATTCCACAGTGTAAGGGTAGAAACAATCACTATGACCTAGTTAATTGTTCGTACTTTGTCATACTGATTTTTATTTTTTACCAAGTTACCACTTTATACTTTTTAATAATTATATTTTATCTGTTTAACCTACATTCTAGGGGAGAAGGGAGAAGGGAGAAGGGAGAAGGGAGAAGGGAGAAGGGAGAAGGAGAAGGGAGAAGGGAGAAGGGAGAAGGGAGAAGGAGAGAAGGGAGAAGGAGAAGGGAGAAGGGAGGGAGAAGGGAGAAGGGAGAAGGGAGAAGGAGAAGGGAAAGGGAGAAGGAGAAGGAGAAGGGAGAAGGGAGAAGGGAGAAGGGGAGAAGGGAGAAGGAGAAGGGAGAAGGGAGAAGGGAGAAGGGGAGAAGGGAGAAGGGAGAAGGGAGAAGGGGAGAAGGGAGAAGGGAGAAGGGAGAAGGGAGAAGGGAGAAGGGAGAAGGGGAGGAGAAGGGAGAAGGGAGAAGGGAGAAGGGAGAAGGGAGAAGGGAGAAGGGAGAAGGGAGAAGGGAGAGGGAGAAGGGAGAAGGGAGAAGGGAGAAGGGAGAAGGGAGAAGGGAGAAGGGAGAAGGGAGAAGGGAGAGAAGGAGAAGGGAGAAGGGAGAAGGGAGAAGGGAGAAGGAGAAGGGAGAAGGGAGAAGGGAGAAGGGAGAAGGGAGAAGGGAGAAGGGAGAAGGGAGAAGGGAGAAGGGAGAAGGGAGAAGGGAGAAGGGAGAAGGGAGAAGGGAGAAGGGAGAAGGGGAGAAGGGAGAAGGGAGAAGGGAAGGAGAGAGGGAGAAGGGAGAAGGGAGAAGGGAGAAGGGAGAAGGGAGAAGGGAAGGGAGAAGGGAGAAGGGAGAAGGGAGAAGGGAGAAAGGGAGAAGGGAGAAGGGAGAAGGGAGAAGGGAGAAGGGAGAAGGAGAAGGGAGAAGGGAGAAGGGAGAAGGGAGAAGGGAGAAGGGAGCAAGGGAGAAGGGAGAAGGGAGAAGGGAGAAGGGAGAAGGGAGAAGGGAGAAGGGAGAAGGGAGAAGGGAGAAGGGAGAAGGGAGCAGGGAAGAGAGGGAGAAGGGAGAAGGGAGAAGGGAGAAGGAGAAGGGAGAAGGGAGAAGGGAGAGGAGAAGGGAGAAGGGAGATGGGAGAAGGGAGAAGGAGAAGGGAGAAGGGAGAAGGGAGAAGGGAGAAGGGAGGAAGGGAGAAGGGAGAAGGGAGAAGGGAGAAAGGGAGAAGGGAGAAGGGAGAAGGAGAAGGGAGAAGGGAGAAGGGAGAAGGGAGAAGGGAGAAGGGAGAAGGGAGAAGGGGAGAAGGGAGAAGGAGAAGGGAGAAGGGAGAAGGGAGAAGAGAGAAGGGGAAGAAAGGGAGAAGGGAGAAGGGAGAAGGGAGAAGGGAGAAGGGAGAAGGGGAGAAGGGAGAAGGGAGAAGGGAGAAGGGAGAAGGGAGAAGGGAGAAGGGAGAAGGGAGACGGGAGGAAGGGAGAAGGGGAGAAGGGAGAAGGGAGAAGGGAGAAGGGAGAAGGGAGAAGGGAGAAGGAGAACGGAGAAGGGAGAAGGGAGAAGGGAGAAGGGAGAAGGGAGAAGGGCGAAGGGAGAAGGAGAGAAGGGAGGAAGGGAGAAGGGAGAAGGGGAGAAGGGAGAAGGGAGAAGGGAGCCTGGCTAAGGGAGAAAGGATAAGGGAAAGGGAGAAGGAGAAGGGGAGACGGGAGAAGGGAGAAGGGAGAAGGGAGAAGGGGAGAAAGGGAAGCGGAGAAGGGAGAAGGAGAAGGGAAGGAGAAGGAGACTGTTTGGCCTTACTCGATAATATAAAGCAAAATTTTTAAGGCCGTGGCAGTGACTAAATAAGCCTGCACCTACAAAGAAAGGCATTCAAGTCCACAGAAGCCGGGAGGTAGAGGGAAGCAATAAAAAAGAAAAACCCGCAGGGCAGAGGGTAAAGCAAAAAAGTCCGGAATAAAAAAGACCAGCTAAACTTTTTATTTTTTTTATTGTAGACATCAATTATCTAAGTTGTCTTTATTGCCTTTGGAATTGTTTCTGTAGAGAGTTACCAGGAGCCCATGCCCAGGCTGCACACATTACGTACCAATTAACGTATTTTATACCGTAACATATTGATTCAAAATTGGTATTGGTTGATTTTCTATACGTTTACTGTCTACGATTATTGTACATACTGGTTGTTTTATATGTTTTCCTTTTTTTATACTTGTATCTTAGATTAAAGACAACCAGGATAAGTAACATTACACATAATGCATGTTGTCTATTCGAACCTTAAGTAATCCACCAATTAAAAATCATTGTTTCCACGACGCCACCCGAATTGCTCCAAAATATCTATTTTGCGCTCATCTCTGCGTGAGTGAATCATCATGGACCGCCGTTTTTTGAATTATTTGTTGGTGTTATTAGCAATTTAAAGTATTTAGTTATTCAATTTCATTTTGAAAATGCCACGAAGTATCGTGAAAAATTGTATATACAAATAATATCAATGTTATGAAAAATAAGAAATATATTCGTTTTTCAGAAGTAAATATTTATTAACATTTTGACATAAAGCCGCCATGATCCTTTGGGCTGAATATTTCAGATCCGCATTAAGGGGTTTCAATATATATTAAACAAAAATATTTTTCTGAAAACAGATTTCATAGTACTTACATAAATTTACAAAGGGGTAAAATTTTGAACATTTAATTTAAATAAGAAGTAAATAGTCATTGATCGAAAATAATTTATTATTTAAAATAATCGACATTTCGGTTATTTTTTTTTTAAATCGATTTATTGGTTAATCGGCCTCTTTACATATTCGATTATTTTTGATTTTTTAAACAATATCGAATGATTTTATTTCAATGGAAATACGAACAAAAAATAGAATATTTAATAGTAATCGAGTATCTAAAATATTCTATAATTCGTTTATTATTTTTTGGAAACACCGATTTATAGGTTAATCGGTTTTTTAATTAATCGAATATTTTCGAGTTTTCAAAGATAATCGAATAATCGATTTTAAAGGAAATACAAAAAAAATAGATGGTTTGAAAATAATCGATTAATTTCAATGATTGATAATTTATTTCGATAATCGCCCCTACCCCTGGCGACTGAATGATTTTTATTGCGTTTAAATTTTAAAATGTTATCTGGTTTCAGAAATATGCATTTCTAAATATTTATGTGACACATCAACTATGTTAATTATTATTTCTAAAGAATGAAAATTTAATATTCCTTTTTCTGAGGTTACTATAATACAAAATAGCATTTTCTCATTTTGACCTAATTTTTTATATTATATAATAGCCGTAGAAAAAGTCAAATGTTCAACTCAAAAGGTTTGATTTGCAGTATTCGTCTGCGCACATGCTGCTATTATAATACTCGTAGACAATGAGTACCATTCCTTGCTTGATTGACAATATTTTATTTCAACATTTTATTGTAGTCCGTAGTAACTAAACGCTAATGAAATATTCTATAAAAGAACTTTTGTTTTCTCTTTACATAAAATGTTGCTGTATCTCTTAAACAAGTATTAAAAGTAATATTAAAAAACCGACTTCAACATCGTGTAGATGCCATCACCACATTTTGACCAAATTTATATGGGAGCACACCTGAGGTACCCCCTTACCAACAAATGTAACGGTTGGAATCGTTTTCGTTATTTTGACACCAACATCTCTACACAAATGTCATTTGTCGTTTATGCCTTGTGTCAAAAGTTTCGATTTTATTTTTGATTTGATCTGTCAACGAATCAGTTGATATTAAATTTTAAATTATCTAGGTCATCCGATGTACTAAATAAAGTTTATATCTATCGTATAGGCCGTCTGATTTTATAAGGTAAGCTTTTATACCGATATATTGTTGAAATTATATATTTTGTACAAGAATTTCTTAAATGAAATGTAAAATTTTAAAGATAACCTCAATACCTGAATATCACATGATAAATTCACGTTTTATATAATTTTATATATTATTTTGTTTGAATGAGATATTATGCTTTACTATTTTTAAATATGTTAAATAAGACTTTTCCTTTTCGTATTAATTTTAGTCTCTGAAACTATTCACTTAATAGTTTAAATTGTTCAATTATTAGTTAAAGGCATTTTATCTGATTCCTGTGCAAATCTCCTAGTTCCTTACTTGATATTTTTACCTTTTCCTTGTAGCCTGGCTGTACCTAGACGGTTTAGAAGTTTAGTTCAAGCTGTATCGAAGAATTTCATTTCGAGTCATATCTTAGAAGTTTAATTCAAGATATATCTAAAACTGTTTATGGTGATTCCTATCAAGAAGTTTATTTCATGCTATATCAAGAGGTTTGGTTCGAGTTACATCTAAGGAAGCTTCTGGAGATTTAATTTTATGAAGATTTATATTTAGGAGTTTGGTGCTGTCCGAAGAGTATCGTTCGAGTCCCTTTGAAGAAGACCTATACAAATCACTCCTTATATACTACCTCTTGTTACAACAGATAAGTCTATTTTTAATAAATCATCTAAATTTGAATAAGTAAATCTCTGTGAATTAGAATTTGTTGCTACCTTGTCTAAAACTTTGTTTAATTATAATATCATAATGGTTAGTGATTTTCTATATTTTTTCACTAATCGATAGTCAAGTTTAGTAAGTTTTAAATATAGTGGTGCCCAACATTCTTTTTCAAAGTAGTACGAGTTATTTAATAACCTGACCCACTCCCAAAAACATTAGAGCTTAAAACACTATAAAAAATAGATAAAATAACAATTATCATATTACAAAAATGGCACCTCAACTACTGGGTTAAATAGCTCGTTACTTTAAAACAGATTCCTTATAACTTATCGTTCTAACTCACATAGGTATTTCACAGAGATTAACGAAACTAACTGCATGTCTTTTATATTCTTATTAATGCTTTCTTGCCTATTATTTTAATCTTTTCTGTAAATCTGTGTATCGTATCGTCAAGTTTTATATAGTATCTGCATTTTGTACTAGGTTCAGTGTTCATTTATACATATTTACACATATTTATTATTTTGCTAGTGATATATCTATATATTTATCATACACTGATAAAAGTTTATAGTTTTTGAATTTTTACCTAAAGTTGATTTTTGTGCCTATCGAGTAAAAAATTTTTTGTTAGTGATAAAACTTTGTGCCTTTAATTAATTAAATATATTGCTTTTTATATTTATCTGAAGATGATGATAATGAAATCATGCCTAGCGTTAATAATGATACCTCTAACAGTGAATAATATATTCTGCAATTGTCTTGATTTCCATACCGTTCCTTTTAATAAGTTAAAATATTACTAAATTTTTCATTTAATGTCAGGCCAGAATAATAAAAATTGAGCAAATAAATATTACACAAAAACGTACGTTTAAACGTAGTTTTAATAGAACAATTTACAAGAAGTATTCGTGGCTATGTGGTTGCGAAGTGACAAACAAATTTTATTGTTTTCCGTGTATTTTGGCATCCAGTGGCAAACAATCTAGTGTTGGTGACTTTAGTTGGATTAAGCACGGGGTAAGTGATTTGAGACATTTGGACAGCAAAGCTAAATTCCACATGGTTTCCAAAAAAAATATCTAGAATATGAACTGGAGATAAGTATGTTGGGTCAAGTGGACATTCGTAGTCAGTTGAGTAGTGCTTACCGCGATTATATAAAAAACCATAATAAGGCCGTTGACAGCAACCGTTACATATTGTCCAAATTAATTGACTGCATAAAATTTTGTGGCGCTTTTGAGCTTGCCTTGCGAAGGCATGAAGAAACATCAACTTCAGAAAATGCTGGCATTTTCAGAGGTTTAGTTAATTTAATGGCTGAAATAGACAGTGTGTTAGAGGCACACTTAAATGACACAAAAAACAAATTGTTTCAAGGTACATCAAAAACCATTTAAAATGAATTGCTTGATTTAATTTTACACGTCTGTCAAGACATAATAAAAAAAGATACTCAGACTGCTAAGTATATCGCCATACAGGCTGATGAAACAACTGTTGCATCAACTCAAATGCAGATGGTTTTAAAAATCAGATATGTAAGAGAAGGTCGGATTTACGAAAGGTTTTGGAGTTTTTTGAGACCAATGGATCACACTGTAGACGGGCTTTCGGCGGCAATTCTGGAGGTATTAAGTAAACTAGGATTTGACAAAGTACCTGAAAAACTAATAGCACAGAGTTACGATGGTGCTTCCGTAATGAGTGGTATTGTTGGAGGGGTACAAGCTAAAATTAAAAATATCTATGCAAATGCCCAATATATTCAATAATAATTGAAAAGTGGTCAATAGATAAGACTATAAGAGTTTTATTGCCAATCTCTCTGCATTTTCTGCTTACTTCTCCCGCTCTACAAAAAGAACAATTATTTTGGATAATGTTGTAAAAAAACGCCTACCTCGTTCGGCTCCTACACGATGGAATTTTACATCGAAGTCTGTCAATACTATTTATGTTTATAAAGAAGATTTGAATAAATGTCTCGAAAAAATTATGAACACAGAATTCGATAAAAAAAACTATTAATCAGACTAAAGGGTTGATAAATTTTTTGAAAGACATCGATTTTAATTTCTTGTTATTTTTTCTTTAGCAAAATAATGCCAAATTACGATATACTTTTTGATCAACTGCAGAATAGACAGCTTGATGCTCTCAAGGTTAAGATAAACATATTAAATTTTGCAGCAGCCATTCAAAATATTAGAAATAATATAGACACGCTAATTCGTGAAGAATGGCAATCACAACAAGACCCACAAGAACTAAACTTAAACGACAACACCCAATCAGGTCCAAGAAGAGACGTTTTGTTGAAAAGGAGGACCCCATTCCTAATTTAAGGATATGTAAGGAAATTTGTAATACAATAGTAGTGCAGGTAAATGAACGTTTTAGTTTTACTACCCACCTAACAATTGCAAGTTTATTTAATAGTGAAAAATTTAAAGACTACGGAGGTTATTTTCCAAATGAGGACGTTAAAACTGTGTGTAGTTTATTTACAAACGTAAATAGCTTAAAATTAAAAAACGAACTGTCCATACTTTATACCCGAGATGACTTTGGGCAACACAATGGGGCCGTACCGCTATTACAAATGTTTTTTGAGAACAATTTGACAATTACATTTTCGGAATCTGTGAAGCTGCTAACTATCCTGCGTACAATTCCCATGACCACAGTGAAGAGTGAAAGATGTTTTTTTACACTAAAACAGATTAAAACATTTTTAAGAAACACTATGTTCCAAGATAGATTGTGCGCATTAGCCATGTTATCCATCGAAAAAAAAACTTATTCGGTCCATTCCAAATTTTAATATTTTGGTCATCGATCACTTCGCTAGCCAAAAATCCAGAAGAATGGACTTCAACTACGAGTATAAGAAATATTATACAACTGCAGCGGTACCTAGCAGTAAATCTTTAATTTTGTAGTATTTAATTTGTTTTGAAATATATTTAATTTTCATTAAGCGGAGAACTTGTTTTCCTAAGGGAATAACGAATCCCGGAATTCCTTTCCAGTGTGTGCCCCACTGCCGCTAGTGCCCACGAGCCGTCACTGGTCAGCTCGAGTTAAATTATATAGGGGGCCTTTGCCAGTGTTTTGCCCCGAGGCCCCACCATGGCTCCGGACCCCTGTGTATTGGGTAATGTATAGTGTATTTTCGGTAGTGATCTGTAGTATTGCTGGGCAGGTCGTTTAACCATATTTGTATTCATTTGTGTACATGTGCTTAAAGATATTTATTAAAAGCATAGGTAATAATGTAATATTTTAGCTATTCCTTTAATATTGCCGACATTTTACAATACCTACTGTTTTATAGGTAGATACTTACAGAAAATCTAAAAGATAACCTCACTTTCTAACGTTTATATTTCTTATTTTTTAAGGCTACCTATATTCATATAACATTTATTTATTTATTTTCCATTTTTTATTGGTCACTTTATTTTAATTTTATAAAATGTTTAAATTAACCCTGGCTGTGGTTATAATAATTTCTTTTTTGCAGATAATACACCTGGCCTAGGGGGGTGGGTGGCTCAGTGGTAAAGTCTGTGGATCCAAGGGTCCCAGGTTCGAATCCCACCGTTGGCCGGGATCTCTTCATTTAATTTAATTATTTAAAATTAATTCTGATGCCTTGGTAGGATTCCCCACTCGACCATTCACTGTTGGGTTCTAATTAACAGTTCTGTTCCTAAAGTGGCGCTGGGAAACAGTAACAAAGCCTACACAGAACACGAGGCTAATAACCTTAGCAGTTAATGCCGATGACACCAAATTCCAAAAAAAAAAAAAATACACCTGGCCTGCATCGTCAGAGTAAATGTTAGAAATTGTACCTTAAACAACATTATGAAATACCTTCTCAGTTTCTCAGCAAACAAGTTGCCACTAAATTTAACTATACAGACCGTGATAAGCAACCAATAAAAAATTGTAACATTACGAAAGTTATTTCTGGTTAGCCAATTTAAAATTAACAGAAACGGAAAGACGAAATGTAAAGAACAAAATCAAAGAGAAAATGAATCTATCAAATGAATAAAAAAGGAAATTATTGCTAAGCTCAAGGTGTTAGTTAATACATTTCCAATATATTCATTCAAGTTTAATTTGTTTTGATGGGTGTCATAAAATTTCATTAGGTACAATTAAATGTTGAGAAGGTAATTCTTTATTGTTTTCATATTTTTCTAATTTTTGCCATATTTCTCTCATATAATTATTTAGACGTGATAACAAACTAGCTGAAAATCAATCAAGCAGGACAGAAATAATCCCAAACAAATGGTATGTACGGCTTTTTTAAATCTTTTATTTCCTTATTATTTTTTTTATCTCATTCTTTAAACTTTGTAAATATTTTTTAGCCTATTTTTTTCTTCGTTTTCTAATATTTCGTGTTCTTCATTTACTAATCTTTCTTGTTCATTTTCTAAAGCCTCTTTCTTTTTTCATCTTTAATTTTTCTATCTCCTTTTTTAGGCTTTCTATTTCTTCTTTTAATCTATCTTTTTCTTCTTGTTGTCTTTGTGTATCCAGTTCTTCTTTAACTAACATCATTCTGCTTACTTTATTATCATGGACGAATTGCATAACTGCATCATATTTGTCAGGATCATCTTGTGACAAAGCAAAATGAACAAAAACTAATAAAATTCCAACAAAATGTATTTTTAAAAGGACCATATCTACCTTCTTTTGGTAATAAGAAATATCAATTACATATGCATATTGTTCTGTTTCAGGTGTATGGATTGTATTTAACTGTATTAATAATAATTAAACTTTAAAATGAGTGATTTAGGATAGGTTATGCTTTTTAAAGCAGTTAATTGATTTAATAAAAATTTAAGCTGATACTACAAAATTTAAATACATACAGAGTGATCAGAAGAAAACGAAACAGAGTCATTATTCTGAACTATGTCTACGTTCCAAACAAACGCATAGACTCGAAATTTTGATCTTGAAATTTCTATCATACATTCAATGGTCACTTATACCAGCAGTGTTTACCCCGCTATAGGGCACTTAAGTAGAATAAACGCAGTGGAGTGGGCTAACGGCCTGTCTAATCCAATCCAAACCAATATGGCTGATTAATGCCATACAAATTTTTATTTACATATGTAAATAAAAAAATATATGTAAACACTTTATTGTTATTATAGATTAACTTAATGGTGAGTTTACACATGCATGGATTTAGTGGCGCCAATAAAAACTGGGGCGCCAGTATATTGAATTAGCATGTGTAAACATCAACTTGCATGCAAGTTTTATTTTTGCATGCAAGTTTTATTTTTGCATGCATAGACCAAAAAAGTCTGCATCCTTCTGAAATTACTGGCGCCAGTGTTGCAAAATTCCTATCGAAATTCAAAACTTGCAAGTGTAAACAAGTGCTTGCAGGTCGGACGTCGGCATCTACTCGCCAGTTTTAGTTTGGTTTCAGGTTTTGTTGGTTGTGATTGTAGTGTGACCCGAGAATACCGATCAAGGAGAAGCGACAGTAGCTGTCGGTGCCTTTGATATCGGATGTACCTTTTTCACAGCATGACTTTGATTGATACACAACTTAGCACGCTGAGAAAACATGCTTATTTTCTACACTGAGCGAAATAGTTTGGCAAATTATCTGAAATCATTGTTATAGTCCATGCGCAAATGTTGCAATGTGATTTAATTACATTAAAGTAGTTAGATTTAATAGCAATGCTGAAATTTCGGCACCAAAATATAATTCATTATGTAATAATTAATTATTTGTTATAAAAGTAAAAGACGTTTAATTTATCTATAAAATTTGTTTAATATTTGGTTTATTTATTGTTAAAAATGTAACAAAAGCCCCATATTTAAATTAAATTACCTTTTCCTTAACTAAAAATAAGGTAAATAAAATTAAGGGTGCCAAAAAAAATTTAGGTAACAATTAAAAAAACATTAAGTTTGAGAGGTTTAACTAAATATTTGCAATGTGCATATATTTTCAAAGCTTTTAGGTTTAAAAAGTACTTACATATTTTTAGAATTTCTAGATTTATATTATATTAAAAGGACTTTCAAGTTTATCACTCATTTCTGTAGAAACAAGTGTTTTCTCGCCAAGTTAAACCAGATGTCATTTAAGGTTTATGTATTTAGAGTTAAATACCTGGCCTGGCTATCACCCAGACAATACAAATATGCCCATTGGACGTCCATTCGATATACAATTTTGGATGTTTAGACGTCCAAAAATGAGTTTTCTGGACTTCCGACATCTAATGGACGTCCAGTGAAGTATACAAATGGCACACTTTTGACCATTTAGAGGACGTCCAATTCTGGAATATATTTGGACGTCGAATACTGGACATTCAAAAAACGTCCAGGATTATATTTCCATTGAGACCACATCCCCACTTTTTCACAGAACCGCAACTCACCACACACGATTTTATATTATTAATAATTTGTTTATTATTTTTGCAAACCGCTATACATCATTTATTTATTTTTTATTAAAAATCGCTTGACCTGAGCAGGCATCAAACTCACGACACATCCATTATCATTTTATGCTTTCAATCGCTAGACGAGCTCAACCAAGGAACCACTTGAAAAATTTCTACTAGATACAGTTATAATTGAATAAGATTTCAAACTTCCGCTGATAGAATGAAATGCAATAGATTCAATTTGTCAATTTTTAATGACCAGTTATAAAAAAAAAGAAGTATATATGTATGGGTATTATCTGGTAGGCTTAATAAATAATGACCTAAGATGGACGTCCACTGGACGTCAAAATACTACTAAACTTAAAATTAAGTCCAAAAACAGACGTTCTCTGGGTATCGATATTTAGCTGTCAATTTAATTAGCATAAGCGGACGTACACTGGATGCTCGGATATGGACGTCCTGACCCTCAGATCTAAAGTGGACGTCCATTGGACTATATGTGCATAGACGAATTTTTAGAAATAGTACTTATTTAAGTATGCACCAATATTTCCAAAATCAACTCCAGTATGATTCATTCAATAAATGTAAATATGAATGAGCAAAACATCTTTGTATTGTCATAATTGTAACTTACAATTTAGCTATAATAAAGAGATTTCGCCCACTTTAACCAATCCTAATTGAAACACGCGAATTTATTATATTTTTTAAATGTAATTTCAAAATAAAATAAACAAAATCTGCAGTTCATTGTTTACTAAATTTATTTAAAAGAAGAAAAACATATATTTCACAAAATACAATACCTACATATGAAAAATAAAATGTCAAAAATGATTAAATCATTATACTTAATATTTATGCATGTGATAAAATTCTTAGTTTCCTAATAACTTTTTTGGCACATTTTATATCTGTATTAGAATACCTAAGTGTGTAAAAATCTTCATCTTATTACTACACAAAACAAACACCAAACAATATCAACAATATCACTTAACATTGCTTACGTACTAAACACAACTTGGACTGACTTTGACAGATAACATAATTTTGAGTGATACACAACTTATTTTCGCACATGCGCGTTACAAAACGGTACACTGAAAACACCAAGCTGTCGCTTCTCCTTGATCGGTATTCTCGGGTGTGACGAAGTCACTAAATTTTATTTTTAATTCATCCTAAAAATGTATATTTCAATTAATTCCCGCCTGAGAACATGTATTTCTGTTTCTCAGGAATTACCGTTTTTTAACAATTGCGAGTACTCTCGTAGATTAAAATATTCTTATATTTGCCGAAATCCGACATCCGGACATTTTTTATATTTCTAAATTGTAAACAGTCAGCTGTAGTGGTGGTATCCCCACTCGGGCCTACTGGTCTTCCATCTTGCTTTACCGAAAAAGCATAAATTAAATCCCATCTGGCAATTTCGTCCTCTCCTCGCGCTAGCCGCCGTAAGCTCTTCTCTCGTGATTGCCGACAGCCGAAAACTATTCACCCTTAGTTAGTACCTAGTGCCGTGAGTACCGTAATTTAGTTCATCAATTAACCTCGTTTATCTGCTAAGGTAGGAACCGTATATTATTATTTTTTTTATATTGGCTTTTATATAATTAGTTGGGACCCCCGTGTGATAAGTGAAGAATTTTGATTCACTTCCAGGATATATTATTTCATCCCTCAGTGGGAAACCGTTGGCAATTTTTTATTTGAGACTAGACACCGAGTGCTCTCTTTGTCAGCGACTATATCCAATTTATTTTAAAAACCGCCCAGTTAACATCGAAGTGAGAGATTCGACCTGTTTTCGATTTTTTATTATTTTATTGTTTTTTTTTTCTCGGAGGTTCGATTCGTTTCCTGGTTTAGAGAGCTCTCTCTCCTGATGACGTTGTCTAATTTCCCAAAAAGACGTTTAAATTAATTTCCGCGCCTCACTTCGTGTAAAATTTCTTTTCTTTTAATTTTTTTATTCAGCCGTCGTGGTCGCCGTTCAAAAGACCGCGTAAATAAACCATATTTATCAGTAAGCGAGAATTTTCGTTTCCCATCGCTTGGTTATTAAGATGCAAGGGGGCTCCGACAATTTTGAGTTCATTTATTTGTTTGCATTTAATTACCGTCATATTTAAATTGTTTCAAGTGTATTAATTTATTTTCATACATTTTCCGTATACTGGGCGTTTCACAATTCCCAGTCCGATTAGCCTCCTGTGCTAATAAACCATAAATATTTTTAAATAAGTTCCAACTTTAATAATTTATTTTTAACAAATTTTCCGAATACGGGGATCCGTCAATATTTAAATAATTTTCAACTTTAATAATTCATTTTAATTCAATTTTCCGGATATAGGGATCCGTCAATATTTAAATACTTTTCAATTTACTAGTGTTAATAGTAAAAGTAATAAAAATAAACTCTCTAAATGAACCTTGTATAGCCAAATGTTTTGAGTTGTTAGATAGTGAGATAAGATAAGTTTTTTTTTGTAACAAATAGTAGCATAGTTAAATTTTTATCGTTTTAATTTAATTTTTATGATTTTATACTTATAGTTTATGCATTCGAAAATTATATTCATTAAATAGGAAGAAAATGAAGATTGGTCATTTAAATATTAGATCTGTCTTTACAGGCTTTAATGATTTTAAACATTTATTTGAACAAAGTGATTTTGATATTATGTTTCTTACTGAAACATGGCTGACAAACGATGTAAGTTCTGATGTAATTCATATTCCAGGTTATAATTTCTTTCGGTTAGATCGATTAGGAAGAGGAGGGGGTGTCGGTGCATATGTTAAGACAAATATTCAATGCCACATAATAAAATTAAATTTTGAATTAAGTAGTGAACTGGAGTTTTTGTTTTTAAAACTTAATATAAAATCTTTAAATTTTGCAATAGGTGCCTTATATAGACCGCGCGACAGAAATGTTAATGCTTTTGTAAGTGATTGTGACAATATTTTTTCTTTCTTGTTTCCCTTATTTAATGAAATTATCTGTGTGGGCGATTTTAACTCAAATTTTTTTGACCTAAATAATCCTGTAAACTCTTGTTTAGAGTCATACAATCTAAAACAAATTATTACTGAGCCAACTAGAATAACACTACATACACGTAAACTTATTGATCCTATTTTCGTTTCTTGTACAGAATTAGTATCTTCTTGTGGAACGTTACCAACTAACCATATATCTGACCATTCTTTAACTTATTGTGAATTAAACGTTGTAAAACCAAAAATCAAGCCTAAATTACTTGACATAAGATCTTTTAGAAACTTTAATCCAAATGAATTTATTGAAGATTTAGAAAAAATGCCATGGCACAAGTTTTTAAGGGAAGATGATATTGACAGAAAGATTGACTTGTTTAATCAATTTATCTTATCGGTGTTCGATGTTCATGCCCCTAGAAGAACTGTTAAAGTAAGTAAGCCTAAAGCTCCTTGGCTGACCACAAATTTGAAATGTATTATGAAACAAAGGGATAAAGCTCTTCAAAAATTTAAACAATCCCGCTCAGCAGCACACTGGGAAGATTATAAACAGCTTCGTAATTTTGCTTTAAGTTGTATTCGTAGGGAGAAAAAGGCGTATTTAGACATGTTAGCTAAAGATCACAAAAATCCAAAAAAGCTCTGGTCTACTTTAACCGATTTTAATGTAAAAATTGCAAAATCATGTGATTTACCTAATAATTTAGCTGATCCCGAAAAAATTAATAAGTACTTTTGTAAATTCTTACAGTGTGTATCTGGGGATTGTCTAAACCAAATTGACTTCTATAACAACAATATTAATGATTTAAATAATTTTTTTACATTAAAACTTGCCACATTAGAAGAGGTAAGTAATATTATTAAGGAATTGCGGTCTAATGCTTACGGCGTTGATAATATATCGGCTTCAATGCTTAAACTTTGTACGCCATTTATTATCAAATACATTACCCACATTATTAACTGTTGCATAGAAAAAAGTTATTTTCCATATTTGTGGCGGACTGCCATTGGCAGGCCACTACCTAAAAAATCTAATCCACAAACTTTTTCTGATCTTAGAATCATAAGTATCTTACCAACTATATCCAAGGTATTTGAAAAAGTATTATACAAACAAATATACGAGTATGCTTGTAAGGCACATATACTTCCTAATACCCAATGCGGTTTTAGGAAAGGCTATTCCACATCCACAGCACTAACTACTGTAACGAGTGATATAATTGATGCTTACGATAAAGGAGACAATACTGTACTTACAGTTTTAGATTTTTCTAAAGCGTTTGACACCATCGATCACAGGTTGATGGTATCAAAATTGAAATATTATGGTTTTCATTATGCAGCAGTTGCGTTGATAAAATCATATTTAGACAACAGGTCTCAACGTGTATGTTACAATAATACATTTTCGAATTCTATGAATATTTTATCTGGTGTTCCCCAAGGCAGTGTCCTGGGACCGCTCCTTTTCTTAATCTATACTTCTTGCATTATCAAATCCATAAAATATTGTAAAGTCCAAGCCTACGCTGACGATACACAATTATATTACAGTTTTAAAAACGACCATTCATTAACTGCTAATCAACTTATTAATGAAGATCTTAAACTTATTTATGAACTTTCTTTTCAACATAATTTAAAACTAAATGCATCGAAATCTTGTGTTCTGTTTTTTGGTTCAAAAAATAAAAAGGAACTTGTTAAAAATCAATTTAATATTAATATTAATAACACCAAGTTGCCAATTGTTGAATCAGCTAGAAATCTTGGTATATATTTAGATACAGATTTAAGATTTAGAGAACATGTAGGTAAAATTACCCGTTCAGCTTATCTTTCTTTAAAATTACTTTACTCCAGCAGGCATATTTTTAATCATAATCTACGTATAAAACTCAGTGAAACTCTCGTCTTGTCCAAACTAAGCTACTGCGATTTTATCTATGGACCCTGCCTAGACTTGAACACTCAGTATAGAATTCAAAAAATTCAAAATTCGTGCACAAAATTAATATTTAATCTTCGTAAATATGATCATGTTACTCTTAAAATACGAGAATTAAATTGGCTTAATATGAAGGAACGCAGGACACTCCATTTAGGTAACTATTTTCATAAATTAATAAAATGCATTGACAGCTCTTCCCCACTAATTAAAAAGTTTATAACTCGTAAAACAATTCATGATCGAAACCTCCGCGACGTCACAACTTACACAATACCCCGTCATCGAACAGCCTTATTTAAAAGAAGTTTTGTATATAATTCTATTAAATTGTACAACTCTCTTTCTTTAGAATTAAAAAAATTAAACATAAATTTATTCAAAAAATACTATAAAAAATATTACGTTCAAAATTTTGTTTGAGCTTAGATTTAATTGACCTTTTTAGTTTTTTACTTTTGATTATATTTTTGAATACTATTTTTTAGCTTTATATAGAAAAAATAAATAAAAAAAAACAAAAATTAATTATTGGAATTTTTGCTCCATTGCAAATATATTTTTTTTGTTTGTTTTTATTTGTTTTTATTTGTTTTTGTTTTTATACATTGGTGTTTTAGTAGTTAAGTAGGAGTAGCTATTACAGCTAGACTTCGCCACTATTGCATCACTATTCTTTTTTTTTATATTCCCTTGTAAAAAAAAACTTTGTAATCATATAAACATTATTTTCCCTTAATAAAGACGATTTATTATTATTATTATTATTATTTTAATAATTTATTTTTAAAGAATAGATTTTCCGAATGCAGGGAGCCGTTCATATATAATTACCGTTGTATTTATTTTTTTTGTAAATATATATTTTATTACCTATTCCTGTGTTTCTATTATTGCTGGTTCTTGACCGTTCTCTTTCATGGTACCGTAGGGTACGAGGTAGAAATAAGATAAGTGTTTTATTTTTATTTATTCTAGTATAGTGGATACCTAGCAGTGACCGCCTGGAATTATTTTTACCTCCACTGAGTTTACCTTGAGTACTGCGATACCAAAACTGGCGCCTGAGCAACCCCTATTCGGGAATCACCTTCATAGCGCCACACAGACTCGCTGATTCACTGTAGGTGAACCAGGAGCCTGTCACAGTAGTTTATCTAGTTTAGTATGGCTAAAAAAAAGTGGTCAGCAGAACTGACAATCAAATTTCTTGAAGGGTATGAATCTTACCCGTGTTTATGGGATGTGCATAGCAGTTCATATAAAAACAAAGATGGTCGTGAAAACGCTTATCTAAAACTTTCCGACTTAATGGATATTGAAGGCTTTAGAATTGCTGAAGTAAAAACAAAAATACGTTCTATAAGAAATGCGTATGCCTTAGAATTAACAAAAATTAAGAAGAGCCAACATTCGGGAGCAGGTGCGGATGAAGTGTATAAACCAAAAGTTTCATGGCTTTCAGTAGCGGACAGAATTTTGAAACAGGTTGTGCAAATAAGAAAAAATCAGGCAACACAAATTAATGTAAGTTTTATTTACATTCTATTGATTATATATTTATTATTTTCATTTGTCAAGGGACAGCTCTATCACCCATAAACCAATCAGCCAACTTATTTTTGATCTATGCAGCTTTTTTAGAATAATTGCGGCTGTCGGCGGCTGATCTTAAATCTCTGAGTCCTTACTTTAAATTTCTTGTCTCCAGGTACCTTCTATTATTGTACCATTTTCAAAATCTTTATCGTCTACACTGTGTCGAGTTATATATCCATCAGATGTTTTACGCAACCAGTTGTGTAATGCAATTGGTTTTTCAAATATACGAAACTGGGACACAAGCAATCCAAATTCGTTTTCTACGATACGCGAGCACGCGAAAGTCTATAATTAATTATTTTTCTTTTTGTGTTAGGGGACCATGGTGTGAATGAAGTTTTAGTAAATATTCTTTAAGGGGAAAAGCATCGTCACCTACAAATACTGTATTTAGGGGAAGCTTTAGTAAATTATCCTCTATTGCACACTCTTCAAACTGCTTTTCGCAAATACCCCTCCATCAGATGCCCTTATGCCTGCACCCACATCAATATATTCAAAACGGTATTAGTCATCAACTAATGCAAGCAGTATAATACTAAACGTTCCTTTGTAGTTATAAAATTCTGAGCCTGAATGAAAAGGACTTCGTAATATAACATGCTTTCCGCCTAAGGCTCCAGCACAATTTAGAAAATTCCACCGTGTTGAAAATCCTTGAACAATCTTCTTCCATTCTTGTTTAGAGTTTGCCACCTAAAAATAATATATTAAATTAATTTTTTAATTATTATAAAAAAAGCAGGTGTTTATTTATTTATTTTATTCTAGGAAATTGAATCGGAATCACAGTCTGAATCACAACAATCTGAATTTGATGCTGGTCTAGAAAATACGCAGAATTTTACATACCCAGCAGCCCCAGCAATTATCACGACCTTGTTCATCTTCCCCATCAAGTACTTATGAAAATGCTGCTGGCCCATGCTCAAACCTTTCTTAGGATGACGATAATGCTTGGCAAGGCCAGTTACAGTTTTACAACAAAACTACTGACACACATCTGCTTTCACAGGCTTCACTTGATGACGACGATTATTAAGATTATTTTTTAAATTATTGTTAATATCTATTATTTCATAAATTACAAACGTTCAACCTCTATCTTTCTTCTGTATATTATTAGGTATTTGCTTACCTTAATAAAGTCTTTTAACGCATCATAAATGGCTTGGCAAACTTCTGGGATAAAATTTGAAATTGTACATTTTGGGACACGATACAAATATTGCAATGAAGCGAAAGAGTCTCCTGTTGCAAGATACCTTGATGTCACTTTCAATTTTAATCGTGGTGTTAACGCATCTCTCATGTGGGTATCCATTTTTGTAATACGTGGCGTCACACAGTCCAGAAGAGTATTAAAATGTTGCTCTGTCATTCGAAGATAGTTTTTATAGCTTGCAGGATCCTCTGCTGCGAGTTCTCCTAGAAGTTTTGCAAAAGCACCCAAATTAGGTAGACGACCAATCCATGGTTTAACCCAAACACGGCCTTCTCGTTGGTTGCGTTTCTTTTTCTGTAATTATTTTATCTTTTTTTTTATTAAAAGTTTAGCGACTACTTTACAGGCTTCAGAAAGTTCACTGGACATAGTGCGTACCGTGAAAACACTTTAAAAATGAAAATGACGTGCCAGTTACGTTATGTTATGTTATGTTAATAATGGGGTGTTAATACACTGCGACCTAAAAGATCTATTGTGTCCCCTTCTGTCGCCACTGCACTAAGGAAATGTCTCATTGCCTATAGTGACCCTTCCAATCCTATTTGAAGTGGCTTCAAGTTAGGTAAGTCTCCCTCTTCTATTTGATATCCTCCTAGATATAGTGCCCTTGGATTCTGAAGTGCTACACATTCAGTTAGGATGTGAATGGAGGTTTCGTCCTCCTCCTCACAGAATCTGCACTCACTATCCTCTACTACTCTCAGTTTACTTAGGTGTCCTTTTAGTCGGCAGTGCCCGGTAAGGATCCCTGTTACAATATGTAGCCTGTTCTTGCTCAGGCAGATGCAGGCTTCCGATCTTTTTTGGTTATATTCACCCAGAAGTATCTTGGCCTATCTCAGCCCCAAGAGATTGTTCCAATTATCGGTTTTTCTACTACCCAATTCTTTTTTATTCTCTCCTAATATTATGTTACTGCTGATACCACAGAACGGCTCAGGTCCTACAAAGGGGGTTTGAGCCCCTTTCCTTGCAAGACTATCTGCAATCTCGTTACCCTGGACCTCGTTATGTCCCGGGACCCAAGTGAGAGTAACTATTTTTCTCGCCTAGCTCGTTCAATTGTTCTAGGCATCTCCAGACCACTTTTGAGCTGATTACGTAAGAACTGCTTGACTATCGGACATGATGATAATCTCTTATGTATGATAGTTTCTCTCGATGTTAAACTGGATACACTTCTCGATGCCGTGAATTTCCGCCTGGAAGATGCTTGGGTATTTTCCCAAGCTTTCGGAGTGCTTGGTTCTCGGCCCATACACTGCCAGTTACGTTGGTTTTTGTACAATGTATAAACCTTTACTGGCGTGCAAATAAAACTGGCGCGACCACTGGCGCCACTAAATCCATGCATGTGTAAACTCACCTTAAACTTCAAAATTTTAATACAGAATGATTAATATATTAGACAAAGAGTGTCGAATCATTGCTATGAATAACTAATTAAATAATTCGAGAACTATAAAGTATTTGTCACGTTTTACATTAATTATACAGTCTGTTCCTATAACCAATTATATTTTCTATGATATATATTGCGTAGACGGTAGACGGCACGGCCATTCTGATTCTATTTCATCCTTGAAAGGTATAATATGTCTGCACGGCCATTTTGCTGCCCTTTTTCTCTCAAAATAAATGTGAGTATTTGAAAATAAATTATTATAAACCATTTAATTGAATCAGTTATAGTATTTGTGCAATCCCATTGCCGTTGATGGCTAACTATAGTTCCAATGAGAGCTATAATATTCTCATTGAAGCTGCTATAATCAGTAATGTTTACTTTAACGCTAATGAGGGCTATTTTGTTATTTTTGTAGGTATGTAGCTGCTATAGTTCCAATGCCAGGAATTTTTTGTTGAGAGTTTTTATTTAATCAACCTATTTGGACTATAAAAATGTTCCGACTATATCAAAATTTTTTTGTTAATCTTCAATTATATAACCGATTCATAAGCAGACAAAATTTTCTCGATTTTTTTGGTACTAAATAAGTTTAAACTTTCATTTTTTGAGGCGTCTTTTATATTTAGAGGTATGCAAGATATCTCATTTTTACTATCTGTATACATTTTTTGTTCTAATGAAATAGTATAAAATTCATTCGAATCTTGTAAGAATTCTAATGTATAGGTGGAATTCCCCCACGCGATCTTTCACTGTTGGTTACCAATTAATAGTACTGTTGCTGAAGTTGCGTTGAGAAACAATAGCAAAGTCTACACATAACACTAAGCTAATCCCCCTTGTATTTAATGATAAACCAAATAAAAAAAATGTTAACGAATTGTATCTTTTATGGGTTTATGAGTAAATAATACACGGATTGGTAGTAAGTTGAGTTTAAATACTATCCAAAGCACATTAAAAAATGCCTACCAGAAATTCTGTCCAAACCGATCAAACGACTACCGCATGGTAATGTCACGAGTTGGATCACCTCAGGAATATGGCTAGGAAATCCTTTAATAAAGCAAGAACCAAAAACCTCAAAAAGCACTAGGATACAAATTTCACCTCAGAGAATATAAAAAAATTGATAGACAAAAACAGAGAAATGCAAGGAGATTCTTCTGCGAAGAAATCCAAGATTACGCGCAGGTAGCGAGGCTTCAAAAAGCTCTCTCAAAAGACCCACACCGTAGCATTGGTGCGCTATTAAAGAGGATGGCTCGTTGACTCTGAAGTATATCCCCAAAAAATGGAGAGAGGTAAAAGTGGTATTCATACCCAAACCTGAAAGGATGGATTACACTGTCCCAAAAATATACCGACCAATTAGTCTGACATCGTTTTCCATGAAAACATTGGAAAGACTGTGCGAAAGATATATAAGGGATGCGGTGATTACAACAATACCACTACACCAAAATTAAAACGCATTTACTCCAGGCAGATTTATTTATTACTTGACCAAGTTGTTGGCCGGATAGAGAGAGAGATATGCTTTATTGTCGTAAAAAAATTTACAAAAATTTTATAGACAAAGCGTGTAACTTAAATACTAAACATATTATAAAAATAACTAAACAGCAGAAAAAACAAACAGAAACAAACAGACAAAATAGGAATAACAATTGCAATGGATATGCAATATCCGTCATTATAATTATTCTAATTTAATTTTTAAATTTAAATTTAAATTTAAACTTTAATATTTAATTATTTAATTAATGCCATTGTATGTGGAACTCAAATGTCTAAGGTACGTTATAAAATTCTGCTACTGTGTAATATGGTCTTTCTAGAAGAAAAGCTTTAGCCAGTCTTCGGAACTTATCGTATGTATTTATAGATTTTAATTGCATCGGAAGGTTATTATACAATTTTTTGGCATTGTAGGTAATGGAATGTTTTAATAGGTCAGAAGTGGGCATTGTTAAATAAACATCAGTCTCTAAATTTCTTGTAGGATATCTACGAGTCGGCCTTTCGGATAAATTTTGAATGTGCTTGCGAACTAAGCAGACGGATTCGAAAATAAATAGAGCAGGAAGGGTTAGAATTTTGAAATTTTTGAAGTAATTTTCGCAATGTGTCCTACTACTTAAACCAAATACATAGCGGATTGCTCTTTTTGCAGTTTAAAAATAGATTCGAAAAGGTATAAGCTACAAGAACCCCAGAAAGGTAAACCATAGCGAAGGTGAGATTCGAATAAGGAAAAGTAGGTTATTAATGCAGTAGAAGGAGTCAGCTCTTTAGAAACCGATTTAATGGCAAAACATGCTGAGGATAATTTTTTTGCTAAGGTATCTATATGAGCAGACCATTTTAGAGAATCGTCTATATAAAGACTTAAAAACTTGATTGAAGTCACCGTTTGGATCAGATTATTGTTTAAAGTTATAGGTTGTAAAGTACCTCTGTAAGACAATGCTACAGTTTTACTGGTGTTGAAACAAAGTCCATTCGAATCAGACCAGGACTTCATAGTCACTAGATCTTCACTTATGATAGATTGTAATGTCTGCATGTTAGAATTATTCCAGGTTACACTGGTGTCATCAGCAAATAAAGTAATTCTACCACTTATTCTTAAGTCTGTGATGTCGTTGATGAATAATAAAAACAAAATTGGACCTAATACTGATCCTTGAGGTACTCCACTGCTTATTGCTAGATTTGTAGAATCCTCACCATTCGCCCGCACCTGTTGATTTCTATTTTCTAGGTAAGTTTTAAACCATTGTAAAGGAGAACCCCGTATGCCATAAATTTGTAACTTATTAATTAAAATATCATGATTTACACAATCGAAGGCCTTTGCGAAGTCACAAAATACTGAAGCGGTGAAAAGTTTATCATTAAGTGATGTGTATATTTCATTAAGAACGGAAAACATTGCGTCGCTAGTGCATTTTTTAGGTAGAAAGCCATACTGATGAGCTGTGAGGATGTTATGCTTAAAAAGAAAGGGCAAAAGACAGTTTTTCATTAGCCGTTCTACTATCTTCGATAAGGTAGGCAATAACTCAATAGGTCTATAGTTACAGGTTTTGGTTTTGTCGCCACCTTTATGAAGTGGGATTATTATAGCTGTTTTTAGACAGTTAGGAAAGAGACCAATTTCAAAGGATTCATTAATCAGTGAAGTTAAAATGTTGATTACTACATCCGGTATATTGAGAAATATTTTGGTGGACAGGCCATCAATTCCACAGAAAAATTTATTTTGGATGTTGTTTATGGTTTGTACTAGTTCATGCTTGTCTACTGGTCTTAGGAAGAAACTTTCAGTGATCCTTTTAGTAGGTAGGAGGAAGGAGAGAGCATCCTGACTCGGAGCTATGTTAGATTTGATATTTTTACTTACATTTACGAAATAATTGTTTAGTTCATCTGGGCTAGGATTTACACTGTTTGAAGAACGGGTTTTATTCCTTAAATCATTTATTATAGACCAGGTTTCTTTGGAGGAGTTTTTAGCTCTTGCGATGCGATTTTTGTAATAGTTTTTCTTAGCAGATTTGGTGATTTTCCGATACAATATTCTGTAGTTGTTGATATAGTTTAATATTAGGGGATTATCTGTGTACTTTTTAATATACATGAGTGACCTCATATTTTTAGATGATGTTCTTATTCCTTTAGTTGTCCAAGATTTATGACATTTAGTTTTAATGGGGCGAAAGCTGTATTGAAACACATAATTATTTTATTTAAGAAATCTAAAAATTTAGAGTCAATATCTTCAGAAAGACCATTCCAATCAGTAGTTAGACATAAATTATAGAAATTTTTGAAATTATGCTTAGAGAAAATTCTACCTAGCTGACGGACTTTTTTTGGAGCTGTACGGGGTATCAAAAATTTGGCAAATACTGCTTCGTGGTCTGAGAGACCTGAGCTAATTACTTGGTGCTCTACATCAACGGGTTTAAAATCAGAGACTACGTAATCTATAATTGTAGATGTTGTTTCTGTGATTCTAGTTGGAGAATTTACGTGCATAGTGAGACTGAATGATTCAAAAATATTGATCAAAGACTTTTGAGTAGCACATACATTAGCAAAGTCAATATTAAAATCGCCGCATAAAATTTTCTTACTCTTTATAGGCAATGCGTCAAGTAGATTAAGAAGATTCTCTAGAAAGAGGTGAACATTTGATTTAGGTGTTCTATAAATACAAATAATAAACAAATCAATGTTTTTGTTGTTTACAATGGAAAATTCGAAGAAATTTTCAGCTTGTAGAAAGTCGTATTTAGATACAGCAGAAAAGTCCTTGTCTAAGGATAAAATTAGAGTTCCACCATGGTCTGTATTACTTCTATCATATCTGCTGACGATAGTATAGAGGAATCCCTGGACAATAAGAAGTCCGCCTTGGTTGTTTTCATAGATATAAAAACTGCTTTTGATAAAACTACCTTCCCCAAGATAATACACTCACTAACCAACCAGACTGTTCCACAGATGGTTGGTGGATGGATTGGTGGGTACATAAAATGCTCTCAAAGCGAGCATTAAAAATAAGTGTAGAAGATGTAAATATTAGAGACTTGGTTGCGAGGGGATGTCCACGGCGAAAGGAGGTATCACTTCTACTGTGGAATACAGTGCGTATGCAGGTAAGCAGGTCATTCTGCAAACAGGGAGTTTTGAAACCATATCATGCGAAAGAATGCAAGTAGCTCTCAAAATTATAGAACAGTGGTAAAAGGACCATTTACTGTCTATCAATCCCAAGAAGACAGAAATTGTCCTTTTTACAAGAAATTAAAACCTCCAGAAAACCTAAACATTAAAATAAACTTTGCAATAAAGGTGAAGTATCTATGTCTCCCCTTCGACAGCAAGTTAACATGGAATTCACATTAAAAAAGTTAAATGAGAATACATTGCTTATGAACAATGCCGCCGAACCGTGAGGCGCACCGGGGGTTTCCCCCCAGAGTCGTCGCATGGTCTTACATGGCCATCATAAGACATATGCTAACATACGGTGCAGTTGTCTGGGTACCGAAAACCCAAAAATTAAAAGCTACCCGTAAACTAAAATAAATTCAAAGAACAGCATGTCTTAACATAAAGGAGCCATGAAAATCACACCGACCAAAGTCATGGAAGTCATTCTTAGTCTCACTCATTTAGATACCCAGATAACAATTATACATTCTTAGCATATTCTCTGTATATGCTTTTTAAGAATGTGCATATGCTGAGAATATACTGTATTTGCATTTGGAACATTCTCAGAATATACCAAGAATATGCTACGTGACGTTGTTTATACGTGCTATGCAGATACTGAGAATGTACTTCAAGTATGTGTACAGCATGCAATAGGTATCTACTCTAATTTGATAGTACGTTCTAAGTATATGCTAAGTATTTAAATATAACATATGCTAGGCATATACTAGACACCACTATTTGATTAATATTGATCATTAAAGAATAAGTGTGATAGTTTTAAAATCGAGAAAAAAGTTTCTCTAATATCAATTTTTTATATATTTTTGAGTTTTCAATCATTCTTAACATGTTTGATTCCTTTTTTGTTCCATTTATCGGGCTGCTAATTTGGTAATCGAGACGATGATATAAATTATAGATATTCTTATTCACCTTTCTGCATCCTGTGTTTACCTGTTTTTGAATGTACGTATCAACTTTATGATATACAACAATTGATCGTATACAACAGTTAATCGAATCGAAATGACATAAATCTTAAAAAAATAAACAACTTTTTCTTATCCTTTTTTAGGACCTTTCATTTCTTAACAATTTCCACTATTGTAAAAATTTTATTTTTAGGCATAATTTTCAAATAATTGTAGGAATTTTGACAATAAATATATGACGACACATTTCTAATGAGCAACCCGGGTATCCCGTTTCGCAACATTCGCACGTCACAATCATTTTGGGACGTAGGAATACGGTCGCTAGGCAAGTTGTTGTTTTTTTGTGCAGAAGTCAACGGAAAAAGTCATTCTTGTAATCTCAATTTTTTATATAAGAAACCCTGTATTAGATAATAAAATAGTTGTAAAAGGAATGTTAATGTGTTCCTGTTCATGGCAATGTAACGTTCATATGCGCTGAGAATAATCATGATTTAATGAACGTGAGACATAGCAAATTTATATGGATTATCGTTTAAGATTTTTACTAAATTTTGAGAATAAAAGTATGTTTTTTTTTAACACAAATTAATTAAATAGTATTTCAGTTATAAATACCATTGGTTTAGTCCTATTACAAATAAATTAAATAGTATTTCATTTACAAATACCTTTCGTTTAGTCATTTTTATCATAAATAAATTAATTGTATTTTAATTATAAATGCCATGGTTTAATCGTGTTACCTACTTTTAAAGTGTACACTAATCTCGTTAATCTCTAATTATTTATTTCCTTTAGTCATCTATTTTACCTTTTATAAGTCCTAATAAATTTAATAATATTGTTTATTGACATATTTCTAACCTGTTTCCAAGTAACTGTCACTATCATTCAATTTGACAACATACGTTTTTCAAGTAATTCTTAAGTCCGTTCTTTCGAGGTGCTGGCTACATCAGTACCACTCCGAAGTGACTGGTATGGTTCTCGATGGCCGACTCGTACTTCCGTTTTTCTCGTCTTTTCGGTTTTATGAC
Organism: Psylliodes chrysocephalus; assembly: GCA_927349885.1. Classification (NCBI taxonomy): domain Eukaryota; kingdom Metazoa; phylum Arthropoda; class Insecta; order Coleoptera; family Chrysomelidae; genus Psylliodes; species Psylliodes chrysocephalus. The sequence continues at coordinate 17,131,037 of OV651824.1, forward strand.
TTTTGTGTTCTCTGGAGCACAGGCGGAAACGATCAAGAAGGTACCATTTTATCTTTGGTTTTGGCGAGCTGAAGAAGTCAAGTCAAACTAGCGCATGGCGTTAAAATTTTTCTATTTTTCGAAAAAGGTCATCTCTTCAGAGGTAAATATTCCCTTTAAATTTATTATTAAATCAAGGTAAAACTTTTCATTTCATTTTAGATATCAGGCGACCTATTTAAAATACTAAAAATAATAGTTTTTGATAAAGATCACTTTGACAAAAAAAATTAACCTCAAATAAACCCAGACAGCACACCAAATCCTTTGGATATCTACTGAACATCCCAATATCCACTGAATGTCCAGTCCATGGTGGATATCTATTTTATATCCATAAAATGTAATTTATAGACATGCAAATGTCCATAAATAATAGTAATTATATAGCAAATTATTAATAAATTACGCCATTGTGCTCGCCATTGTGGCTAATAGTACCGTTCAGATATTTAAAATTAATTTTTTTAAGGTGTATTCAATATCCCATGGACATCCATATACCGGGTGTCCCAGATTTTTTTGCCCAGCGGATATCTCGGTTATTTAATGATATAAAATTGTAAAAAAAAATATGAATAATATTTGTCTAGTAGCCTTTTAAATTCCACTACATAAAGTTATATTCATCAATCCACCCCATAGGAACAACCCCTAACTTTTTTTTTTCAAATGTCACCCCTATATTTTTTTTCGCTGATATAAATACTCAATTTGTCCCGAATGCAACGATATGATATTTGATATACTTTACAGAGTCATAAAGCCGGTAAAGACTAAAAACCAATGTTGTGGTTAAAGTCATTAATTTTGTATCACCTGGTATTTTCTTTTTATTTTGATTAGAATTGCTTCGTTTTTGTTTTTTTTTTTGTTACCCATAACTAACTAACGATATGCTTAGACCATTTCTGAAATTGTTCGCTAGCTATAAACAACAGACAAAATGCCCTTTACATTCACTCCAAACGAATATGTTGATATGCTTTTAATTTTTGGTGAGTGCCAAAAAAATTCTCGTGCTGCTGTACACTTGTATCAACAGAGGTTTCCTGAGCGCCGACAACCATCACGTAAAACATATTCTTATGTTGAGACTAGGATGAGAGAAGGGTCATTTCCAGGAAAAGACAAACATCGTCAACATGCTGCTGCTGTAAGAACTGAAGAAATGTGCATTAATGTATTAGCTTATGTGCAAGTACATCCCCAGATATCGACGCGAAACCTAGCTAACGAGGTTCATATTAGTAAGTCGTCAGTACAAAGAATCCTAAAATCCTATAATTTTGATCCGTTTAAAATTCATTTGCATCAGGAACTTAGAGCTGGAGATTTCGAAAGAAGGATAACATTAATAGCACATTTTGAAGATTTAATGGAACGAAATCCCAACATTTTGAACCAGATATTGTGGAGTGACGAATCAAGGTTTCACAATAATGCTACTGTAAATCGTCACAATATGCATTATTGGTCTCCTGAAAACCCTCACTGGGTTAGGGAAACTAACTTTCAGACCATCTGGGGAGTAAATGTGTGGTGTGGATTATTTCAGGGACGACTGATAGGTCCCTATTTTTTCAAGGTACGTTAACTGGTGCTAGGTACTTACACTTTCTTGAAAATGACCTTCCAGAACTTCTTGAAGAAATTCCAATACAAGAAAGAGGTGCTATGTGGTGGCAACAAGATGGAGCTCCTCCACATAATAGTAATTTAGTTACCCAATTTTTAAACGAACGCTTTGAAAATCAGTGGATCGGAAACAGCGGCCCTTTGAGGTGGCCTGCGCGTTCACCAGATTTATCGCCTCTAGATTTTTTTTTATGGGGATATCTGAAGACCGTGGTATTTGAAACACAGCCATTGAATTTAGAAGATTTGCAAAATAAAATAGTACAAGCCTGAAATAACATTACACCAGAAATGATTACAGCGTCATGTACTCGTGAACTCATTCGACGTTTTGAAGCATGTTTGGCAAGTAATGGGGGCCATTTCGAACAATTTTTGTAAATATTCAATTATTTAAAAAACATATTAAGAGGTTTACCTATTCATTGGATTTGTTATTTTTTAATATAATAAAATGATAAAATGTAAACTAATTATTAATGACTTTAACCACAACATTGGTTTTTAGTCTTTACCGGCTTTATGACTCTGTAAAGTATATCAAAAATCATATCGTTGTATTCGGGACAAATTGAGTATTTATATCAGCGAAAAAAAATATAGGGGTGACATTTGAAAAAAAAAAGTTAGGGATTGTTCCTATGGGGTGGATTGATGAATATAACTTTATGTAGTGGAATTTAAAAGGCTACTAGACAAATATTATTCATATTTTTTTTTACAATTTTATATCATTAAATAACCGAGATATCCGCTGGGCAAAAAAATCTGGGACACCCGGTATATCAAAGTCTTAGCGCGGACGCAAACCATCGTGGATATCTACTAGATGTTATTTTTGATTTTGCTTCCTAAGTATAGATGGCGATACCACTTTCGTATCTACTCATGCTCAACCCGCCATAATTGAGTTGATCGAAAATTTTTTCGCTTTAAGACTCTATTAGAGACTGGAGTCGAGAATTTCCATTTATTGCTGAAGAGTCCTAATAAGGATGACTTTTTCCTTAGTGGGCAGATTGTTGGAAATTTTTTTTATCTCTATTTTCTTTTGACGTTATTCAATAATCATTTGGTTACTTATGAATGTCTACTAAAGATACCCATAAAATATTTTGCTGAATATCTGAATTTTATATCCTGGGATATTGACGGACATTTGGTTGGATATCCATATTGGATATCCACAAAATATATTCTGTGGATATCTCTGGGATTTCTTGTATTGTCTGGAAGATACTAATTAGATATTTTGCTGAATATCCATAGGATATCTTCTATATTCTGGATATAGACGGACATTTGGATATCCATATTAGATCCACGGAATATTTCTGATATCCTGTGGATATATTGGATATCCACAAAAGATATTCTGTGGATATCTTTGGGATTCGGTGTGTTGTCTGGGAATTGGGTGGAACTCACCAAAAAAATTATTGTGCTAGCACAAAACACACCTACTCCGCCCTAGGATGGGTAGACCTCGAAATGGTTTTTTCTTGGTTAGGCCCCATTTTGTATTGACCAAAAGGAACCATGAAACCGCAGATGCACATCATTTTTAGGGAAGGTCCCCACGACATGGAAAACATATTTAGGGAAGGTTCCCAGGACATGGAAAACATCATTTTCCTGCTTAACATCCAAAAGGAGGCCCACAAAGGATCGGCCATTTTCAAGTTTTTTTTATAACTTTTTTTGTCAAAGTGATCTTTATCAAAAACTATTATTTTTAGTATTTTAAATAGGTCGCCTGATATCAAAAATGAAATGAAAAGTTTTACCTTGATTTAATAATAAATTTATAGGGAATATTTACCTCTGAAGAGATGACCTTTTTCGAAAAATAGAAAAATTTTAACGCCATGCGCTAGTTTGACTTGACTTCTTCAGCTCGCCAAAACCAAAGATAAAATGGTACCTTCTTGATCGTTTCCGCCTGTGCTCCAGAGAACACAAAAGTCATAAAACCGAAAAGACGAGAAAAACGGAAGTACGAGTCGGCCATCGAGAACCATACCAGTCACTTCGGAGTGGTACTGGTGTAGCCAGCACCTCGAAAGAACGGACTTAAAAATTACTTGAAAAACGTATGTTGTCAAATTGAATGATAGTGACAGTTACTTGGAAACAGGTTAGAAATATGTCAATAAACAATATTATTAAATTCATTAGGACTTATAAAAGGTAAAATAGATGACTAAAGGAAATAAATAATTAGAGATTAACGAGATTAGTGTACACTTTAGAAGTAGGTAACACGATTAAACCATGGCATTTATAATTAAAATACAATTAATTTATTTATGATAAAAATGACTAAACGAAAGGTATTTGTAAATGAAATACTATTTAATTTATTTGTAATAGGACTAAACCAATGGTATTTATAACTGAAATACTATTTAATTAATTTGTCTTAAAAAAAACATACTTTTATTCTCAAAATTTAGTAAAAATCTTAAACGATAATCCATATAAATTTGCTATGTCTCACGTTCATTAAATCATGATTATTCTCAGCGCATATGAACGTTACAACGAATACAAAAGATCGCAGTTTTTTTTATTGACGCAGCTAGTGTTAAACCAAAAGATACGGGCTGTGGCCAGTCTAAAAACTGGCACTCGTGATGAGGATGCCGCATCATCCCCATCAGTTATTAAAGGTTTTCATCAAGTTTCATATTTTTCTATTTTCAAGGTACTCCGTAATAGAGCTGTATAAGTTTTAAATAGATAATAAGCGTACATTTTTCTCTTACTTATTTATACATTTCCTTATAAATGATAAATAAAAATGTTTTCTATATGTACTCAACTTTATGGACGCCATATATTTTGTAAAATTAAAATTAAAACTGTTACAAAAATCCTCCGAAAATCACGAAATTATTGTTCTGTTTAAGATTTATCAACAAGATAATAAGTGTTGGAGTTGAAATTTTTTGGTTCCATTTTTGAGACTTCATCAGTTTTTTGATGGAATTAGACATTATGTTAGGAGCTTTGTGCCCATGAATTGGCATAGTATTTCTTAATTTGTTATATTTAGTAATAAAATGACAACTATTTACTCCTATTTTATGCATGCAATTTAAAATTTTTGATAATTTTGTAGCAATAAAATTCATGTAAAATATATTTATATCCCCATACATCCTCATAATCCCTCGCAAAACTACACAAAACCTCGCAAAAATTCACAAAACTTCGCAACACTTCGAAAAACCTCGCACAACCTCGCAAATCTTCGCACATCCTCGTACATTTTTAAGCATCCTTGTATATCCTCATACATCCTCGTATATCCTCGTATATCCTCATACACCCTCATAAATCCTTCTTTTTGTACCACTTCAATATAAGTGGTTTGCCTTCCATCTTATTATCAAATCCTCAACTGTCACTTATACTAACAGTTTTTATTAACCATTTAAAAATACAATATTAAAAAAAATTAAATACAATATTTAAAAAAATAAAACACAATACTAAAAAAATAAAACCTTCCTTGAATGCCTGCGAATGTAATCTAAACTAATCTAATGTAAGAGTTATTGATGATAATTTTTTATGATTAGTTAATTCTTTAATCTCAAATTTTCTAATTTTTGCCATATCTCCCTAATTCATTAAAAAGTGGTGACAAACGAGCGGCAAGTCAATCACCACTGCTAAAACTAAAAGTATTGGGTTGGTTCATATAAAGTTGTAGTTTCTTTTTTAATTTTTTTACCATCTTTTGTAATCTTTCTACTTCTACTTTCAATCTAAGTTTTTCTTCTATTTCTAATATTTCTTGTACTTCCTTTTCTAATATTCCTCGTTTTCTACTTTCTAATCTTTCTTCTTCCTCTTCTTTTTCCATTTTAATTTTTTCTACCTCTTTTTTTAGACCTTCTACTTCTTCTTTAAATCTATCTTGGTCTTCGTTTTTTAATTTTTCTTGTTGTTCCTTTTCTAATTTTTTTCGTTCTTCATTTTTAAATCTTTCTCGTTCCTCGTTTTCTAATCTTTCTTTTTCTTCCATTTTTAATATTTCTACCTCCTTTTTTAAGCTTTCTACTTCTTCTTTTAATCTATCTTGTTCTCCTTTTTTTAATTTTTCTTTTTCTTCCTCTCTTAATTTATCCAGTTCCCTTTCAGCCAACAGCAATCTTTTAAATTTATACAGTTTTGCTTTAGTTAACATTTTGCTTTGATCAACATCATCACTTTCTACTTCCTCTTGGACCAATTGTTTACTTGCATCATCTGTATCAGGATCATCTTGCGACAAAGCGAAATTAACGAAAACTAATAATAACATTCCAACAAAATAGATTTTTAAAATCTCCATATCTACCTTTTATTTTAATAGAAAATACCAATTACCTATGTATATTGTTCTGTTTCGGGTCTATGGAATGTAAATAACTACGAATATTAATTAAAATTTAAAATAAATGGTGAAGTTATGCTTTTTGAAGCAGTTAATTGATTTTTAATATCTGTACATATTTAATAAAAATACAAGCTGATACTAAAAATTAAAATACATACAGGGTGATCAAACGAAGACGAAACAAAGTCATTGTCCTGAACTGCGTCAACATTTTACACAAACTCGTTAATATTTGATCTTAATCTTTCTCATCATATCTTTAACTGTCACTTATACTAACAGTTTTTCTATCACGCTAGAGGGCGCTAAAATAAAAAAGTGCAGTGATTTGGGCATTTCAACGGCCTTCCAAAAAAATCCAATATGACTGTCAGCAATTTTGTTATTTCAATGTACACATCGAACGTGAAGTAAAATTGGAACAAGTTTATAGTAACTGCATATGAAGTAAACATTTTAATTAAATAATGAATTGATTTCATATACAGTATGTTAATTTGATATAATATGTATAAGGAAAAATATTCCAAACCAAAACATTTAAATTTCACAGCCAACTTTAATTATAATTTTTCTCAAAAGCTGATTATAACATTCTACATTGAATCCTGTTTTCCTCATTCGAATGTTAATGCCCTTTTGGCACTCTTCAACTCTATACACACTTAGTACATCGTTCTAAAGTTAATCACTTGACACTATTCACAAAAGAATCGAGCCAATAATAACGAAGTTATACCCTAATGCCCTTTTGGCAGTCATACAAGTTATGGTCGCAGTACAGCGAACTCTGTGTAACTTGATGCCAGGAGAATGCAAGCTTGCATTCTCACGTTCATTCCACCTTTCTATTATTTTATGAGAAACTATTCGTTATTAATTTAGATTTCAATGTAGTAAGAGTTAATAAAATTTATATTCTTGAAATTTGTTTTTTAAAAAGTTCTTTTGGACTTAATCACATTTATTTGGCGCAGTCAGTAGGATTGCAAAACGGTTCGACATAAATCGCGAAACCGGTCCGTATTAACGGTTTATTTGCAATAACGAACTTGTGACTCCAGAAGATACTTTGTGCAGATTCAAGAAGCTGTCCAGGGAAACGGAACCAAATCGTCCATATCCTATTGGAGAAGAAATTGTAAAACCATCCAGGGAAGAGGGACCACATCGCCCACATATCCTATTGGGGAAAATGCAAATTTTCTTCGTAATACTGTAAGTCGAAAAATTCCTTTTATACTTTTCCTTTATCTTTGATATCGTAGCTGTAATTTTCAAATCAATTAAGAGAATAAAATTTGTTTTGGTTAAAATACAATTTTAAATTTGGATAAATTTGTTTGTTAATGGTTGACGATAATACTTTAGAAGAATTAACAGGGTTATTTGAATCAGCTGTTAATATTCAAGAACAAACTAATATTGTAACGATGGCGGAAACTAATCAACAAATGCTTAAACTTTATATTGATACTATCCCTCACTATGACGGAAATCCGCATACGTTAAATATTTTTATTGATAATTGTGAAAGTTTTATTGCTCAATTTTATAGTGCAACAAACACGCAGTTAAATAGTTTTCTCCTAAGAGCTATAATGGGTAGATTAGTAGGTAGAGCTTTAATGCTTATAGGTTCAAGAACTGAATTGAGAACATGGGACGAGATTAAAGAAACCCTTAGATTAAGTTTTGGCGATCAAAGAAATATAGATTGTCTTGTCCAAGATCTAATAGTTTTAAGTCCACACAGAAATGAAACGCCGCATAGTTTTGGCATGCGCTGCCAAGAAGCGCGTAGTTTAGTAATAGGTAAATTAAATTCAAGTAATGAGACAATTGATGAAAAAAGAGTAAAAATTAATAATTATAATGAATTAGCTCTTAAGACTTATATTAGGGGCTTAACAGGCCAATTACAAAATAATGTGCGTCTACGTAATCCTGATTGTTTAGAAAGAGCAATGTCCTTAGTCATTGAAGAAGAAAATTTCCTATACAGTCAAAATAGAAATAATTCATTAATTAATCAAAATTATAGAACAAGTCCTAAAATAATTCGACAAAATCCGCAAAATGTTCGCCCACAACTTTCCCAATATTTCTATCCTCCTAATTTTCAAAATAGACAACCAAATAATCAACATATACCCCCGCAACAATCGTCGATGCAACCAACTCAATTTCAACCAAACTCTGGTTATAATTTCAACAATTCTAATTTTAATCGCCCTGCTCCTCAAACTTCCCAAATGCAATGGAGACCTAACAACAATAATAATAATAATAATTTCCCCCAACAAAGATTTCGTAATTTTAATCAACAAAGCCATATCACTAGAAATGGCCCTAATTCAAGTCAATTTAGGAATTTTCCAAACCGTAACCCAAATTATAAGTTTCCTAAACCTGAACCCATGGATACCTCTTCGGGAAATACAAGAATAACAAATCAAAAAAATTTTGCTCGTACCGAACTATTTGCTCATGATGTAAATCAACAATTTGAAAACTCTTTCGAAAATAATGATTACGAAAGTTATGACAATTTCAATAATTACAACTATAATCAACAAGATACCGCTTTTTTCGAAAATGAACACAATAATTTACCATTTAATGACACTCCTCAAAATTCAGCAAATCAAAATAACTCCGGTGATGTAAATTTTCGTCAGGAGACTTCACCAAAGAATCTTACATAATAAATTTAAATTTATCTAGAAACAATTTACCGTATATCTTTATCCCCGAACTTAATGCCAATTTTTTAATCGATACCGGAAGTACTCGTAGTTTAATTAAACCGGATTTAGCATATAGGTTTTACTACAACAATATTTTTAAAGAAAATTTTTATATTCAAAGTGCTCATAATATATCATATCATGACGAGGTAGTAAATATACCTGTTTTTCAAATTTTCAATGTCTCAGAACTCATACATTTTATCTATTCGAATTTAGTGATAAATACGATGGTTTAATTGGAATTGATTTATTAAAACAATTAAAAGCCTCTGTAAACGTAAGTTCAAAAACTATGACTACCCCGTATGTAAAAATTCCTATTGTGTATGAAAGTGAAGACGATACAAGTTCGAATCAAAATATTCAATTTAAAAATTATCATTTAGTTATACCCCCTAGAACTCAACAAATAGTCAAAATTCCCGTAAACATGAAAGAAGGTGTCGGATTACTAGATTATAAAAAATATTCTACTCTTGTTGAATCCCCTGTTGCTCTAGTTAACGTAAACAATTATTTTGCCCTAACTACTATAATAAATTCAAACACTAAACCTGCAAAATTAGAATTCTTAGAACCTTTAGAGATAGAAAATATAAACATTAACGAGATTAATTTCTTAGAAAAAATGGAAACTGATCAGGACATCGAAGAATGTCATGATAATCTCTTAAAAGATAATTTAAAAAATATTGACTTAAATCATTGTAATTTAGAGGAAAAATACGCAATTGAAAATGTATGCTTTGAATATCGCGATATATTTTATTGTGAAGATATTCCCCTGTCATTTACTAATCAAATTAAACATAGAATAAAATTAACCGATGAATCACCCATATTTACTAAAACGTACAGATATCCTGAGGTTTACAAAGAAGAAGTCAAAAGTCAAATTAAAAAAATGTTAGACCAAGGTATCATTCAACCCTCAAATTCTCCATTTTCTTCCCCTATTTGGATTGTTCCTAAACGTCCTAATAAATCAGGAAAAAGAAATTTCCGCTTAGTTATAGACTACAGAAAACTTAATGAAAAAACTATACCCGACAAATACCCCTTACCAAACATAACAGAAATTTTAGACAAACTAGGCAAAAGCCAATATTTCACAACACTTGACTTAGCAAGCGGATTCCACCAAATCCAAATGCACGAAGACGACATATCTAAAACAGCTTTTTCGACACAAAACGGACACTACGAATTTAAAAGAATGCCCTTCGGACTTCGTAACTCACCCTCAACTTTTCAGAGAGTGATGGACAATATATTAAGAGGATTACACAACGAAACTTGCTTAGTTTATTTAGACGACATAGTAATTTTTTCGACATCTCTTCAAGAACACATAGAAAGATTAAAATCTGTTTTTGACCGTTTAAGGCAATCTAATTTCAAAGTTCAATTAGAAAAATGTGAATTTCTTCGCAAGGAAGTCGCATACTTAGGTCACATTATTACACCCGAAGGCGTTAAGCCTAACCCAGACAAAACTAATGCTATAAAAAATTACCCAATTCCGAATACGCAAAAGGAAATTAAAAGTTTTCTAGGTTTAATAGGTTATTACCGGAAATATATTAAAGATTTTGCTAAAATAACAAAACCGCTAACATTATGTCTAAAGAAAAATTCTAAAGTAAAACATGATCAAAATTTTATTTCGTCATTTAATACCTGTAAACATTTGTTAATCAATTCTCCTATACTCCAATATCCAGATTTTTCGAAACCTTTTGTACTTACCACAGATGCATCTAGTGTAGCTTTAGGTGCAGTACTTTCACAAGGTCCTGTAGGTTCCGATAAGCCAATCGCATATGCGTCAAGGACTCTAAACGAATCCGAACAAAAATATAGTACGATAGAAAGAGAATTGCTTGCCATAGTTTGGGCTTGCAAAACTTTTCGTCCTTATTTATGGGGTGTGCGTTTCATCATATATTGTGACCACAGACCATTAATTTGGCTATTTAATCTTAAGGAACCAAACTCAAAATTAATGCGTTGGAGACTCCGGTTAGAAGAATTCGATTATGATATTGTATATAAAAAAGGAACCTTAAATACAAATTGCGATGCGTTGTCACGAGTAGTAATTAATGCGTTAGAAAACGAATCAATAATTAATAATCCAGGTGAAATTAGAGATCCAAGCGAACTAGACCAATTTTTAAATAACCTCCTCGAGGAAAGACTACCTGTTGAACCCTCGATAAGTACTAACGATCAACAAAAAATTTCAATTATTTCTGACATTCAAATTAAACCCCCTGACAATCAGATCAGTGACCACTCTGACTCAACTCAACATAGTACTTATAATGAAACTACTAATGACGGTATAAGAATATTGGACGCAATAATAAACGATAAAGTGAATCAAATTATAGTTACACCTCACCCATATCCTAAACTAACTATTACTCAAGAAACATATGAAAACCACAAAATTATAAATGTTAAAATTCCTATTGAAAATAATGAAAACCTCATTTTAGAATTTTTAAAAGACTATACAATTATGAAGAGAACATACTATTTACATTTTCATAACGACTCTCTATATCAAACTTTTAATAAAGTATATTTAGAAAAATTCTCGGAAAAAGGCCCAAAATTAATTAGATGTTTAAAGAGAATAAATACCGTGGCCGAAAAAGAGGAACAAATCATGTTAACTAAACATCATCACGAAGGTAAAAATAATCATCGTGGTATTGTTGAAACTTACGAATATTTAAAACGAAATTATTACTGGAAAAATATGAAAACAACAATATCGGATTACATAAATTCTTGCGATATTTGTCAAAGTGCCAAGTACGGTAGACACCCACCTTATGTACCCCTAATAGTCACCGAAACCGCATCGAAACCTTTTCAAATAGTACATACAGATCTCTTTTATTATGATAAAAAAATTTATTTCATTATTATAGACTCGTTCTCAAAATTCGCACAAGCTTATCATATTGAAGGCAAAACAGCCATTCACGTATGCAAAGCATTAATAAAATATTTTTCTTCTTTTGGTGTACCAGAAAAACTAATATTAGATAACGGAACCGAACTCAATAACGAAACCGTTAAAGAAATTTTAAATTTGCACAAAATCAAAATTCATTTTACCACAGTAGCGCACCATGAATCTAATGGTATAGCAGAACGATTTAATTCAAGTTTAATAGAGCACCTTAGATTACTAAAAGAAACTAACGAAATTTTTATTCCAACGGCATTTTTTACAGATTATGCTGAGAATCATAAGAAAAAACTTTAACATATATATAATGATGTAAGAAAAAATTTAGAAAATCAAAAACAAAAAATAACTGACAAAAGAAATAAGAAAGGAGACATAAATAATGATTTTAAATTAGGTCAAATAGTATTTAAACAAAATTCTCAATATCGTAGTAAGAAAAATAATAAATTCATTGGTCCATACGAAATCACTAATCTCTTAGACAGAAATAAAGTAGAAATTACCGAAAAACGAAATAAAAATAAAAAAGAAATAATCCATATAAAAGAATTAAAACAACCTCCACTTGTTACAGGTTATCCATCCACCTCTGCGGCGGAGTAACCTATCCCAAATTCCATAACCTTAATAATAACCCTGGCCTTTTGCCCTACAAATTAGGTAATGCTCAAAATAAAATAGATTTTTCGTCATTTATCCAAATCTTTGATATTTCAAACGTAGTTAAAGAGTTTGAAACAATTAAAACAAATTTTAGAAATTTACAACAATCAATATATCGAAATAATACAAATTCCAAGCCAATTGATGAATTTCAAAATGCTTGTAATCTAATAAAAAATTTAGAACAAAAAATAAGTAATCAATTAAATCAGTTAAATCCATTAAATCACAATAGAAACAAAAGAGGATTATTAAACGGACTTGGCTCAATTATTAGATCTTTAACAGGCAATTTAGATCAAGATGATGCTGAAAAGTACGATAAAGCAATAGCACTACTTTCAGAAAACCAATCAAAACTAAAAAATTTAGCTGCAAGTCAAATTACACTTTTACAAAATTCTATAAATCACTTTAAAAATAGCACGAGTACCCTGGCTCATAACGAACAAATCCTATTAAATAGAATAGAAAAAATTGAACAGTTATTAAATAATGAAAATTCTGAGTATCAGTACCTTGTCACTGATACAGTTATTTCACAAATAATCCCAGTTTATCAATTAATTTATAATATTTTACAGAAGATTGAAGTAGCCATTTCATTTTCTAAACTGAATACATTTCACAATTCAATAATTAAACCTCATGAGCTTCTAGCCGAAATAATGTTAATTAGTAAATAATTAAAAGTTAATAGACTTCCATTTGAAGGAAAATTAGAAAATATTCTAATGTTTGAGAAAATAATCGAAATTAAAAGTTACAGTAAAGGATACCAAATAATTTTTATTCTTGAAATACCCATAGTAGAGAGCGAAATTTACAGTTATTATCACATGTATGCCTTACCTACCCCAATAAAAAATTCCTTTAAAGTAATCATTCCTCAAACCAAATACCTCATTTTAAATGACCACTCCTACATATTTTTCGACGAAAAATGTGAAGAAATTACTCCAGAGGAATACTTGTGTAAACAGAACAGTCCAGTTACAATTACAGAAGATACCCCATGCGAAATTCAAATGCTCCGCTATTTCAACAACGTCACGTCTTGTGAACAGGTGCCGGTCCAGATGCCCAAATTAAAAATTCAAAAACTGGAAAAGAACCATTGGATCATCACAACCCCGAAAGAAACTGTAGCTATCCAAAAGTGCGGAATCAATAAAGACAGCATCCCCCTCCGAGGAACCTTTGTTTTAGAACTTAGTGCGGACTGTGACGTAAACATAAGTGGTACCCAAATTCGTAATTATCAAAATTATCAAAAAGACTTTAAATTAATTAACCTTCCAGACTCAAACATTAAAAATAAACTTATATTAGACTCAAAAGTTAAATTCGTGCCGATTAAATTAGATTCGATTAATTTAGATGACGTTAAAAACATTAAAAATATATTAGAAGCTGAAAAACACAAAATAAGTGAAATTTCGGACATAATCCTTCCAAATCAAATAAGTGCTTGGACTATTTCAATTTATGTAATACTTGCAATTTTTATAATTTTTGGAATCTTTAAATTATTTCATAGGAAAGGAAGTCAAGTTCCCAAAACCAAGAGCAGAAGTCAAGAAACCCCCAATTTGGAACTTCAAAATCCTGTTGCCAGCCCCAGAATTTCCCTCTAACGGCGGAGGAGTTATGGTCGCAGTACAGCGAACTCTGTGTAACTTGATGCCAGGAGAATGCAAGCTTGCATTCTCACGTTCATTCCACCTTTCTATTATTTTATGAGAAACTATTCATTATTAATTTAGATTTCAATGTAGTAAGAGTTAATAAAATTTATATTCTTGAAATTTGTTTTTTAAAAAGTTCTTTTGGACTTAATCACATTTACTTTACATTACAAGTTTACAAAAATGCTTACTGCGAATACTTTTTGTGAAATCGATGCATTCTATCTCCTCCTTACAAAATCTTCAGAGCCTGGAGATATATCCCAGCAATATGGCAAAAGGCAAAAGTAGTCTACCTTGCCAAAGTAAGTAGGGTCACAGTCTGTGACTCACAGACCAAACGCCAAAGTCATATCGCCCCATAAGCCTATCCTCCTTCCTACTTAAAACTCTAGAAAGATCGATAGATATATTAGGGACGAGATACTAAAAATAGATCCGCTCCATCCCAACCAATATGTATACCAGCCAGGAAAGTCAACTAACAGCGCTGGACGATCTAAACAGGCTGCTTTCAAAGTCAATAGATGACAAAGAAATCGCAATATTCACTTTCTTAGATATCGAAGGAGCTTTTAACAATGCCTCAACCAGGTCAATAACCAAAGCTCTAGAAGAAAGAAACGTTCCAGTTACAACATTCCAATGGATCACTGCCTGTCTAGGAAACAGGAATATTTCATCTACTCTAGGAAAGGCAACCATACAGGCAAAAGTTACACGGGGCTGCCCACAAGGAGGAATATTATCTGTAGTCAGTTCTTGTGAACGACTTACTCAAAACATTGTCTAAAGTAGGTTTTCAGTGCCTAGGATACGCAGACGACCTAGCAATTACCGTCAGGGAACGATTTGCAGGCACAATCTCGAAGCGATCTCAAACAGCTCTAAACCTAGTGAACAGCTGGTGCAAAAAGGAACAATTGTCCATTAACGCACAAAAATAAAAGTTGTACAATTCACAAAAAAAAAACGAGTACTTACAGGACTAAGACCATTAGTACTAGTAATTCACAAAAACAAAACGAATACTTACAGGACTAAGACCACTAGTACTAGTATTAAACAACACAGTTATCCCATTTTTCACAGAAGCCAAATACCTCGGAATCATATTTGACCAAAGGCTGACGTGGAATTAACATCTCAAAAAACTCACACGCAAAGCTACAATAGCTCTCGTACGGTGTGGAAGAATATGTGGAAAAAAACTGGGGTCTAAACCCCAAAATGACCATATGGTTATAGACAAGGGTGATAAGACCGATGATAACCTATGGCGCAGTGACGTGGGTAACTAAAACTGCGCAGGCGAGTGAAATAGGCCAACTTACTGGCATTCAGCGGCTCGCATGTCTAAGTGATACTGGGGCCATGCGCACTATGCCAACTGCAGCAATAGAAGTATTATTAAATATCACGCCACTGCACATCTTCGTACAAGGAGAAACTAGGTCAGCTATTCACAGACTAATGCAGGGACAAAACCCAATAAGCGAACTGCATAGCGCTGACCACACAAGGCTATATCAGCAAGTAAAAAAGGGATAATAAACTAGCTATGCCTACTGATAGAGCCATAACCACATACAAATTTGAAAGAAATTTTCAAATTCAAATACCAGTCCGAGAATCTTGGAAACAGGGACCTCCCGTACAGGCTGAATTCGTCTGGTACACAATAGCCATACAACAATGTGCAAGAGAAATACTAAATCAGGCAAAACTATTGCCATATACTCTGATAGCCAAGCGGGTCTAAAGGCAATTTTCTCACCAGAAATCAATTAACGACTGGTGAAAGACCTGGCAGAGCTAAGTAGTCAAAACAAGGTGGCCTTATTAAAAAAGAAGAGACCAGATAGTTGTCACTCTAAAAAAAATTGCATATAACCAAAAAATAAAAATAATGACAAAAAGTCAAACATGAAAGATCAACTGAAATGTCATAAAAATCATTTGGAACTTCTTTGTGTGTTCACCAAACGAGACGCGAGCAACGAGACGCGAGCACCACAAATACTAGTGTGGGTGCCAGGCCATGAGGAATATCAGGGCAACGAAAAGGCCGACGAACTAGCTCAAAAAGGCTCAAATAAGGCGATGACAGGCCTTGAACCCTTCTGTGGAGTTGCGAAGGCATTGTGCAAGGCATCCAAAAATGGATGCAAAAAGAGTTTCAGGAATGGTGAAACAAGTATCCACACATACTTTGATTACTATACGGGGCAAGAGAGAGGTCCGACACGCCCAACATAGGGCGCGGCCATTTTGATCCCTATGACACAGTTTATAGCTAAAGAATCAGATCGCTCACTCTGCGTCGGCACTTTTTATCTCAATGTTCCAGTTTATACACTGCGCAACTCAGATAATATATGACAACCGCCTATAATAAAACAGCAGTCTTCTGCGTATTCTGAATTTGTATCCCTGGAGTGGATGTTATTTTGGAACTTTCAACTGGTCCGAGTGAGCTAACTGATTCTTTAGCAATAAACTGTGACTCCAAAAATAATATTCACTGACACTGACAGCAGCAAGCAAAACATCAGGTGCGTTTTAATCAGCCGCTTCTGCTTCCGGCACTGTCGGTTCAGTCGTTCTAACCTGTCAGATTAAAACAAGAAAACCGACAATTCCGAAGCAGAAGCGGATGATTAAAACGCACCTATTAAAAATATTGCGCCAAGATGTAGGCAACACGTAATAAGGGTTCAAAATGGCGGAGTTTTCTATCTCCTTTTAAAAGGCACTTAGAAAGCTGCGCAGTGCGACCATTCTCCGTATAGTAAAAGAAAAGCAAAGTATGTGAGTATCCAAGACTGTGACAGGCTAAAAAGTTCATCAAGAAACTATCAGCCAAGTTCACGAAATACCTACTGGATCAAAAGCGTCAAATCGTTAGGTCTTTTTACTAGACACTATCGCCTTAAAAGGCACATGAGTGTCATAAATCCAGCAGAAGAAGCAACTTTGTGCAGGTTCTGCGAAGAAGAAGAAGAAGAAGAGGAAACGTCCTGTGCCAATGTGAAGGCCTGGCTGGAATAAGGTTTCTAACATTGGACGAAGAAAAGCCAAATGCATGCAACTACATGCGGGAGCTACTGTCAAAGCTACCAAGTCTAATAAAAAAGAGCAGGGTAGACGACATACTCTAAAACAAACGGAGTCCCACAATAGATCTGAAAAGGTCGCAAGGACAAATAACGTCCAACTCCTAATCTAACCTAATCTAATCTCCTGCTTTGTTCCACTTGAAATACGTCTTTAAACAAAAAAAGAGAACAATTTTGGTTATTGTTATGGTTGGAGTCTAGACATTGTGAATCCATGGGTTCGAATCTCACCATCAAATCGGATTTTTTCTAAATAACGTAATTAATTAAGGATTAATTTTGATGAATAGATAAGTTTCCTCACTCGACCATTCCCTCTTGGGTTCTATTCACATACTTTGATTACTATACGGGACAAGAGAGAGGTCCGACACGCCCAACATAGGGCGCGGCCATTTTGAACCCTATGACACAGTTTATAGCTAAAAAATCAGATAGCTCACTCTGCGTCGGCACTTTTTATCTCAATGTTCCAGTTTATACACTGCGCAACTCAGATAATACAATATATAACAACCGCCTATAATAAAACAGCAGTCTTCTGCGTATCCTAAATTTGTATCCCTGGAGTGGATGTTATTTTGGAACTTTCAACTGGTCTGAGTGAGCTAACTAATTCTTTAGCAATAAACTGTGACTCCAAAAATAATATTAACTGACACTGACAGCAGCAAACAAAATATCAGGTGCGTTTTAATCATCCGCTTCTGCTTCCGGAATTGTTGGTTCAGTCGT
>OV651824.1:17149553-17468646 GCA_927349885.1 Psylliodes chrysocephalus
AGTCAATAAAAAAAATTACGTATTGTGAGGGGACTCTTCAGTGGCGTAACTACAATGGTAATTTTAAAAATTATGCAGTAACGAACTATCGAATGTCGATACTTTATTCAAAAAACATTAAATCCTGATCGTTGTCGTTTATAAGCTATATACTTTTAATAAAAATAAAACCAAAAAAATCATAAAAAAAAATATAAAACAGTTTTTGGTTGCGGTAGCATTGTTTTTTGTACCATTTTATATTGAATCTAGTATACAACTACTAACTTTATATTTGAAATTTCAAAAAGGGTTAATATCTACCACTTTATACCTTTTACATCAAATTCTATTTCGTGAATTGGGTTAACTTGTGGGATGTGGGATAGCCCTAAATAAAATAACGAAACAAAAAACTGATATAAAAAAAAACTATTAAATTACCTTTTAATTTCTACATTGTACTTCCACTGAACGTAAAATAATGCTATCGAATTTCGAGCTTTATTTTCAATAAAACTAACTTTTTCTTTGACGCGAAATAATTGAAAGAACACAAACAATCGAAGGAGGTGTTCCCACGCATTTAACAATAAAAAAACCAGCTAAATCCCACAAACAGTTTCTATGGAGATTGTCAGTTGAATGAATGGTTGGTCGGTGGTACGAAATCTGCCCAAGGAATTCGATATTCTTTTTCATTCAATAGAAACACAAATTCGTTAATGAGGTGAATGGTAACCCACATAAAGGATGTGTAGGTTTTACCTACGAGATGTTTCTAAAATCAATTTATCTAGTAAAAAGTATAGGAAAAATTATTATTTTGGGACAGTAGTTTGTACAACAAGAGTGGAAATGATGGTTAAATGACATATACACCCAACCAAACTTATAGAGGGTAGCGAAAAAGTGTGGCATCAAGGTATTTTCTTTGGAAGAAATAAATGTATAATTATGAAATTAGGGTGATCAATGGGACTGTATTACATTATTATGGTTTTTTTATGATCCTATATATACAAAGTAGCGAAAAAGTCTCGCAAACAGCTATTTAAGGGTAATAAATGGGATTGTATTACATTAGTAATGTGTTGGTACTTGTTAAAAATTCTTCAAAGTAGAAAAAATATACTTTTCTCCGATATTAAAAAATCAAGATGGCTGCGATATGCTTAACGCTGACGTTCCACAAATTTATAAAAAAAATAAAAAAATGCAAAATATAGTCCTATTCATCACCCTACAAATTCATAGGGGAGAGTTGCCGAAAATGAGGACCCTATCACATTTGGTCATACAAAGTGAAAGGTTGTAATAAATAATAGCTATTTATGAAACGAGTTACAAAATGCCTTATTTTATATGGAAATTAGTAACGTGTTACATACAATATTTTTTCTTATTTTGACTAGAATATTTATAAAATTGTATTTTGTTAAAAAAATATTACTACATTCTTGTTTTGCTGTCGTAAGTTGAAAGCATATAAAAAACTTTTTTATTATTAATATTAGGAAAAAAGTTATTGTTCGTAAAAAGTCGAGCGTGATCTAAAACCTTAAATACAACTATCAAATATAAATTTTATCAGTCGTATACGTGGTTTGTCAAAAATAATGGTATTTTATAGTGATGCCGCGAGACGAGAGATTCTCGTCTCTCGTCTCGTCTTGTCTCATCTCGAACAAGACGAGAGAGACATTTCCTCTCTAAAACAGATTCGAGACGAGAGAGTGTCATCTCTCGACGAAAATTTCTCGTTTCTCTCAGGCCCTCTCGAAAAATTTTCTTTTTGCTTATTTGAAATTTTCAATTGCTTATCGTAACTTAAAATTTTAACATATTAGATTTTGAGATAGTCAAAAAGTTAACTATAACACACCTATTCTATATATATTTAATGGTAACAAATGATACTTGTGTTATTAGGATTTTATAAATAGTGATTTATAAGAAAAAATATTTCTCATTGCATTTATTTAAAATGTATACAATCATTTCTTATATTTAATCCATTCTGCTTTTCTGAGGTTACTTTTGAAGATAAGTTGAAAATTTTTAAGCATTTTTTCCAAAAACTGTCAAAGGAAAGGTAATACAAACGAATGTCTTTTATACAGTGAGGACGAAAATTATACCCTCCTCTATTTTAACTTCTAAATGAAAAAAGATAATGACAAAACAAGAACAAGGTAAACTCAAGAGATATTATATTTCTGTTATAACGAGATGCACTTCTTTACTTGAGACACGTAGGATAGACGGAGTTACTAGCTTTAAATTTTCTAATGGAAAGTAGATACGTCATTTGAAAGATATTTTCTATATTTTTATGTTCATGTAAACAGATTTAGGTTTTTATGTTTTTGCTGAAATTACATTAAATAATTTCATATAGTAGGTTAAATTCTATTTTTTTATTTACCGCTTCAACCTCAAAGGATCATTACCGGAGGTATAATACCTTATAAATGCTGTTTTTTACAATAGTATACAATGGATAAATAACATTTTGGCTAGTACAGAGTAAATGTCAGTATCTTTTATAAATTTAAGTAATTTTTTTCTGTTAGAGGATTTAACACTGCACAAGTAGCAATTTTTTGTAGCTGGTACTTTGTTCTTATGCAGACATGTTCTGGGCTTTTACTAAGTTACATTCTTGATAACTCTCGTATTAACCATTATTGTTTATTACTAAGGAAACGCTTCTTGTATTTACTAAAATAAATAAATTACGAATATCAAAAGTGATTTAAAAACCACTTGACGTATTAAATTTTTCATAATTTCTTGGCAAAAAAAAGCTTATTAAAAAATTTTCTTCTAACATTATCTAACATTTCTAGGATTATTTCAGCACGCGAGGATTATCAAGAATGTATTTTTTGTATAAACAAAAAAAAATTAAAACTGTTTGCTTGGACGTAAATATAATCAAAATATCTTTCAAATGAGGTATTACATGACTTTACTTGCCATTAGAAAATTAAAAAGATAGTAACGCCCTCTATTTTACGTCTCATTATAACAAAAATATCATAATGTTTCTCTAATTTCACATCGTTTTTATTTTATGTCTCTATCTTCTTGCATTTTGAAAACATACTACAAAATGCTTTCATTTGACATCGCAGAATTGCATTAAAAAATTCTAACTTCCAATTTAATTTCTTTCCTCCTTCCCAACTGACTTACAAGACAAAACATTTTCGTTTTTAGTTAACGCCTAATCTGGGCCACTTATTACTTCAAATTTCAATTGTAAAACGACTGTGACTGTGACAGACGGACAGACAGAGAGACATAAGTGTTTCTTATTGCCAAATTTGTGTACTAATGCGCAAATTATTTGAAAAATTCTTTGTTTTTGTCTTACAAATTTTACAGTTTTTTTCAAATTTAAATTTAATAATGTTTGATCACGAGAGAAGCAAGACGAGACGAAACAAGATTAAAAAAAGGCTCTCTCGACCGAGAGAAGCGCTTTCTCGTCGAGACGAGAGAACAGTTTTCTGTCGCCCTACGAGACCAGACGAGAGAAGCCACTCTCTCGTCTAGTCTTGTCTCGCGGCATCACTAGTACTTTACTTTTTAGCACAAATCATATTTGTTGACCAACCTCGTATACGGCTTAAAAAAATTAATATCTGATGATTGCATTTTAAGTTTTGGACCATGCAGATTTTTTATAAATAATGACTATTTTCAATATGCAACCGGTTGCGTAAAGTGGAAAATTTCGACACTTGCTGCGATTACAAAAAATGTCACTTTATAGAGGAAAGTCGCCTATTATGGGGTTTATTCCTAATATGAGGTAGGTATGCATGTATTTATGCAAATAAAATAGACATTTATATTTAAATAGCCAAAGTACACCTTCCAAGCTGGTATCGAATTCTACTTAATATTAAAGTCATGCCATTGTATAAAGAACTAAATAGTAGTCTCACCTTATGGAAGTTTCATTGGAGCGAAATGGATACTACCAATAGATGGCGCTAGTGAATATGGATAAGGCGCTAGTGAATATGGATAAGTCGATATTCGTTTGCAGTGGGCGGAGTTGAGGGTCCAGCAGAAATTTTTAAGAATGACTGAGACCGATCGATGGATTTCTATTTTTAGCTCTTGGATGAAATTTTATACACTCGTGATTGAATGTTTGGACTATTTTCTATCTAATGTTTGTTATTTTGCGTTAGTGCGTTTACGGGTAGTAGGTATTGTGAATGAGTTGTGTTTATGTTTTATTACTCAATTATTTTACTGTTAATAAAGGACGAGTTCCCAAAAAAAATTTGTGTATTTATAACTGTTTTGAAATTAATAAAATAGAAAATATCCTTTTGTTTTTCGTTTCCTTTACAGGTTTTATCCGAATTAATTTAAAATAAATTATACAATATTAATAAAAGCAATAATAATAATACATTTCTTAATTGTATTTTTAATTTAAATACCTAAGTACTTAGCATAAGTAATTATAAACAACAGGTTATTTCTTTAATCTTGTGCGTAACAATGTAATGAAAAAACCCTTAAGATGGTTGGTAAATAATATAAATGAATTCTTAATATTGAAGTAAACACAATGGGTTCTATAAGGATTATTGGTTGGGGTTCGGCTTTGGGGGATAGGGTCGAAATATTGAAACTAAACTTGGTACATGGATGTATTATCCCATAAAAATAATAATCGCTTTTAAAAATTCACCCCTCCCCACCCCTATCTGATATGGTGAGGAGGCATTCCCAAAAATTAAGTTAGAACTTTTTAAATAAAACAGTTGAAGTCTACGATTTTTTATACATAAAAACACAAAATTCCAATTTTTTTGAACTTAGAAAAAATTTCTACTTTAATCTTCATAGTTCGGATGTGGGGGCTGGCATTTAAAAATAGTTACAAATACATAAAAATCTTATTATTGGCATATTTACAATAAAAATGATTTGCAACATTTTTGTATAAATATCTTAACACCACCATCCCCTAGAGGGAGATGGAGGGTTTGGCATCCCCAAAAATCAAGTTGGAACTTAAAAAAAAAACAGTTAAAATCTACAATTTGTTATACATATAAACCCAAAATTTCAATTTCTAAATCAAAGTATTAAATTAAATTATTTTTTTAATTTCTTTATTATATTTAATATTATTTCTACTTTTTCTAACAATAATCAATTTAAGATATCTACTTTGATTGAGTCAAAATATTTAGTAGGGGAAGTTTTTAATATTATACAAACATACTGTGTGTCCATGAATTTGGCAAAACATTAACCTTTATTTCTAAAAACAGGAGAACAATGTTTTTTGAAAAATGTATCTAGAATTAATATTTACCACCATCAAATCCTGGACCTGGACACAATTTTTTTTTAGCAATACGGGAGAAGCGGAAGTGACATTTTTACAAATGAAATTAATTTCAACAAATTTATTTGAGATCATGTACAAGATTATTCATTATTAAAGACACCTTTTATAACCACTATTGCATATTCAAAAAAAGCTTTAAATAAAAGTTTTTGAATATGACTGACTTTTTTTAAATATACCATAAAAACACGTATTCAGATTTCACGAAATACAACACAAATAAACTTTTTTAAATGGGATACCCTCTATGATATTAAATTTCTGGAATATTTTTTTTCTAATTTCACAAATGTATATTATTGATAACCCTATCATCTTATACCGTCTGTTCTCGAGTAATTTAACGTTGATAATGTAAACATGAAAAAATTAACATTACTAAAGTAAAAGCTATGAAAATCACAACTATTATGTTTGATAATAAAATAATACAAATAGGTAGTTTACAGTGAGAAAGAAAAAGTGTAAATTTTAAGATATTCGACATAGATTATCTATGATATTCGACGTTTAATTAATCAGGAAAGAATAAAGATCATTTCGAAAATTGAATAAAATATATATCTATGCTATCCTTATTAAAAAATATTCATGTTAAATCCTGTGAAATATGCACACCACTGATATGGTCATTTGATGACATTTTACAAAATTCGGTCAATGTAAACATTATACAATAATAATTATAGCATAAAGGGAGGGTAATTTATAATGAATAACCCTGTTAGGTACCATAAATTTTTAGTAAAAAAAATTTAATTCCCACTTTTTTACGTAGATTAAAGAAAAATGTAATTTTGTGCGTTTTCTTGGTGCAGACATTTTGCGACACACTGTATATTCAAATCCAAAATGATTTATTTTCTTTTAACACATACCTAATACAAATTTATTAGCAAAATTTAAATACTTGTTATTTTTGGTATATTTCTCCTTTAGACACACATTTTTAGTTTCATTGTGAAAAGATTTAAATAAAATTACCGGACCTTATAATATTCTATTATAATTTGATGATCCCGAGTGGCCATAGCAAAAGGACGAAATTTGAGCATGAAGATTTAGATGTCATTAACGTAAAATTAATATTTTGAAATTAATTTAAGTTTTACCAATTTAGAAAATAAAATTAAATAATAAAAAAAAAGTGTCCACTCGGGGGTTTGAACTCGGAATCGTTCGATTCGTAGACAAGTACTCTAAATTTTCGTTATGTAGACATGAAAAAGTTTTACTTTTTAACGCTGATAATCAGACTGCTTTTAGTTTCATTAAAATCTCAGTTTATATCTAAATATAGACGAATATCTTGTGGAATGCTATGATTTATCGATTCTTTACAAGAATCACTAATTTTTATTTATACTTAATCTAAATAACTAAAAAAATATATACTGACAATTAATTTGACGGAATTGTCTCTTATAAAGTTCTAACATCTGACGTATCTAACCAGTAAATAAAATCGTTAGTTCAATGATTGTACCACTAGATGTCGGGCGCGATTGCCTCCAATAACTTTTACATGGCGATTATCCTATTATAGTTCTTTATACAATGGCCATGCACCAATTAGCTGTTCTGTTTTAACGATAACACGCTTGAAGTGTTGACATAAGTTTTAATTGGTGCTTATTAAAACGATATTTTTATTATATATGGTAAGTCTTAGATATTTGTTATGAATAGGCTAAAAGTAGGAGTGTTAGTGTATATTTTGTGTATATAAGTTTTTGTTTTTGTTTTCATTTAAACTAACAAAAATATCATCGTTTACATTTGCCAACCGCGTCCTATTATGGGATATCCAAAATATTCCCAATATTCCCATATTGGGATATAGGGTACCTCATATTAGGATCAGTAATTTGTTATTAATATGTGTATTTTTTATAGATGCCAAGCCAACGTAAAAGGAAAAACTGGGATGCCGAAAATATGATTGCTGCCATAAAAGCCTGTAGAAGTAAAACAATGGGTTACAAAAAAAAAATAAATGCTAAAACACACAGAGTACCACAAACGACGTTGGAAAGGTTTGTTAAGATAAACTGACCTCCTGAAGTTGTATTTCAAACCAAATTGGGCAAGAAACCAGTGTTTTCGCCAGAAATGAAAGATCAACTTTCCACGCACTGTCTGCAAATGGAACAAAAATATTTTGGAATAACCAAAAGAGATATCTGCAAAATAGCATTTTCTTTGTGCAGAGAAAATAAAATAAAAAATCCTTTTAACGCTGTAAAACAGTGCGCAGGTTCTAAATGGTTTAAAGGGTTCCTCCGGCGCCATCCAGAGCTCTATCTAAGGACCCCAAAAGGAGTTTTAAACGCAAGAATAAAATCAATTACTCCTAACAACGTTTCCAAGTTTTTTTGTTTTATGTGAATCACAAATTGATAAAATTTGACATAATCCATCGAGGATATATAACTGCGATGAATATAGGATATCAGTTGTCCAACATAAGCCTATTATTCAATGCTGATGTCACGGATCCGTGTCGCAGCACTTTTCCCTAGGTGGAGCACGTCACGGATCCGTGACTTATGTATAATCATATTCTAAGTTCAGTTTATCTACAGCCCAGAGCGAATTGTTCGGTATATCGCTGGCGCTGCTTTATAAGGTCGCTGTACAAGAGAATGGAGGTTATGGTTGTAATTTTCGAGTTTTGATATAGTAGATATTACTTTTTTGGATGGATGACCAAACAGCAGGTCCTTCTTATAGCATCTGATTTCTAAAATTAAAGAGAAAACAGGAAGAGGAGAAACCAAACGACAAAGATGTCAAGAATGCGCCAAAAATAAAATAAGAAAGACAACAATCTTCGAATGCTGCTGTGCGAACACAGACCCGGATTATGTCCAGGAGAATGCATCGCCAAATATCATGTAGAACTGTTAAAAAATAGTGCTATATTCTGTTTAAATATCTTTTATATGAATAAACGTTTTTAGGTTTTTAATGGTACTATCTTATAACGTAATGTCACGGATCCGTGTCACATAGCGTATTTAAATAATTTTTTTTTTTTGACCATTTTAAAATTCTGATCCTGAAGGCAAATTAGAATTCAAATTTACAAGAAGTGTGCTGCTAGCTCAAACTAGAGATGGTCTGTTTTAATGTCACTGTAAGCTGGAGTGTGGCATGGATTCTTAAAGAGAAACTTGATATGCTAGTGTGACCAAATAATAACAACGAGTAAGTGCTGCTTTCCTTTAATTTGTATAATAAATAGGTAGTTAGGTAGATAGTGATAATTAGAAACCCCAATTGTTATTTAACAAATACCTATAGGTAATAAATCCCCCTTTGTAGTACTACCAAGGTTCACACGTTTTAAATATATAATATGGTCACTTATAATTATTAAATGTTATTTCTCTTGCAGGTTATATGGCAGCCGTTATTTGATGCAACTATCAATATAAAATTGGAAAGCTCTTACTTGGCGATATCGGTTCCTAGCAGCGTCTACAGCTATAACAGCTATGTTATACTCGCAGTCCAGGAAGGAAGAAGTAGGTTCCAGCCACCAATCCAGTATACAGCGTGTGAGTGGTACTTTAGATGAGACTTAAGGAGGTGCTCTATAGTGAAAGTAGTAATTGGCTCTACGAGCAGCACTAAATAATATATATCTGGTAATACTAGAAGCTAGATAAATTAAACTTAGATATTGTCGAGACTTAATGTCTACACTTAATGGTCTAAATGCAATATGTATAAAATAGAAATATTTTTACACCAAAGAAAATGAAAAATGCTTACCGGAGATCAGAAGCGGCCCCTTTTAAGATAAGTATAATTATCCCCAACTGGGTAAATCCACTTAGATTAATGTTATATATACTTAACCTGTTAGATGTTAGCTTAAACTTAATTTCTTTTTAGGTTGAACAAATCCGAATAAAGTTCGAAATTACAAAACCACATGGCCCAAATTTCAACCAAGAACAAAAAAAGAAAAAGGAAGTGAGTGAGTAAGACACATTTCCTGACCTAGGAGTTTATTGGTGATGCCAAAATATTTGACCATAGTAGACCTTTTAGTCAGGTACCTAGTTGTAAAATGTATCTAGAATAAAAAAAGAATAGCAGAGTTCAAAGGTCACTAAAGTAGTTCTAAACAATTGTAAACAATGAACTAGGTTATTTTAAACAATAAACAGTTAAAATACAAATATATCTTTTTTATTTTTCTTGAAGTAAGTAATTAACTATTAAGTAATTAAATAGTAAATAATTATGTTTAACATTACTATTCAATGGTAAATGTATTAATTTATAATTTCGATTTAAACCTGTAACAACGCAACTGTCACGAATCCGTGACATACAAAATAAAAACTAAAAATAGCAGTCAACATGTATAAAAATAGAATACTAATCCAAATGTATTCTCCCAATTCTTTACTTTTTACTATAATATAATATACAGTATGCGCTGCTTAGCGCCGTCATTATATTACAGTCAGCATTGAACGTGTTAAAGAGATAGCTCGGAAAGAAAAAAAACAAATAGGAGCTATAACATCGGCAGAACGAGGATCTACTATAACTGTGGTTTTTTGTTTTAATGCCGTAGAACAGTACGTGCCACCATTGATAATATTTCCCAGGAAGAACATGAAAATTGAAATTATGAATGGTGCCCCTCCAGGTTCAATCTATGCATGTCATCAGTCGGGTTGGATTTAACAAAATATATTTGTTCAGTGGCTGCATCATTTTATTGAATTTACCAAGCCGACAGCAAAAGATCCTGTTGTCCTTATTTTGGACGGCCATTATGCGAATACTAAGAATTTGGAGATAGTGAATGTTGCAAGAGACCATCACTTTCTAATAATTTGCCTGCCACCCCATAAGATGCAGACGTTGGATGTTGCATTTATGTCACCGATTAAAACATACTATGCCAAGAAAATCTTTCAATGGCTTAAGCAACATCCTGGTCGTGTGGTGACAATTTACCAAGTTGCGGAGCTATTTGGCACGGCATATAATAGAGCGGCCACTGTGGAAACGGCAGTTAATGGGTTAAGAAAGACCGGAATGTTCTTAGTAAACTGAAATATTGCTGCTAACAGTTTACAGGAAAATAGAAAGGAAAATAATGGTGATTGTTCTATGGAAGGAATACCTAAAGAAGACTTAATACTGAGCATCTCGACAGCAAATAGTTTGGATGGTGCCCTTTCTTCTAGGTAAAAATTAGTTGCAGATCATGCCATTCCAAGAACTTCAAAGTGTAATGCTGAGAAGATGCTCCACATTACTCCACCCAAAACTCCTACTAAAAAAAAACCGATATTAGTTAGCAACATATTGCCTATTCCAGATTTCAGTAGCAAGATTGATAAGCAGCCGAAAATCAGAGGGGGCAAGTGCGTTTTGGTTACTAGTACACCCTAGAAGAACGAACTGGGAGAGAGGGAGAAATAGAAAAAAATTGATCCTAAAGCGACAAAAAGAAAAGTTTTGAGCGAACCAAAGCCGGAATTAATTGAAGGGAAAAAATATAAATAAAACGGGTATTCAATTAGAAAAAAAAACCAGCCTGTGGAAAAAGACTCATCATCAGAGTCAAATATCGAGGTGCATTTTCAAGAATCAGATGATTCTGCTTCGGATAATATTGAAGCAGAATGCATGATTTGTCACGTTATATTTAAGGGTGATAAAAGTGGAGAGGAGAGGGTTCAGTGTAAAGGATGCTTGGAATAAGCTCATGTCCACTGTGCCGTAAATGACACGCCTAATTACATTTGTGACTTTTGTAGAAGCTTTTAAGTTTTGTCGGTTCCTATTATTATTTGTTCAGGTTATATATAATCTATTTTCCTGCAGTCAAAAAAAATCTTTTTAATTTTAATGTAAATTTGTACACTCTATTTAGGTTTTACGAGGGTTTTTATAACTTTTTAAGATTGTGTGATTTTATACAGGGTGTCTGTAAAAGGTCTTTACAAAAACACCACATATTCCTTAGACCAAAATAAGTCATTTAAGTAAAATTACCTTGGTACAAAGTTGCTTCGTTTGGGCTCCAGAGGGCCTTGAAGTTACAATTTTTAAATCGTTTTTCCCATATAAATTTAAAACGGCATATGCGATTTTACTGAAATATAGCATATTGGTAGAGTTTTATGTGGCAAAAAAAAATGGTATTAAAATTTTGTCCGATAATAATACATAGGTGTAGAACTTGATTTTTTAAATAATTGCACCTTTAAAAATTCTACGCCAATGAAATAAAAGGAGTTTGAGTATGAAATTTAGATTGCGCAACTCATTTACTTTAAAAAAGGTACTCTTGATAAGACTCGATTACTCTCATGGTTCTCGCTAAATTTCTGTTTTAATAATTTAGAGTGTATAGGTTTCACAAAAATATTTATTTACAACATAATCAAAATAGAGATTTTACAAAAATTGTTCAAAATGTTCACCATTTTCACGCATACAAAGATTTATACTTTAAAGAAAATTAAAATGTATTCTTTCCATAACTTCTTCATCACCTCTAAGATTGTTTATTGCATCTTGAATACGTTGCCAGAGTTGCTCCTCATTTTCTACAGGTTCCCTGTAAACTGTGGATTTCAGATGTCCCCATAAAAAGTAATCCATCAGTGTTGGTCTGGGGAACGTGGTGGCCAGTTTACAGGTGCGTCATTACCTCTGCCTATCCATTTGTGTGGATATTGTTCATTCAAGTGGTTTCTAACGTTTAAAAGAAAATGTGGTGGAGCTCCATCTTGCATAAACCACATATCTCTCCGAAGTTAAAGAGGTAAATCTTCTAACAATTCTGGCAACGTATTTTGTAGAAAGTCCAAATAATTTTCTCCAGTTAATCTTCGTGGAAGTATGACGTGATCAACATTGAAATTACCAATTATTCCAGCCCACACATTAATTTTGAATTCGTGCTGAAAATGGTTTACCTTTAGTGCATGCGGATTTTCAACGGCATAAACATGTTCATTATCGGTATTAGTTATACCTCTTATTGTAAAATTTGCTTCATCGGTAAAGAGAACCTTCTTGACAAAGTTTGGATCTCTTTCTCTTTGCATATTAACAAATCGACAAAAACCCAAACGAATTTGAGGATCATGGACTAATAATTCTTGTACTGGCTTCTTATGGTATGGATATAGCAATTGTTCTCTAAGCACTTTATGAACGACATCTTTACTTACTCCTAGTTCCCTTCCAATTCGTCTGGTGCTTAATTCTGGATCTTCTTCTACACGTTCTAAAATGTCTTCTTCAACTTCAGGACTCCTTACAAAACGTTCTCTTCCATTATCAACAGTGTTGGGAGCAAAGGAACCGGTCTCCCGAAGACGTCTCTCAACAGCAGCAAAAGTTGGGTGGCTAGGTACACGACGATTTGGAAACCTTTTAGAGTACACCCTGACACTCTCTCGAGCATTTCCTTCACAAAATCCTAATGTCAGTAACATATCGGTATATTCTGCATTGGTATATTGTACAGCCATATTAATAAACCACGCATTTGTTTTTTTAATTATTGAGTCAGAACACTTTCAATCGTTAACAAGAGATTAGGTGTTAAAACTTGACAATATTTTTATTTAGATGAAACTATGGCAACCAACAATAAATGTTTTTGTATACGTATTGCAGGCAAATAATTAATATTCCTCAAAAAATCGTACATGGCAAGAATCGAGTATTTTTGTTAAAAGTCTCGATTAGAGGTGTTGCAGAAGATATGAAAAAAGTACATTTTTATGTTTTTCATCGTATAAAATGTTGTCCGATAATAATACATAGGCGTAGAACTTGATTTTTTAAATAATTGCACCGTTAAAAATTCTACGCCAATGGCAGAAAAGGGGTTTGAGTATGAAATTTGGATTGGGTACTTATTTACTACAAAAAAGTACCCTTGATAACACTCGATTTACTCTCATGGTTTTGACAAAGTTTGTATTTTAATAATTATTGTTTATGGTCTAAAATTCGAAAGTATCTAAAAAAGTAAAAAAAATGACATGATACAAAATTTATAATCGGCAAATATAACAAAGTGTTATGAAAAATATTAATAATAATTTTTTTAAACTTATTACCGCTGAAAAACAGCAAAAAATTGATTTAGCGCGTCATCGGGCTTTCTCTCACCCATCTTATACATTGAGTTGGAAGTGAGATAGAAGTACTTCTCTCTAAAAGGACACGCGTGTAGGAAGCATATTGTTATAACGTAAAAAAACATAACAACAAACAAAATTTTGAAAATTTATTTAGGTTATTTTGTTTATTATAGTTTGAAAATTCGGTAAAAAATTTAAAATTAAAGCATTTTAAATTTTAAGGTATACCTATTATTTAATTAAAGAAAATTAGAATTTTCGTGAATTTCGGATTTTAAAACATTCATAACAATTAAAGGGTTAAAGATACGATGATGGACGCAAGGACTTTTTTATTCGAAATATTCTAAAGAATATAAAAAAAATTAATTCATTGCAAAAAAATGCATTTTTTCTGACTTAATTAATTTTTCGTTGTTTAAACAATAACATCAACAGATATCGAGTGTCATCTTACACTTTTATTATAATCAGGAAAGCCTTCCGGACATTAAAAAAAAAATTACGAATTAAAACAATATTGCAAACAAATGCGCCAGTATGCTCTGGTCTACTGATGGTTTTAACCTACATTCAAGAGTAGACTGTTTTAATGGCTGGTAGAAAATTAAGAGTGACCTTATTAAATTATAAACATTGTGAGTCAAGCCTTCTTTCTCTTAACATAAACAAATAAAAGTATGTGTTGTTCACTCGTATATTTAACTATATTAATTACAATTACAATATTGTCAACGGTAGATAATAGTTTGGAAAAATGTTCAAGCTTCAAAGATTTAGGTATAGAATTTGATAGTAAACTTACATTTGTCTATCATATAAACAACATTTTTAATGCATTTTATAAATTTGCAGAACTCATTCTTAGGAATTCAAAATGGTTGCAATGAACCGATACACCTATACCATTTGTAAGGTCGAAAATAGAGAATACATTAGTGGTTAGATGACTGGGACATAACATATACATTAATAAACATAAACAACTCTATCCTCAAAGAGGTATTTCACAAGATGTTCAACTTCGTAGATTTCAAGTTCAACCTCTGTCGTCTCTGGCTTAAAAATATTAATGTCAAAATAACTTGAGGATTCCGAATATTAACACTTGCTCATTGGCTTACTCTACCTTTCTAGGCTTAAATATAGCTGGAATTTTTGGATGATGTACAAGTAGTAATTTTTAATCGCTATATCAGAGATGTGAAAGGAACAGTATTAAATTTCTATTTTCAATTATTTTTATGATAGGGAAAAGTGACCTGTAATGGCCCTGTGCCTGTGTCGGCCCCCTTACTTTAAATCTTGTCGTGTATTTCTGGTTATCTATTTTGTTTATTAGATGCATTCGATATTCGCCAGTTGTTGGTGTACAAACCAAATTTTTAGAAATAACTGTTTAATGTGCTATAAAAAAAATGGATACGAAATAGTATATTATGCAACGAGCACGAAATGAAGCATATTTTGCACGAGTATGAAAGTTTGAAACACGAGCCGTAGGCGAGTGTTGCAAATCATACAAGTTTAAAATAGCTATTTCGTGCAAGTTGCATACTATACTTTTCTACGACTGCTTTCTATTACATAAACAAACACAAATCGATAAAAGATTTATTTTATTAACTGGAATAGATTACACTGCAAATAACAAATTGTGGATAAATAAACTCGATTGAAACTGAAAAACTGGTCAAGCCGTACCCCAACCTATTTATAAAAATTAAACGTACAATTATAAAAAAACATTTTTGGGGAGGTAGTAGTGATATTATGTTTAATATTTACATTTTCTTGAATTTGGCAATTTTTTGCAGTTGTAGTAGATGTGTTTCCCGTTTCTGAAGTTATATTTTTTATCTTATTAGAAATTATGTTGGCTATGTCAATCTTATTTGTTAAGGATTCATCTATATAGCTTTCAGCAACAGCTGTAGACTTCCAGCCGCCATGACGCTTTAACGTGGTTATGTCACCACCAGCATCAACTAAAATTGTTGCCGAAGAACGGCGGAAGCAGTGACCTGTATATAACTCAGGATTTGGCAATTTCAAATACTTGGCAATATCTTTTCCCATTGCCCCAATTTTATTTAACCCTATTCTTTGAACGGTGCATTTACCTTTTTGGTAATTTGTAAAAAACCAGGGATCATTAACATGAGGAGGGCGAAGGTCGGCATATTTTTTAAAAATTTTATAATATTGACCAATTATAGTGAACTTTCGAACAATTTTGGTTTTAGTGTCTGGTACCGTCACCAAAACTGCTTCATTCAAATCATTAAAATTTAAAATTTTCATCTGATGTAATTCATGTCGTCTGCATGCACCCATTACACCCATATAATTAAAGCAACCTACAATAAAAATTCACAAATTGAAAATACTTTGCATTTATAGGACGATATTTGTAATTTAAAAATATCTATTATAAATTTTGGGCGGTAATATTTAGTTATTTAATCTATGTCAGGAAAAACTAGAAATTAATTCAATAAACGATTTAATAACTTTAAATTGAAATATAAAATATAGAACAAAATAAAATTATTTAGAAATAAGTATTAAATGAAAAAAAAAAATAAAATGCAAATAAAATAATAGTAAAATAAAATAGATAAAATACTTAATGCATGTATGAGATGGCGTACCTGAAATAAAAGAAAACAAGTATGAGTAATCAAGTTTACCAAAAACAGCTTTACATTAAAGAAAGTCATGAAAAGGTGATATCCATAAATAAAATACTTATTATCCTTTTAATTAACAAGAAAATTATACATGATAAATATGTCAAAATATTGATTATAAAAAAAATATAATTGACACAACTTTAAATTTTCCATAATTGACAAAAAGTTATATTCTCAATTCTGTAGGCACTGACCGCAATGCCCAAACATCGATCGATATATAAAAAGCCATTACTAGAACACTGACCGCAATGCCACTAGCCCGCACCAACCATGGTGCGACGACTCCGGGAATAATCCCTAAATAAACGCAAACACTGACCGCAATGTACTACGCCAGAACAGACAATCTAACTCACTTTACTTTTGATTACACCTCGTAGAGGAAAACAAAATATAAGTAAATAGTCAAATTCAAATAAGTTTTAATTATTTAATATAACCCCGTTAATTTAGGATATAAGGTTTTCTCAATACTTGACAAAATATCTTTACGTCAGAATTGACAAATTAACTATAAAAGGTTAATGGATAATAATTGGGTAATATAATTTGCAAAATAACTTGATTACAAATTAAAACAAAACTAACTGATAAAACATAATTACTCAGTGAGAAAAACTCACCCTGTTCAGCAAACAGCCACTCACAAAAATTATTATTCACCAGTTTTTTTTTTTATTATTATTATTATTATTATTAATATTGGAACGAACTTTAATTTTGTTCCGTAAAGTAACTAACTCAAATTCAGAATGATCTGTATTTTATGCCTGTTTCGATATTTTACCCTTAGTTCCCATATTCGTAATTCAATACCTCCGTATCTTAATGGTGTTAACGTAAACTTTGTGGCTGTTTTGGAAGACAAATATTTCGTGCGTTTAAAAACCGAGTGTTTCGTAAAATAAAACTTAATAAATTTGTATAGAAAATAAAATCATTCTTACACATTACACAAATATAAAAAATAACGTATTTTAAATATAAATAACCTACTCTTGTTACCAAATATATCTCATCGGGAGCTTCTTTTATAAATTTTTCGATTTCATTTAACAAAAAGTTCGACTTTTTCGGTTTGTATCCGTCTGACTGCCACTTGAAAAATGCTTTCAATTTCAAATATTTGCTAATATCTATATTATTATTAATGCTGATAGTCGTTCTTAACATCGAATATTGTGTCCAAAGCGTAGAACTTTTCATTTTTTTCGCCAATTCGGCAAAATAAGCCACTAAAACGTTCTCTGAAAATGAGTTTGCGTTCTCAGCTTTTTTCCAATTCATGAAGAGGGCATAAGATCGTTGATATAATTTTTTTGATGTTGGTGGCAACAAATTTAAAGTTATTACTTTTGCAGCTGCCTTTATGTTTGGAGATGTTAATTCTATATCACTATCACTGTCCATTTTATTAATTTATTTCATAAAAAAAGATAAGTTTTGTCAATATTAATTATACTGACAGTAACGTCAAAATGATATTATAGCCGCCTTAGTTTTTGATCTACTAAATTAAAATTTGCAATATGAAATGTTGTGTAAAATGTGTATGATATAAGTTCCAATAGCCGAATCAAAATGATGATTTATCATTGCAGCCGTAGAAAAAGTAATTTATGTAAAAAATCACTATTTTAAAATGCATGTTGCGTTCGTATCTAAAGGGATAAACGAATACAATTTGGAGGGAGATATTTTAGTGAGGTCTTCATTACATACTTGATAGTACTTTTAAGGTTATTTTTTTTTTTATGAAAAGTCTTTAGTTTTTGCGTTACATGACGGTTTGCCTATGATGATTCCATGACCCGGGGGCCACCATAGGAATACCTAGATGTGTTATTAAAAATAAGTTCTGTTTTAATTTCAGTTTACACAGCAGAGGGATGAAGAAGACATAGCCAAAGTCTTAGAAGCTTTACAAAATAAAACAATGGTAAACAGCAGTAAAAACGTTTAGACTACTGAGAACGACACTGCGTAGGAGATTTTAAAATGAACAGGACAGTATCAAAGGATATTTATGTGGACATAAGCCTACATTTGATGTCTATATTGAAGCTGAAATTTCCATGCATATTGTTAATTTAGAAACCAGGCTTTTTGGGTTTACCGGTACTGAGTTAAGACAGCTTATTTCTCAAACAACGAAAAGCATAAAATTAACCACCGATTTAATAAAGAAAACGGCATGGCTGGTAGAAAGTGGCTTATAGGATTTCTCGCAAGGAACTCAACGATAACTGTT
The DNA here is from genome assembly GCA_927349885.1 of Psylliodes chrysocephalus. Classification (NCBI taxonomy): domain Eukaryota; kingdom Metazoa; phylum Arthropoda; class Insecta; order Coleoptera; family Chrysomelidae; genus Psylliodes; species Psylliodes chrysocephalus. The sequence goes on from OV651824.1 coordinate 17,168,019, forward strand.
TAAACTCCTGAGCAGACATCTATCGCATGGGCACAGGCTTTTAATAAAAATAAACTTTAGGTTATTTTTCCATTTCATTGGAGAAGTTATGGATAAATATGAATTTTATAATGAAAATATCTTTAATGTTGACGAGACTGGCATGAGCACAGTTCCTACAAAGTCTCCCAAAATTCTTGCTACAAACGGACGGAAGCAAATTGGAATTGTTAGTAGTGCTGAATGTGAATAAAATTTTATACTGCTGTGTATTGTATGAACGCAATAGAAACATTTGTTCCTCTTTATTTTTCCGCGGAAACGATTTGAAGATGAGTTATTGGATGACACATCAGTTCGCAGTGTAGTATTTTGCCAAGACAATGGCTGGATAAACACCGAAACATTTGTCAAGTGGCTAAAGCACTTTGTCTTGCACGTTAACGCATCGAAAGAAAATAAAGTCCTCTTAATCCTTGATGGGCATAGTAGTCACAAGATATTGGAAGTACTGGAATATAGCAAGGAAAATGGAATTATACTAGTTTGCCTACCGGCCCATTGTTCTCTTTGCGTCCAACCCCTTGATGTTGGATTTTTCGCACCACTTCAAACTTTTTATAATATGGAAATACAGAAATAAATGAGAGATAACCCAGTACGGTCTGTCACTCACTTCCAACTGACAAAACTTTTCAATAACGCATGCCTCAAGGCTGCAACTCCGTCAAAGTTTTATTCAATAAAACTCTATAAAAAATTCGTCTGAGCACTTTCGGCCTCTCAAGCCATCATCAAAAACTTCGTCAAAAAAAATATTTAGAAGACACATGAAAAGTAAACTAAATTAATAAGGGACAGCAACATACCAGTCCCAAGTCTCCACCATAGCTTGTAGCTGAGATAATTGAAAATTGAAAAACCACACCGAAATTCGGTAACTGATCCAGTATAAAATGTGGTTAGATTTTAACAAATTAAGTGGAGGTTCATCCGACTATGTAGAACCAAACACTCCGGACACTTCACAGAACAAGAAACTGCTAGTCTTCCACATAAAGGCAGCAAGATTTTGCCAATTGCTTTCGTGAGGCGAAGGCAAGTTGGGGTATTTAAAAAGAACTGGAATACATCCCTTTAATCCAGATGTTTTTGAAGACTGAGAATCCTAAATGAAACCCAGCATATTAGCAGTATTAGCAATAAAATCAACTTACAAACTTCCCAGGAAAATCAAGTTACCAAATTCCAAGCAGATCTAAACATATAAGCAGAGAGCAAATTAAAGAATTATTCCGTCTCCCAATGACGACAATAAAACTAACTCAAAGGAAAAGAAAACGTGGAAAGACTTAAAGAGAACAAGAAAGAAGAAAGAAGAAAAACAGCAAAAGCAGTCATAAGGCTAAGGTTAAGGCTAAGGTGCCAGAACTGCAACGGCTGGTGTTACTCCGAATATGCTGATGTTCCTAGATCAACAAAGACTTTTATTTGTGATGTTTGTCAACCAGAAAGACGTTTTTAACTTTTTCAATTCAGAAAAATAATTTTCCCCATTAAAAGCTTTGTTTTTCCAATGTTTAAATATTTTTTTATTATAAAATACATATATTTTTTAATACTTTTTTGTTTTTTATTGTTTTAACTTTTTATCAATTAAATAATACTAAGTAATTTTGTTTATAAAACCGACTTTTTAATTTTTTTATGATGGGGGCCATCATTAGATAACATGTACCTATGATGACCCTTTATTTTTCATATTTTTCTATTTTTCTTCAAACTGAAAGTGCACAATAAAGTTTATCGTGTATCAATGAAAACAACATTATGATTAGGTACATAATTTTTCATCAAAGATGTTTTTAATTTATAACAAAAAATAATAAGGGGGCTGACTCAGTGGTAGACTCAGTGGTAGACTCAATGGTAGACTCAGTGGTAGAGTCTCTGTCTACGGGTCCAAGGGTCTCAGATTCGAATCCCACCGTTGGCAGAGTTTTTTTTAGTTAATTTATTTATTTAAAAATAATTCTGATGCCTTGGTAGGATTCCCCACTGGACCATTCACTGTTGGGTTCTAATTAACAGTGCTGTTCCTAAAGTGACGCTGGGAAACAGTAACAAAGCTTACACAAAATACGAGGTGAGATAACCTTAGAAGTTGAAGCCGAGGACAAACATAATAAAAAAAATAGCCATCACAAGTTACCTTCCCCTATAATTTTTTTGCTATAACTTTTTTCTCGTTATAATAAATGGTGGTGTAGCGTCTGATCTTTTTTCTCTTTTCCAGTTTTTACTTTCCTATCTGTATACAGATATAAGGAAAGTATAGGAATCATGATTTTTTTCGACCTCGAGTTTTCGACGGATTTTTACGTTTTGAGGTCCCCTGAATCCGTTTTGACTATTTTCGCGATGATGTCTGTGTGTGTGTGTGTGTGTGTGTGTGTGTGTGTGTGTGTGTCTGTGTGTGTGTGTGTGTCTGTATAACGCATAACTCATGAACCGATACACAGAAAAACACCAAATTTTAAACTTAAGCTTTGTTTCAGCGTCCAATGAGCTGATTAGATTTTGGGCAGTGTCGGAACATCTGGGGGGGTACTTTATAGGTGGTCATTTTTATATTTTATGGAATATATCTGTTATTTACGTTTGGAGAAGAAAATTCTTCAAATAAAAGTTACTTCTAATATAATTATCTATAATTTTTGTTTTATGCAAAATTTTCCTAAAATGGTCCGTATTCGAGAAATTTGACAAAATGTAAAAAACATAATTTTTTATAAAAATTGTTCAAATAAAAGTTGTTTATAATATAATTCTCTATAATTTTTGTCCCATACGTAATTTCTCTAAAATGGACCGTATTCGAGATATTTGAGAAAATGTGTAAATTTCGAAATTTGAAGAAAACTCAAAAACGGATAAAGGAAAAAACATTAAATTTTAAACTTAAGGTTTATTTCGGCCTGACGTGAAATGATTAGATTTTGGACAAAGTTGGAACATCTGGGGGGGTACTTTATGGGAGGCCGTTTTTATATTTTATGGAATATATCTGTTATTTATGTTTGGAGAAGAAAATTGTTCAAATAAAAGTTACTTCTAATATTATTATCTATAATTTTTGTTTTATGTTCAAAATTTCCTGAAATGGTCCGTATTCGAGAAATTTGACAAAATGTGCAAAATTCTGATTTTTATGAAAATTGTTGAACAAAAAGTTGTTTGCGATATCGATTTCTATAATTTTTGTTTTTACATGATTTTTCTAAAATGGTCCGTAATGGAAAAGTGCTAAATTTAAATTTTTCTGTATTTTCGTTTTCAATGAATATCTATAGAAAAATGTTTCGAGGTAGATGTATGTGTAAAATGTATATATTTAGTTTATCCTCTAAACATTTATAGAGATGCTGCAATAGGTTGTACAAAATAACCGGAAAATGCCTATAATAACTAGATAGGAAAGTCATGTGTTGGACACATCAGATTTTTTTCTTAGCTCACACACTGGAGTACTAGATTAATAAATTTAATATTAAGAGATACCTTTCTATTATAATATGAACTATGTAGTAATATGTACTTATATTTATATAAAAATAAATATATAAGAAATAACATAAAAATACATAAATTAATAACATTTTTAAATTTTTTTTTTTTTAATATTTCTACGTCATTGCTTCCAATACAGTTAAAAGCCGATATAGGTATATTTTTGTAGGTGATTTAAACAACAGCGCTAATTCATGGCGTCTGAATTGTTCACACTCCAGGAAAAGAACAATAATTCAGGGAAAATAACGAGAAAAACCCAGCGAAACAAGCGTAGCAGAAAAAGATCGCGAAATAATTGAAATCTCGAGGTTCAACAACATCAACATCAGCATCAACATTCGGAAATCGACATCCAGCAAGCGTTTCCGTATAAACACCGAACACTTATCGGAATGTTTTCAACTCCACGGACTACTTGATTGATCTCGTTATTTGTACATTGTGAAATGCGGTCGGGCTGCCTGAACTCCCGATTCATGTAATGTAAGAGGTTCGTTATTTTACACCATAATTATTTGTTTTCTAGAATTTAACGATTAAACACCATGAGGAAAATGTCATACACGTTGCACAAATGCATGTAAATGAGAACTCCAACGGTCTATGACATACCTACACATATGCATATTAAACGAGTATAGGTTATGGTTTAAGGTTATGTGAAAATTGGGATCCAAAATAAACATCGCAGCGCCGTCTGCATTTATTATTTGAAATAGAAATATGTACCGTTGTTTCTTTTTAAAAAGACAAAAAGGCTAAAAGGATGGGCAGTATTAGGCGGAAAAGTTGTAGTTTTAATAATAACTATCATTATACCCCATGCAGCACAAAAACATTTCAGAAATATTTCAAAATATAACATTGTAATATTTATAATGTATAAATAATACGAAACGTCCCAGTATCATTTCTGAAATGTTCCTTAAATGTAAATATGTCCTGTAAATGTAATATTTTATAGTAATATTTCATAAATAAAAATTTGAAACCATTTAAAAATATAACAGTAATATTTCAAAAATGTATTCTATTTTTATTTCAAAACTATTATGAAACGTTGTAGAAACGTTTCTAAAATATTCCTGAAATATCAAAATAGCTTTTGAATGAAATATTACACTCTAATATTTTTATTAGACTAAGAAATGGACATTTAAAAATATAAATGTTTATTTAAAATACACAAAATAGAAACATTAATTCTTAACAAATTAATTCTAACAAACAAATCAATAAATAATTTTTAAATATTTTTGAAAATAATATACAGGCGAATCGCTTCATTTCCACCAATTCATTTAAATGCACTAGTCCGAAACAAATTACAAAACTTTCATTTATTTAGAATATAGGGTTGTCTTTTGATATAGGATGAAATAAAATTATATATAAAATAAAATGACTACATAACAGAGTTGGGGAGGATTCGAATCACATAGGGTTCGAATCCTGGGATTCGAATGCTTTTTGAGGATCCGCGGGCGGTATTCGAATCCTTAAGAAAAACAGGATCCGTGATCCGGATTCGTCAAGAAAATCCTTAAAGATTCGTATTCGAATCACCAGTATTAGTCTCGGATCCTTTTAAAGACCAAACTAAGCCAGCGCGAACGGTCGACTCAAGTTTTGACTTGTCGCTAATTGTAAACTGAAACAGAATGAGACTGAAGACCGATTGTTAATATTTAGAAGATAAACGTAGCAATTTACAAATTAATGTTAAAGAAGGCAGCAGAGCACCTAGACAATTTTGAGTTGAAACCTATGCCACACTTTTTAGGCTATTTTTATACCCTGTTCAAAAATTTTATACTTCTCGTTTTTGAAAAAAATCAAGGTTCTCTGCTAGCTTCGAACGAAGCCAGCAGGGCACCCCGGTTTTTTAAAGCTTTTTTCTAAAAACAACCACACTGCATTTTTAGATACTTGAAATATTCTAAAACTTTACTAAAAATTGCTATTTATAAATAATACAGGGGCTTTGTTGGAACAAAGTTAGCAGAGCACGTCGGTTTATTTTTTTTTTCTGGAAACATTTAAGTATGTATTTCACGTGTTTAAGCTATTTTTAGGCTCTTAAAATATAATAAACTTTTTCGAAAAAAGTAGTGTTTTTTAAAAAATACAGGCTGCTTTGTTGGAACAGAGATGCTTTGCTGGATTTGTTTGAAGCTAGCAAAGCACCCTGTATATTTTAAAAATAATATTTTAAGATCCTAAAAATATTGTCGTTGTTTTTGGAATAAAACTTAAAAAACTGAGGTGCTCTGCTGCCTTCTTTGACATTACAAATTAGCAATGAATATCCAACATAAAAAAATCCTAAAATTTTACACTTGCCTTCCTTCATCTGGTGCAGTCTCACGATTATTTTGGTTTGCAGGTATAATCGACGCTCCTCGAAAAAAATGTTGGTGATATGTAAGGCCAACCAAAAGACATTTTTATTTCATTGTTTACTATTTTGTTTTTTGTATAAAATAAAATATATTTTTTGTAGATTCTAATTTATTTATGGTTCATATATATAAAAAAAAAATTTTTTTTTTCAACATTTCCTTGTATTAACCATTTGTATGCAAGTCATAGTCCGTAATAGACACAAAGTTGATATTGATATTAGATTCGGAAGCATGCATAATACCATGGTATGACACAGACAGTGATTCGTATTCGTGATCCGAAAAAATGGATTCGTATCATTTGATTCGAATCCTTTTTTATTACAAAAAGGATTCGGCCATAGGATCCGTGATTCGAATCACATCTCGTGATTCAGATTCGTGATTCGAATCAATTTTTTGAGGATTAGTCCCAGCTCTGGTGATGACTTGAACTTAATTAAATCAAAAAGCGTCATAGCTGCTTTTATGGAAAAAAATGTACTTAAATGAAAGCTAGTAATACAACACTTTCCCAGACTGTCAACAGTCTCGGCGAAACAGGAAGATTTACTTACTTGCTTCAAACTCTTTCCAAGATAATTTAGACATGAACGGTACCGACTTGGATTTTAGATCCTTTTGCAAATGCAGATACTGAAGATTCATGAAATTTGTAAGACGAATTCTTAGAACTAACGAAGAACTCAAAGTAAAATTTAAACCTGGATACCAAGAATTTTGCCTCCAAAAATCAATACCAGTTTTATACCCTGGATTGTGGACAGTAGTACATACGTTTTTAATCGCACATCCTTCGTCGTATTTGGCTGAGCGTGGATTCTGTTTAGTAGCTAATTTAATGTTAGAGAAGAGGAACAGATTACACATCACTGAACGTGGCGATCTGCAGTTGATGTTAACTAACGAAATTGGAACCCGACATTAACAATTTGTTAAAACTTCACCAGCCTCAACCATCTCATTATTATTTTTTTTATTTAATATTAATTTTGTGTTCATTTTATTTTTTATTTCTTATTGATTTTGTGTTTGTTTTTAAAACTTTAATAATTTTTTTTTACATTTGGTTGCCATTTTATTAAATTCTACTTTATGATTTTTAATAGATAAATAAGCAAATACATAAGGTACCGATAATATGCAACAATATTTGAATAGTTCATATAAAAAAATTAACCCTTTTTATTTAAATTTCTGTAAAAAAGTAAATTTTTTGTCACAATTTTTACATGTTTTTATGATTCGGAGGGGCGTTGGAATTTTTTTTCTTCTACATGCGGTCCAGAAAAGATTGGAAACCTCTGGAACTATTCAAATCAGACTGTATCAATGTTCTTGTTGCCTAAATAAAGAAAAAACAGAAAAAAATCCATAAAAACGAGTTGGACATAGGTTGACTTATCTAACAAAACAATAAGAGATGGGTCATCAGCACAGATGGTAATAGAAGCAGATTTGTGAATTTTATCAAAGCTAATGATAACAATCTCCCTGTACGAATAGAAGTTTCTCAGAAAGCTTTAGAATCATTAAAAAACATCCATTACCGTATGAAAACAATGTGAAGAGGCTTGTTCGAAAACAGACACTGTTAAAACACAGCGCTAAGTACTTACAAATTCAGCTGAGCTCATTATGCTAAGCAAACGTTTCAAAAATTTAAAAATCCCATCGTACATCTGTCTATAGACCGTGAAATACCATATCAAGCCCCACGGTTACATTATTGTCAACTGATTTGTTGAGAAAATAAAAATGTGTTTTTTTCGTTTTCGGCCTTCTTTTATATACACTGATGCGGTTGGTATATTGACTGACCTTCCGGCTAATCAAATAGAACGAATCGGTTTTCAAATGAATACTGTGATGGGTGATGATTGTTGTTTTTTTTGGGATGTTATATTTGTAGTCGATTGCGGGTGTTATACAACCACTGAATTTGGTTTTTATGCATTTGTTTAGAACGGAGGTAGTTAAAGATAAAAGAGGCGACGGTGGGTAGTGCATTTAAGGAAATTTTACTATATATGAAGACGTTTATTGTAGAGAGTAAAAAAATATCTTTAATATGTAACTGATTTACCATATTATTGAAAGAAAAAGTCCTTTCTTTATAAAAAATATGCAAATAAAATGTTTAAAATACATAATTGTTACTTAACAGTATATCATACTTAAAATCACTTGTCTTAGAGGTAAATTATCATGCTTTAATTTAAGCTAGTTAGGTACTTTTAGGTACCTAATTTAAATGTATTTTTTTGGAACTTCACTAGAAAATTAATTAATTTTAAAAACACTCAAAATGTAGATAAAAAAAATAGTCGACTATAATCAAGGTCTCGTTATATTACCCTTGAAAATTGAGTCGTAATATACACATGAATAAAATTATCGAATATTTTGCTTATTCAAACGTGTACAAAAAAATATTCGATAATTTTGTCTTCCAGAAAGCCAAGTCAACCATTAAGCTATGCACTATTAATTACGAATCACCCAGTATTTATTTGATCATCCACAATTATCCACATGCTAAATTGTCTCTTAGGTGATTTAAATCTGCCTCACTCCATCTGGATCCTTGATAATTTTGGATCAACTGCTCAATCCTCATTAGGTACCTTACTCGAAGAATTGTTGTCAATAGAATCACTTTCCAATACTTTTGCTTTTCATCACTTATTTTAAAGCAATCGGGTACGAAATATCTTTGGCAACTTACTAGATCTCGTATTAACCCAAAACCCAAGGCCAAATGGTAGATATTTTTGCTGCAGATGAAGACATCATCGAACAAGGCAATTATCATTTTACATTGACTGTGATCATCCCTTATGTTTCAAATAGTGAAGTGCTTAGTAGTGATGGTTTCACTTTTAAATAAAATATTGGATAATATGATTACGATTCCTTGTGAAATCTTGTTTATTGCAATTGACATGTAAAAAATTTCCAGATATGATTTTCTTCTGATTTAAAGCAATGTATTATGGCTAAAAAGCTTGCACGCAAACATTACAAAACTACTCAATCCCCAGCTGACTATTAAATACTTTCAGAACTCCGGTCACAATGTAAAAGACTAAATCGTGAATGTTATGTTCAACATATTTTGTTTAATGAGAATGACTTGCTCACAAACTTTAAAAAGTTCTGGACTTTTGTAAACTTAAAAAAAAAAGCAAAAAGGTATATCAAGCTCAATGCAATTCAATGGTGTAGTTAGTAATTCAGGTAATGATATAAACATGTTTGCTGAGTATTTTGCATCAGTATATTCTGATAGCACTTGAAATTAAGCAACCTCAATTTAAATAAGGGACCTGATCCCGACTCTCTTCCTCTCATTTTTTTGAAAAATTTCATATATTTAACTAATACTAGCATTTTTCCTAGTGTATAAAAAACAAGCTATATAGGGTGTTCCTAAACATCATGTCTATAATTTAAGGAGGTAATTCCATTTTATGACTAAAAGTTATTATATACATGTATCCTAAATTGCTTTGTTTCAAAGATACAGGGTGTTAAATTTTTTAAAAATAATCAATTTTTCGATAAAAATGCAAAAAACTGAAAAAACTCAGAATACAAAAAAAGTTGGGTTTTTAATTGGATAATTTAGAAACCAAATAGAAAATATCAATAAGGTTGTCTTTGGGTAGGGAAGAAGCTTGTACCACAGCTTATACAATACAGCTAAAACACTCTCTTGGCGGCAACGGTTTGCGTCGATTTCGTCGCGCATCGCTTAAGCGCCGCCTTCGGAGGGAAAAGACGGTTTTGGCGTTCAGAAGCGTACTTAGGTAAGGTGTTGAGTCGTGCGTATAATTTCGTTGATTGTATAATTTCGTGGAGCCTATAATTTCGTTGATTTTGTTTGAGGTAAAGGTACTGTTATTATTTTGGTGACTCTTTAGCTGTGAGTAGAATGAGTAAAAAAAAGAAATCATTCTGTTTATGCAGTCAAAAGCTGTTTTAATAAGGGTTATACCTGCAAGAAAACATTCTTTAGTTTTCCCAAGGACCCAAACCAATAAGTACCACATTATAAGAAATTTTCATTGTTAAAAATATAATTTATACAGGGTGTCCTATTAGTGCGTTATTGTTCATTATTTTGTTATAGACACGCAAAAAAGTTTTAAATTAAAGTTGGATTTGAAAAATACCTACATATTTTAAAAAGTTCTTTGGATATACAGGGTGTCACGTTTTTGTCTGGCAAATTAAAATGTATGTTTTTTAAATGGAACACATTATATTTTATTTTATGATGAAATTATTAACACCCTAAATTATTGTAAAGACGAGTTGCTACAGAAAATTTTTATTAGGTATGTGTGTGGCTACCTTTTAATAAAAGCCTTGAGGATCCACTCCTGTGATACCTGTCTTATATATAACAAAGAACACGTTTAATTAGAAGATTTTTCTTTTTATTGATTTTTAAAGGCATATGATAACGCCAATTCAGAGATACATTTGGAAATCTGCAACTGTCAAATGATGAATTTGTAGAACTAATATTCAATATTGAAAAGATATTTCAAAATAATTTTGAAGAATTGGCTATAAAAAATAACATTTGTACCACACTTTTAGAATTAATTAATTAGTCATCCATGCTAAAGTTTTTCAAAAGAATCTATTTTAATGTATGTTTAATCTCAATAACTAAAAAATATACTGACAATTAGTTTGACAGAATTGCCAATTATTTAAAATTTTAAAAATAATAGCAGTCGGTTGATCAAAATAGTAACGGTGATTGACGAATTTATTTTTTTTGCAGTGTTCTTACTACCTAGAATGAATATGAAATATATTCGTTCAATTGAAGGCAATAGCATACTTTTTCGTTTTGTAATCTGTGCATGGATATTAGCCAATCTACGCACATACTACAAAACGAAAAAGTACATTAAAATTTTTGTGTAGACTCGATGAATAATAGCATTTTTGTTTTTATTGTGTCCACATTTAAAAAAAAAATTTTTTAATCAAACTACATGATACTAATTTAATTACGAGTATTAAAACTAAAGTCCTGAAAGTTTCGGTGAAGATGAGGATAGAGCATCTGCCTTCCACGCTAAAAGCCCGGGATCGAATCTAGGCCGAGGACTAATTATTTTTTCATGTTTATTTTATTTTATAAATTAGCCAACTTCGTAAATTATTTTAAAATTAGTTATTTTGTCTAAATAACCTAAAATCATTTTTTAAATTTGTAGATTTTCGTTAGTGGGTCGTAGAAAAAATATACTGACCATATCGAGTGGATTGTTCATATCACAATCAGACGATTGAGTACTCCGCCTACGACGTCGTGCTCAAACTTCGTCTTTGTGTGATATGGCAATCATATCCACCCTTGTTGAACAAACTACTATTTATTTGTTTTCTTGGTTTAAGTTTTACATCAGAAATAGGAACTAAATTAATTTCCTTTTCAAGTTTTCTTGTAAAAATCGATATTACTTTCTCCAAGTACAAATTTAGTACCTACCTAAAATAAGTAATAATTATGTAATTTCGTGTAATATTGTAATTCAAATTTCACATTACTATAAAGGTTCAAAATTCCCTACTTCGGTATGGTCAGATAAAAATTGAATATATTATATTAATAAAAACTGTCAAAGTATTACTTCTACAAATCTGTATTTCAATTAATAAGAATACATCCAAATATAACCAATATTGTTAAAATAAAAGCACAAATTCTTTATAATTCCAAAATACCATAGAGTTCCCAGACCTCAGTCGAAGCATTCGTTTATTTAGGTATAAACCCTTTGCGCGAAGAGTAACACTTGCCAGACACACGGGGTACTACTTGATTTGCATCCACGAGCGTGACAAAATTATTTAACAATTGAAGCCCTTGGTGTAAAAAGGATCCAAGCCACAAATTGTCGTGAAGTGACTGTTTTAGCTCAAAACATTTGTTAACGAGGATTTTACTAGCCACATACAAATTATTCAACCTCTAATTCGAAAGATGTGCTATTTTTCGTAATATTTATATTTAAATAATTTTTTAATTATATTTGACAAATTTAAAACAAATTAAAAATTTAATTTCCCAAAACTTACTTAATATGGGATGTAACCAACCTTATTACGCCAAGGTTTTCAATTTTTTCAATAATAAAAAAATATTTTAATCCGGTCCCGACTTTTCCCTCGAATCTAACAGAGATAGCACCATTCCGTCTTGCTTGGTTCTCGACCGCCAGATCAAAGACGCCGACACGGAGTTGTGGAGCTGTATTGTATAAGCTGTGCTTGTACATTAATCCACCTTGTACCTTAGGCCATTAATACAATTTAAAATTTAAAACGAAAATCTCAATGAAATCCTCATTGTTAGTTAATATGTTCACCACCAATGCGCGACACTTTGTTTACGCATTCTATGTTAAACCATTGACTTGAAAGTGAGTGGATTGTTTATACTCTTTTAAAAGTAAGTATTTTGTCGTGATTTTAACATTTTTTATTCAGTTATACAGTACAAAAGTTCCATTTTATCATACCTTATGCTAATGTTAGGTATTCAGGCTAATTATTTTGATAATGCTTAATTTTTATACATGTTTTTTTATAGGTTAGAAAAACAATTCTTTCGTAAACTTAATAGGCTGGTATCTTGGATCTTGGGCTTGTTTTGTACCTTGGGCCGACCCAAGGTACAATCTATGTTTTAATGTTCTTGTTCGGTTGTATAATTCTAACGATATTTCTTTCAGATGCTAAGGTGTTAAGAGAAGTTGCCCTGACCTTCCCGCACTACAAGCCGCAGAAAATGCTGTACGAAATGAGCATATTTCGGTGCGTACTGCTAAAGAATTTAAGATGTCTCGATCTACATTAAAAAGCAATTTAATTAAACTTAAGCAAAATATACCTTACAAATCTTATGCAAATTGTGCCGTTCAAAAAGTATTTTTGAAAGCTGAGGAAAAATCTTATTCCAGTATCTCGTCACAGCGTCTCTTATGCATTATGATCTTACCCGCCGAGATCTTCAGGTCCTCGCTCATGAATTTATGAATTTACAAAGGCAAAATATAAAACAATTCCTGCTTCTTGGAAAAACAAATGTCGGGCCGGAAAATAATGGTATTTGCATTTTGTGAAGCGCAGAAACACAATAAGCTTAAGGAAACCACAAGCGACAAGTTTGTCCCGGTCCACCAGCTTCAACAAGCACAATGTTTTCACATTTTTCAATAAGCTTAAGGAAGTTATAGAAAAATATTAGTTTACCGCTGATAAAATCTACAATTTAGAAAATGTTCATGTGCAAGGTAAACTTTTAATATTTTTCTTAATTTCTTATCTTTGACATCTTTAGGAAAACTGCAGCTTGTTATAAGCCTTGGTTTTGGTTTCAGATAAGAGTCTGGCGTATAAAGGGGTAAAGCAGGTTGGAAGCGCAACTTTAGGTGAAAGAGGTGTCAATGTTACTATTATTGCATGTGTGAATGCTATAGGAAACAGTGTATCACCTTTATATATTTCCGAGGGTAAATTACAAAGATTTTATAACTAAAGGTGCTCCTCCTGGTTCCATTGGATCTGCTCACCCTAGTGGCTGGTCTAACAAAACAATTTTTGTACAGTATCTTCACAACTTTATGAAACATGTAAACTGTTCCTTAAATAATAAGGTGGGACTAATCCTAGATAACCATGAAAGCCACGTGAACATCGAAACAATAAGTTTCGTAAAAGAAAACGGAATAGTTATACTTACCCTACCTCCTCACACAAGTCACAAGCTCCAGCCGCTAGAACGAAGCATATATGGATCTTACGAAACACAGCAAGCGCTGAATGGATGCGTTGCCACCCTGGAATATCCATTTCGATTTATGATGTGGTCAAAATATTAGGAATACCCAAAGACATTACAACTAAGAGACCAAATTGTTTACATTTTTATGTGGCAAATCATTATTCCCACCAGATTCTCGTTTATTGCGTCTTTGCCGATTTTATCAGTCTGTCAAAATTATTTGGAGAAATTACTTTCGAAAAATAAAATTTGATGTGTCCTGTAACTATAATTTTATACTATATAAATAAAAATGTTTTTAATCAAATTATTCTTTGAAGTTTTAATATAAGCTAATTTTTTTATTAAAACATCAATATTAATCTAAACAAAATATTAGGGTTTCGAAGAACTCCGTAAATACGGCAACGCTGAATATCTTATTTTACGAATTTACAATTTTTATGAATGAAATGTAGTACCATAACCAGCCGCAACGTTGCCAATGAGGTTTAACAGCTATTTTGTATTTCTGACAGTATCTGACAGTTTCTGTGTGACTTATTGATTTATTCATTTATAAAATACTATTTTTGTGAACTTTTGTGAGAAATATAAAGAATTATGGTACATGCATATGTAGTGTTCAAAAAGGTAGATCATTTAAGTCGAAATTTATGGTTCCATCGGTAAGTATTTTTAGGTTAAGATATGTTGTTTTCATTTGAACCAGTGGAGTAGGGCTTGTACAAGATTTATTACAATTTCTTATAGAATTTAAATTATATAGGACCACCTAGTAAATTGTTTGAAAAATGATTATCCAATCTAATTTTTCAGACAATTTACTGCAGGTTTAATAATATACAATTTAAATTGTACAAGAAATTGTATCAAAAACTTGTGTAGTCTAAAACAGTCTTAAAACAGTTTTTAAAGTAATATTCCTTTTATAAATTAGTAAATTTTTTTTATACCAATAAATAATTATTGAATAGTGGCAAAGAAAATTTAACGTAAAATGTAGAATACCTTAAAAATGATTTACCTATTGAGCACCTATACATATTTTTTATTACTCTATTTAGGTTTCCGCAAGATCCTGAGAAAAGAAAACTTTGGTTTTCTCTAATAGGAATCCTTGAAAATCAGCCCCTTCGTAAAAACCCAGAGTTGTGTTTAGAACACTGTTTTCCTGAAAATGTTTTGGTACGTGCAAATGATACTAGATATATTAGAAAAGATGCAAACTCCAGACGGTGTGAGGGCTTTCTATTTTTGGATGACTTATCCAACAGGTAAAAATACAAAATATTAATTTTTTGTTTACCTCTAAACATTATTTATTACCTATATGTATGTATATCTAATGTATGGGTTTTTAGTTCTGATTCAACTGTTTTTGGAACACCACCTGCTGCAAAAAGAAACGTTGCAGTAAGTTATAACAATAACTAAGCATAAAAAAATTAAATGAAATTTTAGTTAATAAAATTAAAGTATTTTATATATTTAAAACATTATTTTAAAAATTTTTATAGTTTTTTCACGATATATTTTGCCATACCATGTTTTTTTGTAATTATTAATTATAAAATTATATATTTTTAGGGCAGTGTTTTATTTAGATACCCCTATCTACTTAATGTTAATTTACAGTATAGTAAATGCCAATAAACTATAAACCAATAAATATTAAAAATTGAAAGGTAACTTGAATTCGCTTGTATTTGAATTTACTTGTACTTGAATTTACCTACATGAAAAATCAGCAAGTATCATGCAAAACTATTGTCATATACTCTGAAGGTAATTCTCTCACCAGAAATCCAGAGCACAACTGGTGAAAGACTGTCTAGAAGACCTGACAGAGCTAAGTAGTTAAAATAAGGTGACCTTAGCCTGGGTTCTAGGCCATAAGGGATATCAGGGAAACGAAAAGGCCGACGAATTAGCCCGAGGAGGCTCAGATAAGGCCATGACAGGCTCCGGACCCTTGTGCAAGGCATCCATTAAACAATGGATGCAAACAGAGTCTCAGGAATGGTGGAACAACTATCGGCCAAGTTCACGAAAGACCTACTGGATCAAAAGCGTCAAATCGTAGGCCTTCTTACTGGACATTGTCGCCTCAAAAGGCACATAAGTGTCATAAATCCAGCAGAAGAAGCAACTTTGTACAGATTCTGTGAAGAAGAAGATGAAACAATATTCCACGTCCTGTGCCAATGTGAATGCCTGGCTGGAACGAGGTTTCTAACATTGGGCAAAGAAAAGCCAATTGCATGCAACTACATGCGGGAGCCACTGTCAAAGCTACTAAGACTAATAAAAAAGACCAGGCTAGACGACATACTCTAAAACAAACAGGAGTCCCGCAATACATCTGAAAAGGTTGCGGTGGACAAGGACAAATAACGTCCAACTCATAATCTAATCTACCTACATGAAAAAATTATCATAATTATATTACTAAAAAAATATACCTACATATTTACGTATTTTTTTAACATACTACTCTGACAATACTGGTAAGTTTAAAACTCTACGCCACTGGCGAGCATATTATGGACACTGTTTACAACGTTGCCAGCCGGTCATAAGAGATCTGTCTTTCTCTCTTCCACTCACTAACAATTTTAAAACAATAACAATCCGCAATTGTATGGGATTTATGAATGAAACATTTTGTCTATATGTTGTAATGTCTTTGGGAACACCCTACCATTTAGCATTCACACCTTCAAACATTCAGTCTGGTTTTAGAATATCCGGTATCTGGCCGTTTGATAAAAACATCTTTCAAGAGCATGAATTAATGGGATCATCAGTAACTGATCGACCATATGACGAACCATCCACATCACAGGGAGCCCCATCTACAGGGCCGTAACTATACTTGTTGGCGCCTGTGGCAAATCACAAATTTTGCGCCTCCTCCCAACCTAACTTTAAAAGCTGATAAAATATATATTTCATTCTAATAAAAACAGACGTAAGAACAAAAATCTAAAAATGTCAAATAAGTAATCTAAAAATAAAAAAACTAAAAATATTTTCTCTGAACAAAATAAAAATATTTGGTTTTATCACATAATGACATATTAAATATACAACTTAAAATAGAACTTTTCTAGATTTAAATTCAGCAAATATTTTTATAATCTCATCATAATTTAAATTAATTGCAGTCGATTTTTCAATTGAAATTATAGACATATTTGTTAGTCGTTGTTGCCCTACAGAAGAACGTAAATATGACTTCACAAGCTTAAGTTTGCTGTACGAACGTTTGCACGTAGCGGTTGTCACTATAGTCTATTTTTATGTATGAGAGAGTATTAAAATAATAAAGCGTTCGTAATCCATAGGCGTATAACTTCTTTTAGTAGACAGTTAAAATATTTTTTGAAGTTATTCCTCGAGTATACACTTATATTTTTACCTTATTAACCTGCTTATAACTTCTAAACAGCTGAAGGTAAAAAAGTGCAATTTTTTCTAAAATGTTTCATTTTTCTACATGGTATGTTAAGAACATTGTATCAAACGGTTTATGTAGGTATAAGGGTTTAAACTTTGACTTTTAAACAACGTTAAGTTCATAAATAATACTTTTAATACAAAAACTACTTCTTACCTACAAATCCAAATCAGAATCGAAATCAGAAAATGAACTGTCGCAACCAATATCTACAATGAGTGGCTTGATCATTTTATCAGTAATATTGTCCAACTTCCACATTTTCTCTTTTTCTTTAATCGTATGATTTACTGCCTTTCCCAGTTTTCAGGCTTCACATTATTTACAGCCTCCAAAAACAACTGTTTAACATCACTCATTTTAAAAGAATTATTTTTTCTTGAAACTTCTCCCTTTATCTGTGCCCATATCAGTACAATCGGGTTTACTTCGCAATGATATGGTGGTGATCTAACCACCGTCATCCCACGGTTTTTTGCAATTTCATCAATTTCATATTTTTTTAATTTCTCTTTATGAAGGGAACACAAATGATACAGTTCTTTTCTCACAGAACCGGGATGGAACTTAATATTCTTTGAATTTAGCCAATTCTGTAAATCTTTTTTTAACCACTTGGTTGTGGGCATTCTCGAGTAATAACTTGCATTATCCATTACTATTATACAGTTCTGAGAAAGAAGATCTATAATTTGTTCGAACCACTCTTTAAAGACATTAGCATTCATGTCCTCATGGTAGTCACCGGTACGAGTAGATTCAAAAGTCAATAAACCACCTTTAACAAAACCGTTTGAACTACCGATGTGTACTATTATTAGTCTGCGCCCCTTTCCTGATGGTGGATTTAAACGAGTAGATAAATTATTTAAAAAAGCCTGTCTTCGACTTGTAACAGTTGCCAAAATTTATTTGGTTTATGTCCCTCGTTGATCCATGTTTCATCTAAATAAAATATATTTCTTCTTTGGTTTCTCATTTCTTTTATACTCCTTAGGTAATTTCTTCTCCATACTACAATATCGCTTCTTTCTATTAAAATAGACTTTCTGGAATGCTTTTTCCATAGAAAACCTATTTCTTTTAAGTTTCCATAGTGTGCTTCGACTCATTTCAGGGTAATCCTTATCATCTCGAACCGTGGCAAGAACTTTGTCTACTGTCGGAAA
Source organism: Psylliodes chrysocephalus (assembly GCA_927349885.1). Lineage (NCBI taxonomy): Eukaryota > Metazoa > Arthropoda > Insecta > Coleoptera > Chrysomelidae > Psylliodes > Psylliodes chrysocephalus. Next base: position 17,186,424 of record OV651824.1, read on the forward strand.
TTCTTTTCTAAAGAAGAACGCATGCACTTTCCTTCGAAGTCTTTCTTTCAAAAGATTTTCTAATTAAAATTTTGGTTTTCCTGGAGCTTTACGTGCTGTTTGAAACTCGCCACATTTCTCTTCTTTAACAACTCTGTAAATCGTAGATATCCCAACACCAAGCATACTACTAACAAATTCTACTGTGTCATCAACACTTTTACATAAATGTTTGTAAATGATTTAAAACAATTAAATATTAATGTTTTTTCATTAACTGTTAAAGGACCGATTTTTTGTCGTTTACGCAGCCCTTTTAAATTTTCCATGATCACACTAGAATTCACACTGCACCTTGCAACTAAACGACATTTAGTAAACTGTCAAGAATACACAACTTGGACCTCCTTACTAAATGGAAAACCTATAATCGCATTTTCGGTGAAATTTGTTGGAAAAGTATTTATCTACTTATAATTCGATTACTGTAAGACATTCTTGGAATTAAAATAAAACAAAATTGGCAAATAGGTACTTATTAAAAATAATCTTAAGATACGGCTATGTAATCTTTAATACACAGGGCTTTTGGCCTGTCTAAACCTTTTTCTATTGTTCTGTACAGCTTATGTTTATAAAGGACCAGTAAAAGACCCAAAACTTGTAATAGCTCAGGTACATTTATTACAATTTTAGGAAATATTTAGATTATTCTGTAAAAATATTTTAAATGACCGTACTAAGTTTTGCATTAGAAATGCTGTTTTATTACTCTCTCATACATAAAAATAGACTTATAGGATGCTTAGGGATATTCTCAAGGCCCTCTGTATGTTTAGATAAATATTTTTTAAGGACAGATTATAAATACCTTGCAAAATTTCCAAGAGACCCATTTCAATAAAATTTGTATACAGTATTTTACTTTGGAATTTGAAGCTTTCTATTTCTGATGTGAATTCATAAGCATTTAAGTCAGCAAGATCTGTGGCTTGCTTTTTTAATTCATCCAAATTAGTTTTCTTGATAGAAACCCCGTTTAGGAATCCAAAATCATCTGCTACAAATCTTTCTTTCATTTGCATGATGATTGTATCAAGAACCTGCAACAATCCAACTCTTAACTACGTAGTGAAAACAAAAGAATGAGAATCATCACTTGCTTTCATCCCAGGCTCAATGCCTCCCCCATATAAGCTTCGACGACTGAATCAGTGGTGTAATCATTTTGTCTGTATGTTTTCATTTTGTCCAATAGTCCCTGAATCATTCGAGCACCTTTAGACACATCATGCTGCTTTTCTTGCAAGGAAATATTAATCTTATTTATTTTTTTAAAACAATGATCCAAAACGTCAAGTAACAGATAATTTCAAATGTTTTTATTAACTAAATAACTTCTTTGATTGCACAATCGTATTTCGAGTACTTTCTTCCTATAGACTGACCTCTTCAAGAATGTCTACAACTTTTTTCAGCTGGGAGTTTAAAGCATGGATAGCGCTAGCTTTTGATGACCAGCGTGTATCGCTTATTTCTTTTAAATACATCTTAAGTTTGCTTTTCACCAGTCCCCAGCGGAAAGATGATCCAACAAAAAAGTTATACATTTGTTGAACCGTTTCGAAAAAGGTTTGAATTTTTTGATTTATCTGAGCACCATGAACTTCCGCTAAACTAAGACTATGGGCAGTACAAGAAATAAATCGAACGTTATATTTCAGTAATAGAATCCGAGCCTGAACACCCTTGTACTTACCAGTCATATTCGCGCAATTATCGTATGATTGCCCTCTGATGTTAGTTATATCCAATTTGTCAGCAATCAATTTCTCTATTTCTTTTGCAAGCCCTTCGCCAGTACAGTTCCTGTTAGAGTCAATATTAACGTAACGTATTATTTGAACTAATTGTTCCTGATGAGAGACGTCTGTAGTATAGTCAAATAATATTGAAAAATATTTTGCAGTCTTAATATGCTCAATAATATGCCTCCTTATTTCTGTAGGTACAAAACTATTTCTGTATGATCACATCGACCACATCTTTATTAGGACTCAAAATAACCTTGTAAACCACATTGACATAGAACCTGCCATATTCCACATAGACATGACTGATCACTATACGCCTTTTGTGTATATAAACTTTTCTAAGCAACAACGTCTTAAAGTTGAAACGCAACACAACTATTGCAAAATGAATTATGAAAAATTAATAGAAAAACTAAGCACAGAAAAGTGGAATGAGGTAAATAATAATATTTCAGGAGCACAAGTAGCGTATGACATTTTCATAAACAAATTAAATAACTACATACTAGCTTCCCAGGAAATAAAAACAATAAACAAAAAATATCAAAAGATTAAGCCATGGATTACAAAGGGTCTAATTACCTCTATCAAACATACATATAATCTGAAAAAAAAATCTAACAAAAAACCACTCCACCGAACTTGAAAACCAATATAAGAGTTACAGAAATAAACTTAATATGTTAATCAGGACAACGAAAAACAGTTTTTATCAAAAAAAGCTGCTTCAAGCAGGGACGAACTACAAAAAAATTGGCAGATTATTAATGATATCACTGGACCAACAAAAAAATCTAAACACATAGAAAATATACCAATTTTTAACAATAATGATGAGCTAATAACTAATAATAAGGAAAAGGCTAGTATATTTAATAGTTTCTTTGCTTCCTCCGCATTTTCTCAAAAATGAAAAAATAAACTCTAGTATATTTTTAAAACCAGTTACTGAAAACGAGGTAATACAAATTATATCAAAACTGAAAAATAGCTGTGCCCCGGGTCCAGACAATATAGATTCAAAAATTATTAAAAATATTCATCAATATATCGTCTCCCCATTAGCACACATTATAAACCTAGCATTGCAAAGCGGGAAAATTCCTCATCAATGGAAAGAGTCAGTTGTCATCCCCATTTTCAAATCGGAGGACTCTAGTAAGCCAGTAAATTATAAGCCAATATCTCTCATTAACAATTTTGCGAAGATTTTTGAAAGTGCTCTTAAAGAAAGATTAATTAATTTCTTTGAATCGCATAATATCATAACTCATTCTCAATATGGTTTTATAAAAAAATCTAACACCGAAAACGCGATATTGGACTTCTTAGAGGAAACTGTGTCCACTTTGGACAACTCCATGGGATGCATAGCAGTTTTCCTGGATTTGGACACCGTCTCTCACGAAATCCTTCTAAGCAAACTAAGTAACTACGGTGTTAGGGGATTGGCTCTTGAACTTATTTCGGATTATCTGTCAAATAGAAGTCAGCAAGTCAAAATTGGTAAAGAAATGAGTTCTGGTACTATCTTAAAAATTGGTGTACCACAGGGAACAGTATTAGGTCCAATACTGTTTCTGGTCTACATCAATAGCATAACCAAAATAAATGGTTTCTCTGGTCATCTAGTATGCTATGCTGATGACACAGCATTAGTTTTTAAAGGCGAAAAATGAGATGAAATTCAACATAACGCAGAAGCTGACTTAAAAAAGATAAACATGTGGCTAAACACCAACCTTCTAATTCTAAATAATATAAAAACAAAACTTATTGCTTTTAGTCCAACTATAGTAAACCAACCACCTAATTTTACATTAAAATTACATTCACAAGTTTGTGAACCAAACTGTAAGTGCCCCCCTTTAGATAAAGTAGAAGCAATAAAATACTTAGGAGTTATAGTAGACCAATACTTGCGCTGGTCTGATCACATCATACACCTAAGTAAAAGAATAAGAGCTCTAATGCATAAATTTTACGTGCTTCGGCAGATTCTATCACGAAAAAGTTTAATCATGCTATACAACTCATTTTTGGAATCCATTCTAAGATACTGTATTATCGCATGGGGCGGTGCTTTTAATTCTACACTTAATATATTACAAACAGCTCAAAATACTATCCTAAAAATTATCTTTAATAAGCCTAAACTTTTTCGAACTAAAAAACTTTATGATGAAACACAAATTTTTAACATCAAATCGCTATTTATATATCAATGTATTATAAAAATTTACAACAGTACCAAAAAGTTTCAATATAAAAACTCTCGAGTTACTCGCTCTACTGCCAATATGGACCTAGCCGTTAACCTTTTTAAAAAATCAGTTACCCAAAAATCATTTTTTTATTTTGGCCCAAAATATTATAACCTCCTACCTATAAATATAAAACAAATCGCTAAAGAACATATATTTAAAACCGAAGTAAAGAAATATATTCTATCTCACAATAGTAAATTTTTATGCTGATTCATTGTCCTATTCAAATTATAAAAAAAAAAAAAATAAATATATATATACAGGGTGGCTCACGCTCAACGGGACGGAGCTTTATGGGAAAACGACCAAAGATATAAAAAATTCGTTTGGGAGGAATACGTAGGTTACAGACGGCTACAATTTAAAATTTGTTAGATGTATATAGGATGTCCCACATAAATGAAAAAAAATTAGTTCATTAAAAATTATTCAAACAAGAGTAAACAATTAATTTCTGGAAGACTTTTTTTCCTTAAAAATTCAAATAAATCGAAAACTAATAATAATAGTAATAGGGAACCTTTAGTTAACTGACATTATTTTTGATGTAGTTTTTAATTCTAAAATAAAAAACAGGGTGTTCCAATAAAAATAATATAACTTTGTATATTTTTTCTTATGTGGGACATCCTGTATACATCTAACAAATTTTAAATTGTAGCCGTTTGTAACCTACGTATTCCTCCCAAACGAATTTGTTATATCTTTTGTCGTTTTCCCATAAAGCTCCGTCCCGTTGAGCGTGAGCCACCCTGTATATATATACCGATAATGTCAAACATGCCCTGCGATTCCTCAAGCATTAACCAATTCAACATCAATAAGTCTGGCACTGTATCTGCCAAATCCCAATACGTCATCTTTATTATTATTCCAATTTTTGTTTATTTTTTTTTATGCTTACCATTTATATTATATATTATAATACAATTTAAAAAAGGGGACCTAGAATGAGCACAATAGCAATACGGGCTACACAGCCTAGGCAAGATGCTTATTCTAGGGCTCCTTGTCAAATGTTAAATGTTTTCAAACTTTACTGTAATTATTGTATTTATATTTTGTCAATAATAAATTCTAAATTCTAAAATGATAGGGGAAAAATAGATCAACTGACCTTTACTGTGAGCCTCAATGTGATCTTTGATGATACTGTTATAGTGGCTAATCAGTTCAATTGTGTTTAGAAATTTGCCACAATTTGAATGACCGATAATTTTAGAAGTGCCTCTCAGGGCATCATTATTTTTTATGCAATGTAGAATGGCATCAATATTACCTTTAAAATGTGTCAGAAAGGCAAAAAGGGATACATATTTTCGATTTAGATTTGGAAAAGTTAACATTTATTTTTAAACTTTTATATGTGCCTCAAGGTACAAGACTACTTGGTTCAAGGTACACAACAGGTTTGTACCTTGGACCAAATTCGTAATAAATAAAATCAAAAAATATGTTTTTTTTTTATTGAAGTAATGCTTTTATATAACGTTCAACTGTATAAAAGCTAAAGTAAGCCCAAAAATTTTACCTGAAAATATCAAAATATGAAAAAATCAACTTCCGAAAACATCATACTGCACTGGAATTGATAATTTCTAATGATCTAATCAATTCTTAATCAGCCTCTTACTCAAACAAACAAATGTACCAAATTTCATCAAAATCTGCTAAAGAGTATTTATAATATTGATGAAAATCCGATTATTTTTGAAAATTTGAACATCCTGTATCTTCGAAACAAAGCAAATTAGGACACATGTTTATATGAACTTTAAGTCATAATATGAGCCAAGGAATTACCTCCCTCAACTATGATATGATGTTTAGGAACACCTTGAATAACTCCCATCTTCAAAAGTTGTCTCTATCGTCCAATTAGTATCCTAAGTACTGTACCCAAACCTTTTGAGGGTTGTATTTGTAACATTCTTACCGCTTCATTTAAAAATGTTTTAATTGACCAACAATATGGTTTCCAATCTTCCATATCCGCTGAGCTTAATCTACTCACCACGATTATCTATCTATCTAATGCCTTGAAAACAGGGGTTCAGGTAGCCGCTATCTATACGGATTTTTCTGACATTCAATTGCGCTAATCATGATGCTTTGTTGTACAAACTTAAGACTCTAGACATAAATGGATTTTTCCTTAGTTGATAAGGACTTATCTACCTGCAGAACGAAAATTGTTACAATAGCTAAGTTCAAATCTATAGAGATAACGGTAATATTAGGTGTTCCTTAAATATCAACCTGTTTGTTAACGACATAGCGGAGCGCTTTTTCTATTCAAAGTTTTTGCTTTTTGCAGATGATATAAAATTATATAAAACTATTCAAAATGCTAGTCTAAATCTACAAGAACACTTAAAACGTGTTGTTATATGATGTAATAAAAATCTGATGGAACTCAATATTAAAAAGTGTTTTACCATATCTTTTCATGGTCGAGAAACCCTTTCATTAATGTTTATGTTTTTAATAATATTCATGTGTTAAAAGTTGAGACATTAAAGGATCTAGGTGTGACCTTTGATAAATCACTTAGCTTCATTTCCCATATCAACTTAGCGATAAGCAAATCTCTTAAAATACTCGGTGACGTAAAACGAAATACACAAGAATAAAACTTTTATATGTATCATTAGTAAGACCACACCTTGAATATGCTTCTTGTCTATGGTCACTTTTTTATTATATATGTTACCGAACAAACCCGATTTTAGGATAAACTAGTTTTTCCTAGGCCAAATCAGTTTATCCGAAGAGCCATAGGATGAACTAGTTTATCCTAGTCTAAACTGGTTTGTCCTGAAATAAATTAATTATGATTAGGAAAAACTGATTTGTCCTAGTGTAAACTACTTCGGACTGCGATTCAACTAGTCTAAACTTGTTAGATGATAGCTGCTGCTCGGCTTGCCGACTTAGTTTGCACGAGTACATTGACCGTTATGGAGCGTTCGTCTTATTGCAAAATCTATGCGTATTGTGCGTGTGAGTGTTGTCCATAAGCGCTAGACATTTTGAAACATTTTGTGTTGTTTATGGATATAAAGTTTGGAGTGTATTTCTGTATCTCGTTATCATGGATGAGGCTTCATCAAGTGGGCACGTAGGTCAAAAAGAGTGGAGACTGAGATTCTTGGCAGAGGTTTTGAGATCTGAGGACGAAAAATCGACTCATTTTAATGTTTTGACAAAGGAAAAGTATTTGGCACTTATGCAACAAGTGAAAGAGGCTAAAAAACACGGAAAATAAATCACCCTTGCAACAAAGAAGACTGAAAAGATTTGATGTAGTGGAAATCGGAGGTGTAAAGAAACTTACCGCACGAAATGAAGAAAATACAAATAATATAAAGTATTATCTCACCGCTGATGAGTTATATGACGTTATTGACGCAGCTCACATAGCAGTGGGACATGGTGGTCATGACAGAATGTTGGCTGAAACTTCTAAAAAGTTTGCGAATATCACAAAAGAAATGATATGTCTTTTTTTATCCATGTGCGTGGTGCGTCAACAAAAAAAGACGAAAAAAAGAAAGGATTAGTCTCCAAACCGATTCTGCACTCCGAAATGAATAGCCGATGCCAAGTCGACTTCCAGATACAGCCAGATGAAAAGTTTAAATTTATACTGATGTATCAGGACCAACTAACAAAATTTGTTCTGCTTCGTTCATTGTAAAGTAAGAGAGCCGAAGAGGTAACCTGCCATTTAAATGATATATTTTTAACTTTCGGGGCCTCATGCATTTTACAATCTGACAATGGCCGAGAATTTGTGAATCTTGTAATTTTAGAAGTTACAAGCTTATGGCCAGAGCTCAAAATCGTGCATGGAAAACCACGACATAGTCAAAGTCAGGGATCAGTCGAAAGAGCGAATCAAGATATTGAAAACATGCTGAGTGCTTGGATGAATGACAACCAGATAACTAAATGGTCAGAAGGACTGAGATACATACAGTTTATGAAAAATCGGGCATTTCATTCTGGAATTAAACAATCGCCTCATAAGGCAATGTTTGGTGCGGAACCTAGGGTTGGCCTCTCTACTACTTCATTGCCTTCGGAACTGCTAAAGGCCATTGAAGACGAGGATGATCTTCGAAAACTGTTTGATGGGAAAAACATAGATGGACATGAAAATGCTAAGGGTGAAGACGAAGATAGGATTAGAGACAAAGATAGTAGTGGAGACGAAGATAGGAATAAAGACGAAGATAGGAGTGGAGACGAAGATAGGAATAAAGACAAAGATAGGAGTGGATACGATGACATGGATGAAACCTCGCAAAATGTTTTAGAAGCACGTTCAAAGGCTGCGCAAAGCCTTGAAAAACAAGCCAAAAAGATGAAAGCAACTTCTCACAAGTTGTATCAACCAGCGAAGGTTGGAGATAATATCATCATACCCACTCCTGATGTAGACAGGGCTAAAGAAGATCTTCGGAACGTTATTGGAGTTGTGCTTGAAGCATCTGATGATGGATTTTATAAGATTGGGACCAAGCATGGTATCTTACAAAAATTATATTGCAGGTAATCATTTACTTTGTTGCGGTTTTTATTTTACTTTAATTTAATTTTGTTTTTTTTTTTTCAGAAATGAATTTGATAGCTGCGCACAAAAATTTTTATTGGTAGAAGAAGAAAACAAAAACATTGAACTTTCGTTAAGAACCGCAGCGATCAAACATTCAGTTGGAACAGGCCAAGGTTTCTTTAAGTGTAGTTGAACCAAGAAGTGTACGTCGAACCGATGCCTTTGCAAGAAAAATAACGTTCTTTGCAACTCGAAATGCCATAATAGTTTGACATGTAATAACAAGTAAATATTACCCAAAAATTAATAAACATGTTTGTAATGATAGTATTTTTTTTAAATAGTAGTAAAAACGTTACTTCTGTGAAAAGACTGTATGTAGACTAGTTTTGCCTGATCACAATTAGTTGATTTTAGGACAATTCAGTTTAGATTAGGATAAATTAGTTCCTCCTATGACTCTTCGGATAAACTGATTTGGCCTAGGAAAAACTAGTTTATCATAAAATCGGGTTTGTCCGGTAACATATACATATTAACAAATTGGAGCAAGTTCAGCACAAATATCTGCGATATGTTTCATGCAAGTTAAACTACAACCTCACCGAATGTAATGAAATCGAATTCATGTCGAGTCTAAAACGTCTAAAAGTCCAAGAGATACACAGATCTCCTGCTCCTTTATAATATTCTAAATTTTACAAAAAAATGCTCTGATCTTCTACACAAGTTGCAATTCAATATTCCCTTTAAGTCAACCAGCACAACAAACTTGTTCTACTTACCAAATTGTAATACCAACTACACAGAAAACTCATATTTGATCATATCAATGAAATTGGTCGATTCGATGTCAATAGATTTGTTTGTTAAAAAATCTCTTTTTGTGTTGTTAATTTATAGAGAGATATAACTTATTAATTTATGTGTACACTTATTAGTTTTAAGTTTGTATACTTTATCCAAAGTGTACAGATATTGGGCACTGCCCGTAAATAATAATAAATTTAATCAATTTTATTAAACAATAATTAATAATAAAATGTTTGCCCCTAGTTAATATTTTACCCACCTATGTTATGTTTTAATGATTAAACAATAATAGTTAAATTATTGAAATTATTGTACCTACTCGTATATGAAAAGGTGAATTTATTGGGTAGCTCAATCTTAAATAACTCGGTGTCGACCTATTTAGCTCATTGTTATAATGAAACAGATACTTTTTGCTATCTCTTTAAAGTCTTTGACCTACTATATTATTAAATTATCCTCAACAATTCTATCTCGAAGTTTCAATTAAGCCCTAGTTGGCAACAAAAAAGAGCATCCATCTCCATTCATCGTCGACCAAAGGACAAAAGATGACATTTTTGAGGAAATCCTTCAGTAACATTATCCTTAATTTTGTTTTGTATACAAAGATTTTGTCCTAAACAGCGGGGCATTTTGTCGAAACATACTGACAATGGTATAAAAGTATTGGATTACGCTCTCTACACGGGTCTATTCAAGATTTGGATGCTTCATTATCCAATTTTCTAGTCATGAAACAGTTATGAAAACATGCCTCGGGTCGACAAGGACGGTTAGTTTAGAAAGTAGAAGTATTTAGGGCGATTTGAGGCAAGGGTTATGCGGTTAAAGATATTTTATCGGTTCTTGATCATATCTTGATCATATCTTGATCATATCAGCAGGTACAGCAAGTTTATGCACATTAAAATATAAGATTAAATATCGAATTATTGATATATGCAGGACAAATTAGAAAATTCTTCCGATAAAAATGTGAATCTGAATATTGAAGAATGTTAATTTGCTCTCAAACTAAATTCTGAAAGTAATAAATATAATAAACCTCTATTCGCACATAAAAATAGAGATACATAGAAAAATTTAAAATACTTAAATAATATTTCGTACAAACTGTTTAGCGATAAGTACAACCAACTAGCCTAAATACCATTTGTAACTACCGATAGGTCTTTCACTATTGTTGTTAATATACTATTAAGGGATTTAGGCAGCACTATCACCAGCCAAAGGGTCCTGGAGTTCAGAAGGAACATCTATTCACCAGTGGCAAATAAAAATAACAATAATAATAAAAAATAAATTAAAAAAACGAAAATTATACCTTAATAGCATATTCGAGCGGTTTTTGGCAACTAGTTTTTTACTCTTCTAGTCTTAGGGGTGGGAACGCCGAGGCTTCTCAAATTTTGGAAATATTTCATAATTGGTTTGGGAAAGGGGAGGGGAGATTAATAATAATTATTAAAACAGTAACAAATGTATATTTACAATTATACAATGACTAATAGTCTTAAAAATAAATGAATTAAGTTACATTTAGGAATAAAGCACTATTTGATAATATATCCAAACTTTTAATAAAGATTTATGACAACTAGATAAACATGTTATTGAATTATATAGTAATGGAATATTTGGCATTTATATGTAAATCATCTCAAACAAAACACTTTAAAAATAAGTTAAAGATATTTACCCATAGTTCTCAAATCGCTGCACAAAACTTTACTTTACACATTACTTTGTTTCGGGACTTAGGGTCTCGGAACGAGATGAGACTCGTCTTTCGGCAAGAGTTCTGGACTTCAGTCCTTACTTGAGTTTTTTCTGTTTAGCCTCTCTCTTTAAATCCAAAATATACGTGACAGTTGTACTTGTTAGAATGCCAACGTTGTATCTTGAATTCTCTAGTTCAATGCAAGCCATTAAATAGAATAATAACCTTATGTTGATATTATTGCAATACGTGTGTTTTTAGAAAGCTTACGATTTGTAATTCTGGTTCCGTCGCTAATTTAAACTTTTTTGAGGTATTCTAAATTTGCACAATATCATCAAAATACTGTTTTATACGACACTGGTATGACTTAATAGAGAAAAAACTAAAAATATCAAAAATCATGTACTTATGCAAAATAACACACTTTCTCAAAATGATAATTTAAAATTTATTAAAAGTATCAGATTAGTATGAAGTTAGGACCAGTCATGTTAGACGTTTTGACATTTACCTACAATAACTAGGTATTTCTTTTCATAAAAAATCTCTAAATACAGGATAACATGTATTTATTGTAAAGAAATACGAAAAAAATTTCTTATGATTTAAAATTTTTTTTAATGTCTTTTGCATTTGTATATTTGTAAATTTTGTGTTAAATTCATTAGCCATGTCAACATTTTTTATGAGGAGTTCTCCATTATCGTTCTTTATAGGACCAATAATTTTTGAATTACCGTTTGTTCTGAGTTTTCCAGGAAAAAAGCGCGTAAAGTTTGTTCAAAAAAATAATTATTTTTTGGTAATAAAATGTATATTCGTGTGCTTCAGTTGTATTTAGTTAAAAGCTGTGATCACATTTGCATGATGGCGCTCAAGCGGGTTGCAATATTTTTGTAATAAATAATTTTCACCTTTCAATCTATCTGTATATCTATCTGAATTAGGGTGCGATTCAAAACCCACCTGTACTGAAGCTCTAGGCTTATTGTACTTCTCACAGTTTCTACCCCTTCAGAATAATTTTCTTAATGAGTTCAAGAATATGTCTGATGGACGTTTTCGCGATTTCGTTACGTTCCGGATAATATACCCCGAAGTGCCATTCCCGTTTCCATTTAAGGTTCCGACAGGGAATAGGAGTTTCGTCCTACTCTTCAAATATTTTACATAGGAAGTCAATAGATTTAGGTGTCTTCTAAGGCCGCAGTAACCCGTAAAGAGTCTTATTACGGCCTAGAGTTCGCTTCTGCTTAGGTTTAGCAGTTGATTTTGTCTGCTTTTGGATGGAATGTAACGGTTTTAATCGAGCGTTAAGACTCTAGTATAGGTTTTTTTCGTCCATAAAGTATTTCTTTACCTATATTTGCTTAAAATAAAACTTATTCGACTAGCCAAAGTTTTCATGCATTCAGATTTCATTCTGTAGTCACTGTACACATTCACACAACACCCATTTATATTATCCAGTTTTCTGAGTTTGAAACTGTAGGGATTTTATACTTAGTATAATATTTTTACAAGAATTACAATATCTTCACCACAAATAGGCAAAGGTAAACTCGTAAACCTTCTTTGTGCAAATTGTAATATTTATTCTAAAATTTACCTTCAATATCCATCTTTGTTGTGGTAATTTTCACAAGCACTCGACAATAATAAACTTTACAAACAGCACATTTCGTTAACTGAGATCATGATTTAATTGTCGTGTATATTCTAAATACCTTTTCACAAACATTAAACGATAATTTATACTAATAATAAATGGGGTTATATTTATATTTATGTGACTGCTAGACAGCTGTCAGATCATAGATAAGTACTACAGAGAGAATGGTAAAGCCGTGCATAGTTCGGTGAGTATATTTTTAAGTTTGGTTGTCTAGGATTTCTATTGGATAATACAGGGATACCAGCATGATACAGTTAGGTTTATTTTCGAAATCGTAAAAGCCACATACTTTGATTTTCTTTTACTATACGGAGAATGGTCGCACTGCGCAGCTTTCTGAGTGCCTTTTAAAAGAAGATAGAAAACTCCGCCATTTTGAACCCCTATTACGTTTTGCCTACATCTTGGCGCAATATGTTTAATAGGCGCGTTTTAATCATCCGCTTCTGCTTCGGAATTGTTGAGACTGCTGTTTTATTATAGGCGGTTGTCATATATTGTATTATCCGAGTTGCACAGTGACTAAACTGAAACATTGAGATCCAAAGTGCCGACGCAGAGTGAGCGATCTGATTCTTTAGCTGTAAACTGTGTCACAGGGTTCAAAATGGCCGCGCCCTATGTTGGGCGTGTCGGACCTCTCTCTTGCCTCGTATACACATACTTTGATTTTCTTTTTTCGTATAGTAATCAAAGTATGTGGTAAAAGCTCATTGTGACACAGGAATGCCAATCGTGAATCGTATTTGTTCGAGAGTGACAACTGGCTAAAGTAGGTTTTATGTACGGCGATTCTGCGCGATAAAAGCGACACGTGCCCTTTTTCTGAGAAGAAGTACTGAACTGAAAATTCGTGAAGAGATACTTTTCTAGTTTTTGTGATTTTATGGAATCATCCCAGGTCGGGGAGTGTTATAAAAGTATCTTAAGAAGCACTGATGGTAAAATTGAATCGTGCTAACTTGGATTTGAGCCAGTTGTTTTGGTGATTGTAGTACCGGCTTTCTTAACTCGTGGTCGAGGAGAATTGGATTTGAAGTTCAGCCCATGGGTAGATATATTAGCAGTCTCATATTAAAGGCCGATCGTATTGCAGACCGTATATTGAAGGGTACACTGATTTTAAGAAGGTTTTAATAGATTTCTCTGCGTTTTGATTAAAGTTACACCCTCTGGGATAAGAGGTAGGTTTTATTCTTTTTTTATTTGTCCTGTAAATATTGCTTTCATTCATTGTAAATAATAGATATTCTTTCAGACAGTAAATTTGGGAGTTGAATGTTTTTGTAGTATTGAATTTTGCTAATTAAATTTTAATTGGGTACTTTTTACTTTCCTATATGTATGCAGATATAAGGAAAGTATAGGAATCATGATTTTTTTCGACCTCGAGTTTTCGATGGATTTTTATGTTTTGAGGTCCTCTGAATCCGTTTTGACTATTTTCGCGATGATGTCTCTGTGTGTGTGTGTGTGTGTGTGTGTGTGTGTGTGTGTGTGTGTGTGTGTGTGGGTGCGTGCGTGCGTGCGTGTGGGTGCGCGCGCGCGTGCGTGCGTGCGTGCGTGCGTGCGTGCGTGCGTGCGTGCGTGCGTGCGTGCGTGCGTGCGTGCGTGCGTGCGTGCGTGCGTGCGTGCGCGTGTGTGTGTGTGTGTGTGTGTGTGTGTGTGTGTGTGTGTGTCGCATAACTCATGAACCGATACACGGAAAAACACCAAATTTCAAACTTAAGCTTTGTTTCAGCGTCTAATGAGCTGATTAGATTTTGGGCAGAGTCCGAACATCTGGAGGGGTACTTTATTGGTGATCATTTTTATATTTTATGGAATATATCTGTTATTTACGTTTGGGGAAGAAAATTTTTTAAATAAAAGTTACTTCTTATAATATTATCTATAATTCCTTGTTATATCCTAAAAGCTTGTAAAGATTATGTAATATACCCTTTGCTGGTAATTTTTAATAAGTCGCTTAAAACATCCATATTTCCTAGTGAATTTAAAAGAACGAGATTAACACCAATTTTTAAAAAAGGGGATAAAAATAAAATAGATAATTATCGTCCCATAGCCATATTAAATTGTACGGCGAAACTGTTTGAATTTGTAATATATGATAAACTGTATGCTTACTTTCAAAAATACATATCAACCGAACAACACGGATTTTGTCGTAAAAAACCTGTAGATACAAATTTATTAACTTTCAGTGATAAATTATCAAAATGTGTCAATTCTCGTGAGCAAGTAGATTGTATTTATACTGATTTTAAGAAAGCCTTCGATAAGGTAAATCACAATATTCTTCTAGCTAAACTGAAATATTATGGTCTTAGCGATCATCTAATAAATTTCTTTATGTCTTATCTAAAACTAAGGTATCAATACGTAATGTTTGGTGGTGAAGTATCTCATACAATCCTCGCAGGCTCTGGGGTCCCTCAGGGCTCCAATTTGGGCCCTCTACTTTTCTTAATATTTGTTAATGACCTTCCTCTACGTATTACATCAGACTGCCTAATGTATGCAGATGATCTGAAAGTTTTTAAGAAAATATCCACCCTAGATGACTATCTAGACCTTCAAAATGACTTAGACTCAATTTCGGATTGGTCATTTGAAAATAAATTACATTTTAATCTTTCCAAATGCAAGGTTATTACATTCAGTAACATTCGTAATCCTCAAAATTTTATCTACACAATGCAAGGATCAACACTAGAAAGAGTGTCAAAAATGATCGACTTGGGAATAGTTTTTCAAAATAATTTCAAATTTGACGAGCATATCCATAACATTACCAAAGAAGCTAACAAATTGTTAGGTTTTTTGAAACGCACGACTAGGGACTTTACAGACACACACTCGATTAAAAATGTATTTTTTGCTCTCGTTCGTAGTAAATTAGAATATGCATCCACTGTATGGGACCCTACACAACAAAATTTAAAACACATTTTGGAAACTATTCAAAATAAATTTGTCAAATATTTATACTTTATTAAGTATCATACAAGTCCAGGATTTGTTTCATTTGTACCTATTAGAAAAGACTTTGAAATTGAAAAATTGGAACATAGACGCTCTATAATCAACCTTGTCTTTTTACATAAATTATTAAATGGATATTTGGACAGTCAATATTTATTGAGTCAAATAAAAATTAATGTTCCAATAGCAGGTATTCGTCCACGTCAATTAACTTTTCGTGCGGATAATCATGGTCCAGTAGAAAAAATTTGTCTTTTGTTTATTGTACACTCCGAAGGCATTTCTTGCGGTATTTTTGATGTAGCATAAGCACATATAGAAAGGAACTTAACAAAATTGTTGGGCTCGATTAAAGAGACATAACCTTGTAGGATTTCCGTGGCCTTGGTGTGGGGTTTTGCAGACGCTCTGATTATTCCTGAATATTTCTGATTATTTCAATAGTTTTGTTCTTTAATGAACTTTGTTAAAATTTTGTAGTAGCGAGGTTTGTTTATTAAAATTTCACTTATATATTTAATTAGATATTATGTATTTTTGTTGATTTCTATTTTCGCTGTATTTATAGGAACATGTAATTAGGCTCATGCCTGTTTGTTTCTGGAATAAATAAATAAATAAATAATTTTTATTCTATACAAAATTTTCCTACAATGGTCCGTATTCGAGAAATTTGACAAAATGTAAAAAAATATTTTTTTATAAAAATTGTTAAAACAAAAGTTGTTTGTAATATAATTCTCTATAATTTTTATCCCATACATAATTTCTCTAAAATGGACCGTATTCGAGATATTTGAGAAAATGTATTCGAGAAATTTGACAAAATGTGCAAAATTCAGATTTTTATGAAAATTGTTGAAATAAAAGATGTTTGCGATATCGATCTCTATAATTTTTGTTTATACATGATTTTTCTAAAATGGACCGTAATGGAAAAATTGTAGGAAAAGTGCTAAATTAAAATTTTTTAGTATTTTCGTTTTCAATGAATATCTATAGAAAAATGTTTCGAGGTAGATGTATGTGGAAAATGTATATATTTAGTTTATCCTCCTCTAAACATTTATAGAGGTGCTGTAATAGGTTGTACAAAATAACCGGAGAAGCCTGTAATAACTAGATAGGAAAGTCATGTGTTGGACACATCAAATTTTTTGTATTACTTGAATAGTCCTTGCGCTTGCAGGCACTAATTTCAACACTCTGGGTGGCTTAAGATTTCACTTTTACTTTTTATTGTCTTGAATTAAGAGATAACTGGGTGGGATCAAATTAAGTTACAACATTCTGAATAGGGATTGCATATTTTAGGGTTTTTGTATCCGGTGTTTGGACCTGGTTTTTGGACTCAGTTTTTGGGCCCAGTATTGGTATCCGGTATTTTGGCACCAGCGTTTCGACGGGAAAATTGCTGTAACTACAGAGATTTGGCATCGTACAACTACAGTGCCACAGGCCTGTCGACATCAAGGACTGGGAGATAAGTAAATAAAGAATTTGTTTTTATGACGAATTAATTTAGATTGTACTTCTACCCTTTTCAGTACTTTACTGCCTGACTGTCTGTCATGAGAAAGACCCTCTTATCTAGCGCAGGCATTTATTTCTGTTACTTTAGCCTGGAAGACTGTTCTCATTGATCCCAGGTTCAGACTAATGGTCCTACTTGAGTTTATATGGTAAATCCCAGCTCCTGTGCTGTTTTTCATTGCCAAACCGTCTGTATACCAGATTGATTCGTTTGGTTTTTCCCCATTTTTCCGACTTTTGGTACTTTCTTGTATTTGAATATCAAAAGGTTTCCTGAAGTCATAAAATACATTGACTCCATAACTTTCCATTTAGGTGTGCCTGATGATGAAGTAAAAAATAAAAAAGTTTAAAAAAGCATTAAGTCGGACCTGGTACGGCAGCCATATCGATGCTACATTTACGTCAACGTAACCCCGCCCACTTTTATCATTTTTAGCATACATGTTTAAAGGAACGTAGCACCTCCTTCAATATCCTGCCTTTATGGTTCCTACTCCATAGTGCAGTGGTTCCCAAAGTGCGGCCCGAGAACAATTGCTTGGTTAAATAAACTAAATTATATTGCTTAATTAAAGCATAAAAAAGAAACTCAGGTCATCAACCACAGAAACTATATTAAGTACAAAAATCGAGTCAGCAAGAATAAAAAAATACCAGTGGATTAACTCTATTTAACATTTAATATCTCAACCAACCAATGACATTTATCTTTTATTCCAACACACGCCAATCAATACAAATAGTATCTGAAAACACTACTGCAGTGTTGTCACTTAACCCCGATTTGATTTAAAAAATTTAACTCATTACCAAAGTAACGTATCAATGATTTATGCGAAACTTCAATGTGAAGTTTAGTAAAAAGGTGAAGAAAAATGGTCCAAATTTTTTTTTGTTGTTAAAATATGCATTTTAATGACTTATTTTTTTCATTTGTTATATGAATGATAAAACGTCAAAATATAAGCAGTATCATACATCTCTCTCTAGTACGTCCTAATTTATAAGAAAATTATGTTATAAATGTTAAGAAACAAAGACATTTTTGAATTGCATTAATAAAAAAATTTGCTTTCGTACTAAAAAGTTCATATTTGAAAAATAAAAGTCTTTGTAGGTGTATTAGGTTGAAAACACTTCATAAAAATACATAAATAACTAGTCTACAGCTTTTTACAATGTGGGGTCTACTATTTTATTAAATAATTAGGAAATTCGGCCCGCAGACCAAAAAGTTTGGGAACCCCTGCGTGGGTCAAAAAATTTTGTTTTCAAATTTTTATAAGCGCTACCAAAGAAAAGTTGTGTATTAGGGAAATAAAAAATATTGTTAAAAAAAATGATAATCGGACTAATTTTAACCGGGCCCATCGGCCCTCAAAAAGGGCAAAAAAATAATTATTTAAATTTGACGGAGCTAGTGCATAAACTATTCGTTATTGTCCTAATGATTAAAAAAATATATATTAAAAACAAAATATTTTTAACCGGGCCCAGGGTCCATACGCTATAATGTAGAACATTTCTTTATTTTTTGACTAGCCCTTGAATATGAGGACTATACTTCGACGGGGGAAAGGACCAAACAATTTGTATTAAAAACAGCAAAAAGATAACCCAACAAGAAGAACACATTACAATTATTAAAGAACCTGGTAATATTTACTTATCCCATGTATCTATAAAGGGCTCTGCTACCGCAGCAAATATAAAGGATGAACTTCTTTAATACTTCAACAAGTATCATACAGATATCAGTTACAGTTCATCAAATTTCTAGAGGTGTTCGACGCCCAGACAGAGAACGCGCTACGTGTGACTAAGATAGCTATTGTACAGTCTGCTAAACAAGTTATTTTAAATAGTTTTTAATATTTTTAGGTAATTAAATTTTAAAAGTGTGGAATAGTTTAGGGATTAAATTGGTCTGATTGGACTTTCTTAGAACGTTTTTAAAAGCAGCTAAAGATAGTATGTAGAATTGAAAATAATTATTATGCCATAAAAGGTGTTTTGGAATTCCTTCAACCTTTTGAAATTAAGTCAGAAAATATAAATTTTATAGGATAGCGGAAAATACCTATAATTTTTTTTGTAGGCCTTTGTAAATCGTGGAAATAGTTTATATTTTAAGTGTAAGGGTTAAAGAAAAGGTCCTTTATTTCTCACAAGTCAATTTAATTGGCGACCGGTTTCGAAGCTGTCACTTCATCATCAGGCACACCTAAATGGAATGTCAAGCAGTCAGTTGTAATAAAAAACAATTATAAAAGCATGAACGGACTTTAACATATACAAAATAACAGAAAAAACAGAAAAAACAGAAAAAACACAAAAGAAGTTAAACAATTACCTTGACTCACCTTGACTATTTCCATAAAGGAAGCGCTACTAAAAGTTTAACAAAACGAGTTAAAAAAGTCATATGTAATACAATAGTATTTTTTAAAAATATTGTAGGTTAGGTTAAACCGCGAGATGTATGTTTGAATAAATTAATTAAAACACATGTAAGACTATTATTAACTAAACAACACAAAATAGTTTTTACAAGCACAAACAATTTAAAAATTTTTAAGGATATAACGTCAATTAATAAAAGTAAAAAGTAAAAATTATCAGACTCTCAAGACATCTATCTAGATTTTTTAACGAATCAATGTAGTAAACTGTAAATTTTAAATTTAGTGGATAAATAGTGTACTAACAAAGGTGTTATTTACTGAAAGTGAGTATAGGGGGCGGTGACAAAATTTATTGTGTTTGTGCTTCTAAAAACTATTTTGTGTTGTTTAGTTAATAATAGTCTTACATGTGTTTTAATTAATTTATTCAAACAGACATCTCGCGGTTTAACCTAACCTACAATATTTTTAAAAAATACTATTGTATTACATATGACTTTTTTAACTCGTTTTGTTAAACTTTTAGTAGCGCTTCCTTTATGGAAATAGTCAAGGTGAGTCAAGGTTATTGTTTAACTTCTTTTGTGTTTTTTCTGTTTTTTCTGTTATGTTGTATATGTTAAAGTCCGTTCATGCTTTTATAATTGTTTTTTATTACAACTGACTCCTTGACATTCCATTTAGGTGTGCCTGATCATGAAGTGACAGCTTCGAAACCGGTCGCCAATTAAATTGACTTGTGAGAAATAAAGGACCTTTTCTTTAACCCTTACACTTAATCCCTACTACTCACATATGGCTACCCTCACTCCAAGTTTATATTTTATTTCTACCTTATTAAGGAAAATGGTACCTATTATTAATAACGGTTGTTTCTTGAAACATTACTAAAATTTTCGAAATTTTGTTTTTCTACAAAATAATAAACTATACTATTTAGAAAAAAATTTATTTCTCTTATAATTTTATAAAAAATAACAGGGGAATATTTACATTTCTTGATCTATTAAACAAAACGATAAATTATCTCGACGAATGACACCATGTTCTAGTACGGAAGCTAGCTTTACATTTTTGTTGGTGGTTTCATGGGTTTCATATCAATTTTTTGTAATTGTAGTTTACACGTACATATACCTCTCAACACTTGTTTGCTTTATTAAAAAAGTGTGTTGTTGTGATTTACGTCGAAATAAGTCAAAAACAACTTGAAACCCCATATAAAATCAAAAAGGAGAAACGGAAAAAAATTGAGCCTGTAAATGAACACAACTCAGAAACAAAAATAGCTATCTAATAATAAAAAAATAAAATTTGATTCTTGTGCAGCTTCATCTATATCATTAACTGTTTTTGGTTTTTTAATGGTTTTTCTTGGTGATAAAAATTCCGATATCTCACGGTTATCGATTGTTTTTTTCTCTCCAGAAATGCGGACGACAGTGTTTTTAGATACTCCTGTGGCTGCAGCAACACGATCATTTACATTTTTAAATGGTATTGAAGGTGAATTAAAGTTTCCTTCTCTTCTCATAAACTCTATAACATTGGCTATTATTTCGCGAGATTGACTGTTAATCACGCGGCCTCTTAATTTGCTATTAAACTCCATACTTAGGTTCTATTAAACTGTAATGAGCAAAAAACACAAACGAAAATAAAAGAAATGTTTTAGCGAAATTTACATCTGACATTTACGTCTGAATGAAATAGTGAAATACTTGATGCGCAGAGTGTACTTTCATTGCGTAAATCCGTCGGGATGCCTGTCAGTAGTGCTTTCTCTGTCTAGCCGTCGAAAGCCTCTAGAAATTTGATGAACTGTATTTAACCGTGATAGGTTGTGATGGTACAAATGTAAATACTGGGTGAAAGGGAGGTATCATTCGATTAATTGAAAATCACATTAAAAGGCCCCTTTAATGGTGCATTTGTCTGCTCCATGCCAATGAGCTATCTTTGAGGCACTTATTGCAAAGTCTAGATGGAGATACCAAAGGACCTTACAGCTTTTCGGGACTAATTGGAGCTCTTTTAAAATACTGTCCAGACATGCCAATTGTAGAGTTTAAACCAATAAAGACATCTCTTCCTCAACTCCAACCAGACGACTTAAGTACAGATCAGCAGTATCTATATAAGATTTGCATAAGCATTCAAAATGAAACCATTGCTTCCAATTTGGCAAAGAGAAATCCAGAAAAGATGTCACATGCCCCGTGGCTTACAACAGCCAACAGAATACTACGCCTTTATATCGCTACTAAAAATCCATCTCCCACTCAAGTTATTTTAACCGAATTTATTTTAAAGGTCTACGCACCTGTTTTGTTCGCAATTAAAACAAAACCATATATTTGCGATGGCGCGAGACACCTGTCCAATGCTATTAATGCTTCAAGAGGATTCCCAGATAACGTTAAACATATAACTAACAAAGTCTTTGCCGAAAATGCATTTTTTGCCCACCCTAAGAACCTACTTTTCGCAATGCTAAGCGACCCACGTCCATACATTAGAGAATTAGCTGCAAGAAGAATTAAAAAATGTAGGATGCACACTAATAAAATGGTCAGAGTTTTTAGGGTACCTTTTTTAAATTTAGATGCTGACGATTATATAGCCTTGATAGATTGCCAGAAAACTAGGATTATCGAACCGCCATTAACATTTAATATAACAAATGAAACGTAAGATAATATTGTGACAGGAAAAAAGCCCTAAATTTTTAAAAATTTCCATGTCACACAAGCGGTGGAACGCTGTGTAAAATTAGTAACTGAAGCTTCTACTAAGGTTTGCGGTGAGTCATCCAGAGATGGATATATTAGATTAAAATTAGAGGGACGAAAAATTTTACCAGCATTTAATAACAAATCGAAATATTTTGAAAAGCGAAATGAAACATAAATTGCTATAAAAAAGGGCGGAAGGGTCCCCAAATGGGAGGAACTCTAGGTGCAAATACCTCCGCGTGATGAGTGCTGGGTTGATTTAGAGATATATAATTCCACTCTTAATTATAAATTACTAAGTCAAGCGAAAAGTTGTACAAAAGTTAAAGAAAAATATATTTTTGTTATTGTCCGCCTGCGGTAGGGCCCGTGGGCCTGGTTAAAAATGATACATTTTGGTCCAGTTTTTTTTACATTATTGAAAAGCCCTTAAGTAAACTTTTTTTAAGTAGCGCCACAAAATTTAAAAAAAAATTGGACTTTAAAAGGGCCCGCGGGCCCGGTTAAAATTTGTTAAAAAACTCCAATTTTTTTAAGAATACCTCAAGACATCATAAGACAACTTTTTCAGAGTAGCGCGTTTATTAAAAAAAAAAAGAAAAAAATAGGCCTGTTTCGACCCACCTTACCCTGCATAGTGCCTACCGACCACCATTTTAACTGTCAAAAGATCAAACTCAAAACACCATAGATTGTAAGCGATTCTTATCCCAAAAAGTTTTTAAGAAATTAATTTTTTCCGATAAAAGGATTCCTACCAAAAAAACGTAATTCAAATATCGATTCTGAATACCATAAAACAATGAAAAATAAATTGGAAATCCAATCACAGCCCCCAGCGCTCGATGATTGAATATTTTTTGCCAATCGTTGGAAAAAATAATAAATAAGTCCGTAATCTCAATCTCAATTTGGGGAAGTTAATTATAAAAATATCGCGAGAAGAATATCGACAATGAGAATACTAATATTATTTCAATTAACTTTTCTCACTTTTCTGGAGGAGTTTTCGAGGAGTTCGTTCAGTCTGCGACTGACAACTCCTCCCCGAAGATATCATTTCCCAATTTATATCTATGATTCAATAAAGTCTCTATACCATCGGCAACCCTTATACAAATAGAATCCGGAGCCAGGGGCGGAGGTTTTTGTTTTAAAGCGGGTCTATTCTGTAAAATATCCTTTAAAAATTTAACCTTTGGACTTTTGGACTTTTGGAGTATAATTTAAAATACATGGAATACATAGAATAAAAATATTGCGTGGCCATTCCAAAGTATAGTATCAGGGATTAGGGTATATAGGCACCGATGCCGTTCTTGTTTCTTGCCTGCGATATAACTAAATAACTTTTTAATATAGCATACGTTCAAAATTTAAAAAATAAAACAGCACCAATTCTCATTTGAATCACACTTGGAGTAACTTGATTTACACCGGCAAGAGAACGCACCTTTCTCTTTTGACATCTGTCATATTAGCGTCAACAGGCGCCACCTGTCACCGCTGTCACTCTAGCAGCCCAAACATGGTACAAATTCGTTAGAATTTAAAAAAAAAATAAAAATTTAAACAATTGGTTCATAATCTCCTAATTTCAAAAATAATTTTATGAAAATAACTATAAATATTTAGCAAGGTGGGACACTTCAAAAATAAATGTTCAGAATGAAGATGACTTTTAAATTGTTTTTAACTTGATTTGGACATTTTTTATAATTTACTAATATAGTGTAGAATTATTGTTATTAATTTTTAATGTTAGTATGCAGCAGAGATAATATTTTTTATGACCCAACTTTAAATATTTATAACTTATATCATTTCTACAACTTATTCGATTATTTACAGAAAGTAAAAATAATATTGTGCCCCACTCTACCATTCACTGTTGGGTACTAATTAACAGTGTGGTTCCTAAAGTGGCGCTCGGAAACAGTAACAAAGCCTACACAGAACACGAGGCTAATAACCGTAGCAGTTGATGCCGATGAAAAAAGTAGGTACACGAGATGTGTAAAAGGAGTGGCACGAGCGTGGAATAAGTTTTATACAAAAGTGTCATACTATACTTTTTCTATAACATAATTTTTGATAAAATGAGACATCTGAATTTAAAGATACTTTTTAAAAAGAATTACTAATTTACTGTTTTAAAACTAATTAATAGTATGCAAATTTAGCAAACTTTATAGAAGGTAGTATATTATAAAGTGACTGATAATAGTTAATCGAATATTTCCAATAAATTATTTTAGTTTTTCCAAGATAATGGAATAATCGATTTTAAAGGAAATAAAATACCACATAGATTAATTGAAAATATTAGATTGATTAAAAATATTTTAAATGATCGAAAATTCGAGTGCTTCTTTTTCGAAAAATTTTTAATTTATCCATTTCTTCGATTTTTCAAAGAGTATCTAATAATTTATTTTAAAGGTAATACGAAAAAAATAGATTATTTAAAAATAATCGATTGATTGAATATAATCGATTCATATATTACATATTCTCTAATTCGATTATTTTTGATTCAGCGATTATTTTCAACTAATCGAATATTTTCCAATAATCGATTATTTTCGATTTTTCAAAGGTAACCGAATAATCGATTTTATAGAAAATAATCGATCATTTAAAATACTCGATAATTCGTTCATTATTATTCGGAAACACCGATTTATCGGTTAATCGGCTTTTTAATTAATAGATTATTTTCTATTAATCGATTATTTTTGATTTTTCAAAGATAATCAAATATTCGATTTTAAAGGAAATACGAAAAAAAATATTGAAAATAATCGATATTTCGAAAGTAATCGATAATTTATTTCGATAATCGCCTACTCCTAGTGACCGAATGACTTTTATTAGGTTTACATTTTAAAATGTTATCTGGTATCAGAAATATGCATTTCCAGATTTTTATGTGACACGTTTTCTATATTTAACATTTCTAAAGAAAGAAACTTAATATACCTTTTTCTCAGTTTACAATATAAAACAGCATTTTCATTTTGACTAATTTTAATAATAAGTAATAGCCGTGGAAAAAATATAGACAATGATCAACACACAAGGTTTGATATACCTATAGTATTCGCCACACACTAATGGGATATAAAAGTTAGTTTTTTATGAGTCATTCTGTATTTTATTGCATTTTTGAAATCTACACATAGAAAAATAGCGTAACTTTGTTTAGTTTAAAATGTATTATAGGTACTTATAGTATATAATTTTTAATAAATTCAAGTGTCTTTAATAATATGTGGCCTTTAAAAAACGCAAATATGTTTTAATTTGTTATTAGGAGGAAAATTTACATTACAACGGTAGTTTAGTAGGTATAAAAATTACCACTTAAGGGTGGATCCTAAATACTACAAAATTACTTCCGAGACTAAACAAAATCAGCATTCATTCATAATTTTAACAATTGCATGTAGATACGAGGGATACATATTCTAAACTCTAACGCGCGAAGTTGAAACAAAGAAACCGAAAAATATTCCACAATAGCACATAATACGTATTTTACAATAACTGATTGTTTGAGAGTGCAAAAGCGTCCATAGTTTAGCAATACATTCGCTCCTGTACTACCGATGTCCTATAACAATTTGTAAAGATAACTCTTTTATAATGATAATATTAATATTTCAAGGTTTTATATAAGAGCTTGAAGATATCGCAATATCGCAATATGAAAGCATTAGTTCCTGTTTTTCAATTAAACTCCATAAATCAATTCATATTATAATCTAAACGGTACTTAAGCGCAGTAAAGTTGCAACAACTTCTAAACAATATAATGAACTTTTAAAATGAAATTCTATTTATATTTAGAATTAAATAAGTTAGCTAAAATTTTTGACCGTATGAAGTAATTAAGTTATAAATTATTACGTTACAAAGATTCATATGTGAATTTTCAATTTCTATTGATGTGCTAGTTACTCATCTGCGTTTTACAATATCAATACATGACTTGGCTTTGGCACATAACCCTGTATAGTAAAACTTCTAATCCGAATCAAATTCTTTAAATTATTATTTGGGGACTTAAAAATGTGGTTCACAAGTTGGTGTAGCCTTTTAAAACATTTGGTATAATAATTATTATATATCATGAATTGCCACTGCCACTGGTAAAATCCTAAATTTAAAAAAGCGTTTTATAATATTAAGACAATCACATTTTAAATGGATCGCTTACTACCATGTTTTAGAAACAAGTAAAACGTAAGTCTTAAATTAAACATATTCTAAATAATTTAAGATTCCTCAAACAAAATTTCTCACCATTTATTTGGTATTCTGTCCCGTACTTCCACGTCTTTAATAGCTCTGCTGTCAACTAGTTCTGGTAAGGCATATTGCATATAAAAATTTAGACTTTATTTTGCATCTTTTCTTCCCAAAAGTTGTCATTATGAGGAATGTTCTCCACTTTTATTTCTCGAGGAGTCTAAACGCACAAAATGCAAAACTCCATTTGTATAATGTGCAGCTAGCCCTGAATTTGAAAATACCAATTGTGGTTCTCCTTAATGGTATTGTCCTTTTCCCAAAAAGTTATTTCTCTGCTGCATATCCCTTCTTCTACAGTCAGCACTCTAGCTCCATATATGGATATTTTAACTGTATCATAGCCGCAACAATCAAATTGGGAAACATTTAAAAACATTTTCTTGTAAATAAATTTCCGAATCTTATTTTGCTCTGGATTTATTCTGCATGCCATATTAGGTGGCTTTAGCAAAACATAAAAGATTTCATGAGAATTTTTCAAAAAGCCGTTTCGTATTTTTACAAATATCTCCACATTTTGTAGTAGTGACACGTTTTCGTCTTTCATTGTGCCACAATGCACAACAATCAGCTTGATCTCGTGTTACATTCGTTTTTTCTTATCTATGGACATTGCCAAACTTTTTACAAAATCTTCTTTTGCAACGCGTATCAAAGAGTGCGACAGATCAAAGCCACGCGCGAAAGCAAGAAAAATGATTTACTCAGTTCGAAAAAATATACATTACTTTAACAGACTAAAGAGCAGTTAACATGCTGGAATTAATTATTATTCTTAACTCGAATATGTATTCATTAAAAAAAAACTTCCGTGCAATATTAAATTTATAATTCACAGCTCACTGTATACCTTTTAATTTCGAATATATTTTTTTAATAAATAAATTATAAAATTAACTTAAAATAATTTAGCGAAATCACTGTATGTAAAAAATAACAAAGTGTGCAGACATAAATCAAAACAAATTCAGATCACTAGTACGCAAGTTATTTGAATTTATCACTTGAAAATAGTGGAAAAGGATTTACAATATGTTGGTGTCTTGAATTTTTTTGTAAACCTTCGCAAAATATTTATTTTGAAAAATTTTAAAAAGAATTAAAACAAAAACATTTACGCGCTATTCTGTATTAAATCTCTAAAAATTTACTGCTTTTTGTTTTAATAAATATCTAGTAGTTTTTAAATGGAATGTTTTCCCAAATTTTTTTTCTTAAACGTCTCTACCTTATCGTTGAACAAATTTAAGGCTCTCAATATTGTCACACATAATATCACGAAGTATTCCTAATGGCACGCATATAAATACAATTTTATATTAGAAAATCCTTAAAACATTTTTGATTTCGCGAGAGGTCCGGTTTTCTTTTAACGTATTTTTGATATTGTTACAAAAATAAATGCTCCTCTAGATAAAAATTAAATATGTTGTTCCCTTCTAGCATTTTTATTTGTATTTCTTTTCGTTAGAAAGACATCTTATTCGATTTTTTTTTCAAAAGAAACCGATTCAAATTTTCACTTAGTGACTCCAGATATGTACGGGTTGAGTCTTTACCTGTACTTACATAATTAATTTTTCTTGTAGTAAAAATAAAGGACAATCCGTAAAATTGGTGTACTATGAAACCCTTACATATTATTCATATATAATATGTCGATCTTAGTATTACAGAAATGATTTACGTAAAACAATAATTTTTACAAATACGTAAAATTTATTTATCCCTCGTAAAATATATTATAAATTGTTTTCATTCATAAATATTAATTTCTTAAAAGGCCCCACTTTCCAGACGAAAAATCTTGCAATGTAAGGGTTTCGTAGTACCCCACTTTTAAAGTTTATTTTTGACTATTTTTAAAAGAAAAAAATACGTACGTGTAGGTTAAGGTTAAATCTAAAATTAATTTTAGTTTTTTCTAAAAAAAAAAAAAAAAAATGAAAATGGCTAAAAAAGTCGAGTGTATTATTTTTTTTTTTTTTAGAAAAAACGGATTCAAATTTTGAAAAAGTGTCATCAGAGGAGCATAGATTTAACCTTTACCTACATGCACATATTTTTTCTTTCAGAATAAGTCAAAAATAAACTTTAAAAGTGGGGGTACTACGGAACCCTTGCATGCTCTGCTCTAAAGCCAAGTAAATACTCCTCCTAAGGTAAATTAAAAATATTCTGAATTGTTTACAAAAAATATAAAATAAACGAAGCATATCGTTGGATTACCCCGTATAAATCTTTAAATTTCTGTGGATATTAGAAACATTGAAGGAGAAATATTAGTACATGGAAATCGTAACAAAAAAGAAGTGTTTCCTTACATCCAATGAGGTAGTTCTAATTTTTTTATGAGTTGGTAGTGATGAAATTAGTTATGACAAATCCAAGTTTTCCACCTCGAAAGCCCTTCGAATCACAGTTAAATACTTGAAAATTCATTAAAATTTAGGAGTTTTTTCGGTTTTTGTCAATTTTTACCACTAAGGACCTACGTTACGGCAAAAGTTACTATAGACACTTTTTAAGTAGACTAAAGTTTCAATTAAATGAGAATAATTTGGTTTTGGTAGGCCAAATACGGCTATTTAAAAGTTTGCAAAATTTCAAAAAAAGGAAGTATTAACAGTTTTTTTTAGTTTTTCTACAATTTTTACCCCTAAGTAGTGGGTTTATTGGATAAGTTACTTTTTTTAGTTATTAAAGTTCACTAAATTTCCAACAAAATGAGACCAATTATGTTAACTTGCACCTAATAGTTCCTGAGACACAGCTGTTCAAAGTTTTTGAGGTAAACAATTATATAATTCGGTTTTGGTAGGCCAGATGTTTGCAAACTTTCAAAAAGAAAGGAAATATTACAATTTTTTTAGTTGTTGGTAGATTTTTACTGAAAATGGGTTTTTTTTACTTTTATGTGTAACATAACATATATTAAATATTACTTTTTCACACATGAATTGTCACTATTTCTCATGTCGTTATTTAATGAACATAGAATCAGGAAGAGGGCAAAGTCATAATTGTACACTGCCTTCAATCCTGTGAATATGAATGAGAATCAACAGAGAAATGATACGCACATAGTTGTAGACGGTGGATATCTGCTCCACTAAGTAGTGTGGCCTCGTAATGCGTCCTTTGGAGAAATTGGTACCAGATATGTCCAATACTTGCAAAATCACTACAGCTCAAATATAACTGTAGTTTTCGATGGCTATCCGTCTGACGGATCAGAAAAAAATACCAAGAGCTCTGAACGTCTGCATAGAGCTCTTGCAACGTCCTCTCCTGATGTTATATTCAGTTGCTCAGGACAAGTTTTTATTGAATGACAGGAATAAAGTTAGACTCATCGACATGGTGAAGGTTCACTTGGAGAAGAACACAATTTTAACATTACAGACAAAGGAAGATGCTGATAGGTTAATAGTAACCACAGCCATTTCCATATCCTCTTCCTACGAAGTAGTGAAGATCGTCGGCGAGGATATAGATTTGTTGGTCTTAATTTGTCGTTTGTCACGAGATGGAGGAGACAACATCCTTCCAACAAACAGACCAAATAACAATATTATATTTGTAAAATGTGGGAGAGGGAAAAGCCCAGGTGTCACCTACTTGAAAAATTCCTTTACGCAATTATCACAACCCGAAATAGCACTGCTTCTTTACGCGTTTAGCGGTTGTGATACAATATCAACACCTTTTGGCCAAGAAAAAAAGAAATTTCTATCGACAATAAGAAACAGCCACGCTTCAAATGTCACACCTGAGCAAGTTGCCGATGCAGGAGAGACCTTCCTCGCTTCACTTTATGGAGGCAACAGAGAATCGCAAAATCTTAGCTTACATCGCTTTCAGATGTTCACTAGGGCGGCAGTTAAGCCCAACATGAACCTCGCCAGATTGCCTCCAACCAGGGATGCTGCAAGATTTCACTCTCTGCGAACATACCACCAGGGTAGCTATTCTTGAATTCAAGGGAGTAGAAAACTGTTTTTTTATCCTTATCTGCAACGTACAAAATTTGTATTTTTGTCTCATTCTTCCCTCAAAATTTCTACTCCCTGAGATTCAAGAATAGGTACCCTGGTGAGAATCTTTTTGCTTATATTCCTCTCTGCTTGTAATAACTATTTCCCCAACTGTGCTGTACATAAAATACAATGAGGCGTTTCATTATATTTTTCATATTAATGTTTTAATTAGTAAATTGTTTATTTTAATAAATTATAATGCTTATTTCACAACAAAATTCGAACAAAGTGACCTCTCTGATAGATGACACTGGTTTGTCACGCAACCACCGGCCACTCTCTTTTACGGGTTTCTATGTTACTCTGTCAATACGTTGTCAGTACCAATCTTTAAAGAATCGTAAACAAAGATATTATTTATCTATTCAAAAATGGTATCGAAGGTATAAATAAGAAATTATTAAACACTCACTGCCAATTGAAGTCAATGAAATCCCATGTTCCAATCCTTCTCTCAGCTTTCCCATCCAAGGTCCCAAAACAATTTTTTCGCGTTACCCGGTATATTTAATTCCGGAAATCTTCTGTTCCCGGCGACGATCTTTCATTCTGACCTCAGTACTCAACGACTCATTCCGTTTCAATAGCAAGCCTTCAATGCCTCCAGGATATTATTAAACTCAAATTTTTTACTTGGTAATCAACAAATTCCATTATATTTGCTGCATATACATTTTAAAGAGTGGATCATAAAATAACAGTGTATATGATATATACAAGATATTAAAGAACAATTAGATAGAACTCTGAAAACTATGAAGAGTTTGCGTAATAAAAAACATTTTTATGTTACGGGATGTTAAAGTTAAAAATTAAAAAAAAAAGGTTTTATTTTCTATTGATAAAATTATCACATGTTTTTTTATAGTGCCAAGTGCATTCGTTATTAAATAAAAATTTTTTTGGAAAAATGCTAAAGAACTATATCGTTTAAAAAATAAACAGTTTTACCTTAATTTATTTACAAGTCTGTAAAATAATAAAAAATGCGATTTTTCCAAATAAGTTCATTTGAGTTTAATAAAAATCATAAAACCATCGCCGACCAGTATTTCTGCAGCCTTGTCCATTCGATCTGTGCAGAATTTACACCTTCGAAAAACTAAATACTGCAGAATCATTTTCCAAAAAGTGCTTGTTCCACAGAAAATAAATTCGGAAGGTGTAAAGTTCTGAAGATCCAACGTCTTTATTGTCAGAAGAAACGATAACAAATACACAACATCGTCAATGTCGATACGACAGATATGTGTCCCATCGGCATAGACGATGTCAACAAACATGAGCTGCTTTTCGAAAAAAAAACTAATTTTAAAACCGAGTAAAATTGATGTATATACTAGCAACTCCATCACACTCCTACCCGTTACTTTTTTCGGACTAATAGCGATTCGACACGTTGATTTTAAAGCACTGAAAAGAGAAAGAAATAGCAAAATTAGATATATTTATTAATTTAAATTTAAATAAATAGAAACATAATTCTGAAAATCGGGTAGTCACACTGAATATATCTTTTTTAAATAATAATATTTCACTCTTTAAACGGCACGCCATTGATCTACATTAAAAATATCACTTCTATTTCTCCCATTCTAAAACGTCATGCCATTGATCTGTTTTAAAAATATCTATATTTAAAATTAATCAAATTAAAACTCTAAACGTAACAACAAAATTTAAAATGGAGCATTTTTTTATGAATAATACTGTTCAAAATAAAGCTACATTTAATTATTTTTTATTTATTTATTTGCCTGAGATACTAATTTTTTTAAATGTATGACGTCACCGGGAATAGACCAATAAGAACTAGTCATACAACGTTGCCAGTTAGACGGTATACGAAAAGTAATATACGTTCGTTTGCGTTCACCGTCTTATTTTAGACTTCTAAAGTATCGTTAAACAAATTTCTTTTAAATTTAAAATATCAAATGTTTTTAAAAGTATTATTTAACTTTAAACTTTCACCATATTTATAGTTTCATTGTTTTAAAAAACGACAGAAAATAAACAAGAAAATGGCAATGCGTAAACACTGCATGTGTCATCTGTCAATCAAGAATTTGTATGTTGTGATAATCGATAATTATTTAATTTTCATGTTTTTATAAATATTGTGACTATTATGAGTACGAAAAAAATGTTTCCTCCCAAAATGTGATAATGATTTACACTTTTCATTCATTATTAAAAATACTTATTAGTGTTGTTAGAAATATAAAAATAAGAAAATTATTATTATTATTACACAGAAATGCTTCAAGCAACAGCTACAGTATTTTTGAGGCTTGTATCTATACTCTATTAAAATGAAAATGTTTTATTGTAATTTATTAGACTTCAATTATCTACCATTGTAGTAACAATGTTTTTCTCTTTTTTTTGATATCAGATGATTTTAAAAACTGTTGATTTTTTAAATGATAGATAAACCTTTATATATAAGAAGTGAGTAGGACCATACAAATATCTCCACAGTACTTGTTATTCACCACACAAAAGCCTGCTCACTGATTCTACAAAAAAAAAAAAAAAAAAAAAAAAAAAAACAGAAAAAGTTTACTGGGAAATAACCTTCTACTAGAGACGTTTTTCATCTCTATTTAATAAGAATGCACTGGATCTTTAAGATGCAGCAGTAATTTCTAACATTGCCCCCTTCCCCTTCGGGAAATTTAAAATAAACCAACTATAAATTATAAGGTTTATATGTTTTAAAAATAGTGAAGTTTTGTCTGAATCAGAAGAAACAGCTTTAATATCTGATTCAGATGGACTTAATAATAATGAGCAGGATCTTCAAAACCAATGAACTCTCAAAATAATTGAAAATAAACCGAAGATATATTTAGGACTGTTGAACAGTCAAACACCCAAGGACCTGTACAAACTTGTACAAGGTACAAAGGTGACAGAGTGGGTGCTATGAACTAACATGGGGTAAAACACAATAAGCCAATAGGCTTCAGTGTTATTCGGAGACACATAGTCAGACGAGCCCAGGAGAAAGAAAAAAAAACAGTGTTTTTAAAATCCTCAATGATATTTATGAAAAGGAAAGTGTAGCTTACATAAACCTTTTACATTTCTGTGTGAATTAGTTAACTTAAAAGAACTCATTTTGTAAGACTAAATATCTAATAATTTAATAAACTGTTTAAAAGTTTTTTTTTTATTAATTTATCACATTTCAGAGATTATAATAATTGTATATAAACAAAAATGTAAAATCTGTGAAAATTTTATTTATTAACCTATTATTGAAAAATAAATGTTCCTGAATAAGATAAACGAAGTAAAAACACTAAATTTACAAATACTAAAAAAAATATATACACAAGCCCCAATAATAATGGAGATGCACAAATTAAAATGTCCTCTTAGGATTCATTATCAAATAATTTATGTTCATGTGTAATTATTCCGTTTACTGTGCAAATATCTACTTTTCTCAAGTTATTCAGGGAAAATCGCATTATCTACAAATTCTTGCTTGACAGATCTAAATATAATAAAATATTTAATAAAGTGAATATTTTTTTAGTATTTTCAAAAGTACAATTTTATGGATTCCTATTTTTTTTTTAAATTTTATTACTTTTCTATGTTCCACATTATTTCATAAAATATAAACATATTTGTGTTTTTAATATTTCAATTTAGCAAGATTATCGTAGATTTATTCATACAAATACTAGACATGTGTATAATAGTTGTAACAGAAAGAGTTTGTATATTTACAAAAAGTAGTCATTCATATACAAAAATGTACTTAAATTACAATTATTTACAATGGCATGTAGCAAGTAGGTAATCCTCGACCAAATAAATATAGTATTACAGTAAATACATGTGCCTTATCCTTCTAAATAGTTTTAGATGTTATTTAGTTTTAATTTTTGAGATATGCAAATTGTATGAACTCGTTTTATACAATAACAAATTTGCCATTTCTCAGGTAATACATAATTATACTTCTAATTACAGAAATAATACCAACAGCACAGCTTTAAACGTCGCTTTCTTGCTCAAATTAGAGATTGGCCCTTGTTGCTTCAAAGTACAGATATATCGTCCCAATTTCTAATGTTATATTTGTGTACGCTAATATATTATAAGAAAAATAAATTTTTCTTATACATATAAATGAGGTAAAGGGTAAAGGTAAAATGTTTATTTTTGAAAAACTGTTACTGTTCGACAACCCTAATGACCTGAGATAAATATGTTTTTACTATAAACTGTAACTACTACTAAAACAAATTATAAATAAACTGTTATATACCTTTCTGTCTTAACATGCTTAACTTTGGCACTTATAAACTGAGTATTGTTTAAAAAATGCAGTAATCATATCTTGGTTTACAATGGGTAAAACACTTGAATCGTCTTTTATAAATCCAGCTGACAAACTCATATTAATAATAAAATTAAACCAATTAGCAAAGACAAAAGAAATAAATCGAGAATTGAGCAAAAAATGATACAAAACAAAAACTAATGTAAGGTTAGGTAGTGTCAATTTTAAGTGTCACTAAGATGTGCGTTCACTTGGACATTCTGTGTGTCGGTTTGTTCGTTGGCATGGTTCTGTATAACAAAAAAAACAACTTTCGACACAAGCTGATTGGTCTATTCCCGATGACGTACACATTTCAAATTTTAAATTTAAATTGGTTTTAATTTAAAAACTTTTGGCTTTTTTAACAAACTGATTATTTAGAATAACTTGTATAGCGACTAACTATTACAATATAATTTATAAAACAACATATCTCACATGTAAACATGGCCCATTAGTTCTTAAAAAAAAATAAGTTGATTGCGATCCTGAAGAGACATATAAAAAGGTTGCTACCGAAATTTGGTTACAAATCTACCTAATTTACAGTGTACCAAATAAAATAAAATTTAAAATAATTACTTATAGAAAAAACAAAATATATAAAAACTCATTTTGGACAAAAACAATATATAGGCTATCAATTTAAGAATTTCCCATTGGCAATATCCCTTAAGAAAAAGAATATCAACATTTGCAAAACACTGGTGGATTTTTATTCCAAAAAGGTCACCTCTCTCTCATTTTCTCAAATATCTACGTTACTCCACTACATAAACTACATAAAAGTAGCGTAGATATTTGGCGGTCGTAATAATCTACTGCGCAGAATTCTGGTGTCAATGACTGGTTTCGAATCGTTGTTGGAACATATCTTATATTAAGATGTTAATCTATGCATACCTGAAATTTTTAAGTCATAATTCCCATGCCAAAAAGCTATTTACGCCACTGCTGTTACCAAGGACGGTTTCTCCATTGGTTCATTTGTGCAGAGAATATCTAGTTACATTTCAAAAAACACAATATTTTAAAATAATATAAATTCAATTTTAATAATTTAGAAAAATTAAAGTTAGTATTGGAATTCAGTTATAGATCAAACTTTTATCGATTATAAGTTTTTCTGAAGAATCTAAAATAAAAAGTTTGTCATATGCTGCAAAGTTTTAAAACTTCACTGTATATAATAACCTATGGTATTATAAGCTGGACATGGCTAACTATTAGATAGTTATATATTTTAATAAAGAAATCAAATCTAAAATAATAATTTCAATAGAAATTGAAACTATGTGTAACTGAGACAACCGGTATAACTAGTAGTACATATAAACAAATTATATTTTTTGACTTCCCTCGTATGATGTAAGAAACAAAATAAAATTTAATAAGTTAATACTGGAATTGAGTTGTAGGTCCAACTTTTATCAATAATATTTTGTTCTGAATAATCTAAAAGAAATAGTTGGTTATAATTTATATTGTAATATTTTTAAGCCTCACTGTATATGATAACACGTAGTGTTAAAAGCTAGATGTAACTAACTATTAAGTAGGTATTTTATTAAAAAAATCTGATTTGTCCAACAAATGACTTTCCTATCTAGTTATTACAGGCTTTCTCCGGTTATTTTGTACAACCTATTGCAGCACCTCTGTAAATATTTAGAGGACAAATGTATACATTTTTTACAAAATACTGAAAAATTTAAATTCTACACTTTTCCTCCAATTTTTCCATTACGGTCCATTTTAGAGAAATTATGTATAAAATAAGAATTATAAAGAATTATACCACAAACAACTTTTATGTAAACAATTCAATTTTTTTAAATTTTGTAAAATTTCTCGAATACGGGCCATTTTAGGAAAATTTTGTAGAGGACAAAAATTATAGAAATTATAAGAGGTAACTTTAATTTGAACAATTTTCTTCTTTAAACACAAATAACAAATATATTCCTTAAAATATAAAAATGACTTCCTATAAAGTACCCCCGGATGTTCCGACTTTGCCCAAAATCTAATTATTTCCCCTCAGGCCGGAATAAAACTTAGTTTAATTTTTTTTCTGTATTCGTTTTTGAGTTTTCTATAGAATTCTAAATTTACACATTTTTTCCAATGTCTCGAATACAGTCCATTTTAGAGAAATTAGATATAAAATAAAAATTATAGAGAATTATATTACAAACAACTTTTATTCAAACAATTTTCTTAATAATTCGATTTTTTTACATTTTGTAAAATTTCTCGAATCGAGAATAATAATATAAGTAACTTTTATTCGAAAAATTTTCTTCTCCATACGTAAATAATAGATATATTCTATAAAACATAAAAATTACCCTCTATAAAGTACCCCTAGATGTTACGACTCTGCCCAAAATCTAATCAGTTCACCGCAGGCCCAAATAAAGCTTAATTTTAAAATTTGGTGTTTTTCTTTGTATCCGTTCATGAGTTATAGAGGATACAGACACCCACACACGCACGCACGCACGCCCGCACCCGCACACACACGCGCGCGCGCTCACACACACAAGCACACACGCGCGCACATACAGACACACGCACGCGCACCCGCACATGCGCATACACACACACACGCACACTGGCACACACGCACAGCACAGACATCGCGAAAATAGTCAAAACGGATTCAGGGGACCTCAAAACGTAAAAATCCGTCGAAAACTCGAGGTCGAAATAAATCATGATTCCTATACTTTCCTTATCTGAATACAAATAGGAAAGTAAAAATCAAATTTAAAACAATAATTTTGATAGAAATTATAAATAAATCTGAGACAATCGTTATAATAATACATAAACAAATAATATTTGATGTAATTTTTGACTTCCCTCGTCTGAGGTAATAAACAAATTTAATTTAATGCCTATAATATTATTGGAATTCAGTTCAGATCAAATATAATTTTTTCTGTTAAATCAAAAATAAAATTTTTACATATAGAGCAATGTTTATGTGTATGATACCCACATCAAGCTTGTAGCACCACGTGTTAACTATTATTTTAATTTAAAATAGCAAGAAATGGGACAACCGTTATAAGTAGGTACTACCCGTATTAAACAAATATTTTATTTTTCCCACCTTAGATTCGATACTGATATCTGCTGATGCCTTTTTTACATCATCTACACATGTATTTCTATAATACCTTTATCTAAATACTACATACAAATACCTACTCAAAACAAATCCATAAAAACCTTCATTATAGATATTATTCAGTTTAAATTCTTAACGATTATAGTGAAATACAAAATAAAAGTTATAGGTATATCTAGTTAGTGTTTTTATTACCTATTAGACAAAAAATACCTATAAATAAAATGTAAACAAAAAGGTACTATTAAATTTTACCTTTTACAAAAAAATATTGATTTATTCTCTTAAACCTGCATAGATGAGACACTTTGAATACACTTTATTTAGTATGGATAAAACCCCTCTAAGATTATATTTTATTACATACTTTTATTATTGCACTATAATTTCTAATTGACATTATGACAAAAGCCGAAACCCCATGTCCTTCAAATGACAGACATACTACTAGATTCGACTTGAATATATGAAAATTATTTCTTTGGTTATTTTATTTTTCTATACCTTTCTTTTTGTACTGACAAGTAAACACTTTTATTAAACTAAAATGTACCTCAAATGTTAATGTACTCGTATACGTAAATTTCAAAATTATTGTTAATTCTATTGCACAGAATTAAAATAGGTAATATTTATACGTAAAACTAACCTGTTTTTATTTATATTAAATCACTTATAACATATAAAACTAACTCACATCAACACTCAATTTTTAAACATTAAGCATTATTTTTTGAATACCTAAACAATTCTACATTGACCAAAATTAAAAAGTTTAAGACACAGTAATCACAGTAATGATTATAAAATTAGGCAAATGTCAAATAATCAACTTTGTCGCAGCGGTTATGCGCATGATCGGTTCTTACAACTGTTGATATAATGCGTCGTTGCCATATCCATTATTTTTAAGACTGTTGAAGGAAATTATATTAGATATTATAAAATAAATTAATTTAATTTAATTTAATAAACACTTTTAGATTACTACCTACTTGAAATATATTTTTCATACAAAATTATTCAAAAAATAATCTTTTCAAAAACATGTCGTCCTTTCAAATTGTACCTATTAAATTTTGAGTTTTCATCCTCAAACATCTTTATTTTAGACAAAACCACTCGTCCTGCAGACTCGTAATTTTATCTTAAATCGGTTAGTTTTCGTGTGTTTTCCAAATACATACGTTTTCGTTGAAACTAAAAATTTTATCGATTAAATTTGGAGGACTGGTGGTATTACTTTTGATAAATTAAATTAAATAAATAACGTATCTGCTAGCATTTTTGAAATAGGAATAGTAATCTTCTATAATTCTATATCTATGTAAGCAAAATACCACTTACTGACTCATTCCGAGATCTCCAAAACTATAAACCCGATTGACTTGAAATTTGGCATATTTACTCCTTTCCAAATATAGACACTCATATTTTATGCGGCTAAAACGAGGGATGAAAATTTGTATTTATTTATTTAAAACACTGTTCAACAGGAGACCTAATTAAAGAACAGGATTACAAAAAAAAATATTCACAATCTAAACAACAAAATTCAAAAGTAAGTAGGATACAATAAGAACAAGAGTTATAAGCTAATATAAGAGAAAAGGATTCCTAATTTTACTTATAGTACAATTAATGATGTCTAAATTACTGCACATTTCGTTAGAACATGCATTCACACATTACATAAATGGGAGAGCTTTTTAAAACATTTGTTCTAGGCACTGGAAGGTAAAAAGTGCATGTAGACCTTGCCGAAAATCGAGGAATATGAAATATAATGCTTTCTAATATGGCAGATTCATCAACTTTATCAGTCAGTAACTTAGATAGAAACAGCACCAAGTTACAAGAACGGCGAGCTGATAAGCTATTAACTGCGTGTCTTTGCAAAAGAGAATTATGAGACGTTCCGATCGCAGGGTAGACACCACCAATTTTGATACTTAACAGTTTTAAAAATCGTCTTTGGACTTGTTCTAAGTTGTTAATATGAAGTTGATAAATTGAATTCCAAACTATAGATGCATTCACAAGTTTTGACCTTACG
Organism: Psylliodes chrysocephalus; assembly: GCA_927349885.1. NCBI lineage: Eukaryota > Metazoa > Arthropoda > Insecta > Coleoptera > Chrysomelidae > Psylliodes > Psylliodes chrysocephalus. The sequence continues at coordinate 17,226,823 of OV651824.1, forward strand.
AATGCATAGAAGAGGATGGTGAGTGTAGATGGATTAGTTAAGTCTCGACTAGCCCGTACAACAAATCCGTAAAGACGGAAGCAGCGGATATAATAGTATTATTATATGGACCAAAAGATAATTCTCTATCGAACGTAACACCTAAATCTGTAATAGTAGTTGGTCTTGTGTTGTTAACGATGTAATCAAATATTATAGGATTAGCGCTAAGACCATATAACATGAAAAAACATTTCGCGGCATTAAGCGGTAAATTGTTTCTCAGACACCAGTATTCAACTCTATCAATATTAGCTTGATGACGTTCGCAGTCTGATCTGTGAGCAATGGTCAAACAAAATTTTAGATCATCGGCATATAACATACAATTAACATCAATTATATCAGTGATATCGTAAACAAATAATATAAATAATAAAGGGCCCAGGTCCGAACCCTGTGGCACTCCTGATTTTGCAATATACTTAATTGAAGCCATTTATATACACATACTCAGAGATAAGGGACATAAAGATTGGAAACGCAACGACCGCAGCAACGATGGCTTCATCTAGCGTCTCAGATGTTAACTACATCTACGTCGTTTGTAGAGAGACCAGTGTTGCCAAATATTTTTTTTGAGAGATCGTATAAGTAGAGTAGAAAAATGGTATTTTGACAAAAAAATTGTACAATAGATACATGCACAGCATAATATAACTTAAATGGAATGAAAAAAAAAGCTTTGACATGATAATTTATTTATCTATTTATAAAAATGTTTAAAACGAAAAAAAAATGAAGAAAATACATGAAATTTTAAATTAACACATTTAAAGTAATCTATGACTGTCACTTGAAAGTGATTGAAATTTTGCATGCAAGCTTTTCTTATGCCGTGATAGTCGGTGTACAAAATTATCATGGTCAAAATCACGATAAGTCAGAACGAAAATGACTGCCTTCAGAAATTACGAACGGCCTATGAATCTTTGCAAGTAGTTTTTGATTTTTATTGTTTTATATTCTGAAGTTGATGCAGATATTCAAATAAACCTACTAAAAAAGTGAAGATCATATTTTTACGTACGATCTCACTGATGCATCGTACAGAGAGTTAAAAAATCTTATAAATACGATTTAAACATCGTACAGAGAGTTAAAAAATCTTATAAATACGATTTAAATCGTACGGTTGGCAACACTGAGACAGGTAGTAGACGTGGACAGCAGTTGACAGTTTGTAAATATAAATGTCAGTTTTATGTATATCGAAGAATCCTGAATTTAAATTTTGAGTTCATGATTGTGTTATCCTCTAGATGAACTAAGCGAAATAGTTGCGGCTGTTTTTGTGTAAAATTTAAGGACAATAATTATATTTTGTAATATTACAATAAGTCGGAGAACGTATTGCATTAGTAACACATGCCACATGAACAAATTTAACAACCCCAATGTGGCGTTCTTTAATTAACCAAAGTAGGTAAGATATATTCATGTAAGTAACACAAATAGTAATCAACTTTTGTCACAAAGTAGGTGTTTATGTATTATTTATTGTTTTAGAACAAGAAAATGGCTTCAACACGTTAGAAAGAAGATTTGATATATGAAGAAAAATATCTGAATTCCCATTATTGAATTTGCACTCAACATTTTTAAATAAGATACCAAAATAAAAACAAAAGTGCAGTGTTACAAATAACAATCAAAAATTAAAAAATATTTGTCATGAATATAGATTTACAATAATTAATCGATAATAGAGTGTAAGTGTAGTATTCTTTTTAATAAATAATTTAGCATAATTACATTGTTTAAGTTTATTTACAAGAACATGAGAGTGCAGTCGATATTTATGCGATCTTTATTATCAGGTTTTTAAATTTCCCGCTGCGTTGTTTGATATCGATGAAAGCGCCACATAGTGGGTCAGATGTTAACTGCGATAAAGCTGGTCGTTGTTAAGCATTGGCTTCTTATGGGCGTTTCCTATCTTTATCTCCCTTATCTCTGCACATACTGTTTGCGACATTGAAGATAAGATGTAAATAGTTTTAGGAGGGAATCATGAAATCCGAATAATTTTAATTTAGAAAGCAATATTCTGTGATCCAATCTGTCAAACGCCTTAGTAAAATCTGTGTATACGACGTCCGTTTGCTTCGTGACGTCCGTTTGCTTCATACTGTCAATATTCTCGCCAATGATTTGTGTTACGTTACCAAGATTAGTTAGCGTTGAACGTTGTTGTACAAAACCATGTTGATGCGAAGCAATTTTCCAGCTGACGTGCAAATTAATATCACGATACAATAAAACCTCGAACACTTTCGAAAAGTTACAAATTACAGATAATGGTATATAATTGGTTATATCATTCCTATCTCCCTTTTTGAATATAGGACACACTTTCGATGTCTTCCACATATCTGGCACGGTAGATGTTTTAAGACGTATATTTAACAATGCCATTAGAGGATAAGCAAGGGCATGTGCACAGTCTTTAATTAGAAAAGCCGGAATATCATCAGGACCTCTAGTTTTCTTTGCTTTAACTTGCTTTTTCACTGAAACTATTAATAGAAAGACAAGTAAATTGTTGTGTATCATCAGCTGTAAAATATGGATCCGACAACTGAATGAACGATTGTTGAAAGTGTTCGGCAAAATCATTTACAATAGAATTAGGATTATCTAAAATAATATTATTATAACTCATATTATTAGGTACAGAATTAAAATCCTTCGTCCTATTCATAAAAGTTTAGAAACTAGAAGGATTCGTGGTAATATTTAAAAAATTCTTTATAAGACTTTTCTACATCTAGTTTGATTTGAGCCCTTAACCTAGCAAACTCTATGTTCGCAGATGGGTCACTATTTCTCTAATATAGACGATGGTACTTAGGCTTTTTACGAATGAGACTCCAATCAATATTAGAAATCATTTGGTATAACTTTGGATAATTAGCTTTACGAAAATTATAGTTATTTATCATAAAATTAGCTAAACGATTTTTATTGTAAGTAGTATTGAATTTACAACAGATCTCCAGAGCAGGATGGTAATCGTCTTCATCAACCAGAGGATCCAGGGATCTTTCAATTATGCACTGATTTGTGAAGAATACCAGATCTAAGAGTTTATTATTAGAATTATGGATACTATTAAACTGGGATAGATCAAATATTAGTGCAAATGTGTTAACATGAGAAACTAATGTAGAAAATCTGCCGATTTTCATATCGTTGTATTCGGAGATATTAAAATCACCCATGATTAATATATCATGATTATGCAGAATATTTGTGGATTCAATCGTCTCAAAGAGCTTTTCATAGTTAACAGTGCTAGTTCTAGGGGGTACATAAATATTTACAATTATTAAAGTCTTAATAATAAATTTAATTTTTAACATTAATATATCTACAGGGTGTCCCGAAATTAGACAATCATATTTTAACAGCGTAATCTACATCCTAAAATAGAAGTGAAAGTTCATAAAAACATAGATCCGAAAAGGTTTCATTTTCGAGATATAGGGTGTTACAAGTGAAGGCCTGATGGCAAATTTTTGTAAATATTTTCTAAAATTTCTTTAGTCACCGGTTTACCAAAGTTAGAAAAAATGAAAGTTCTGATTCCACAGGCCTACTAATTATTGTTTACACTTTCGAATAAGATAACATCAACTTATTATGACATTTTCAAATGCTTTTTTCTTGAAAATGGTGCGTTCTAGCGAGATACAACAAAAGTATCTTCATTATAAAGAAAATATTGGCTTTCCAAATTTTGTAGCCAAAAATGTTAAAAACAGTCAACAAAAAAACTTAGGACAATTAAACCCTAAGCTCCTCCCCTATTTACCCACCTATGAAGATAATCAAAAACTGACGTTTAGTCCATTAAATGGAGCGTAAAAAGTGTAGCATTTGTACCAAATTTCATTTAGTTATCTTTAAAAATTTAGAAAATATTTACAAAAATGTGTCATCAGGACTTCACTGTTAACACCCTGTATCTCGGAAACAAAACATTTTCGAATCTATGTTTATATAAACTTTTACTCCTATTTTAGGATCTAAATTACGCTGTTAAAACATGACCGTCTAATTTCGGGACACCCTGTATAGTCTGAGTGAGTTCACTAAAGGACGGATAAATAGATAAACAAATCTGAGAAGAGACGAGTCTGTCATTCCCTGCAACTAAAACACCACCACCCATAGTACAATTTAAGAGATTATTTTCTGTCAGACCTATATACATTATGTGAATTTCTGAACAATTCCTGATTAGTGATTGATGATTCGAGCCAGGTTTACGTCAGGGCAACAACAGTAAAGTTCCCCTGTACAATAGAGTTATGAAATTCAATTCTTTTTGTCCGAAGACCACGAGTGTTTTATTAGTAGACACAAAAGTTAGACGAAAAGTCAGAGCTAGTTTGGTTGCAATCATAGATCGAATTAAATAAATTTGACTTCGGTAGTTGCTAAATAATCGAAAAATCTTGTTTTAATTTTTCTAAGGCTGTTTGGTATGCGATGTACTTTTCTTTTTCCCACACGGCATGATCGACAGGTACATTTAATTTAAGTCTAGTATTATGTTTACAACAATAAGAACAGTTACGTAGTTGGGATGTGCAGCTTTTAACATCGTGATTACCACCACAAAGAGAACAACTAATATCTCTAAAACATTTATTAGAACTATGATAATAATCATTACATTTATAACAGCGATACACCTCAATTGCCTCATATACTTTACAAGAATTATCCAACAAATAATATACCAGTCCCTCTTACCTTTTTATGAGTTATCTTATCAGTTTCAATCACAGCTTGAAATATTGCATCATTTTTCTTAGTTGTTATGACGTTCACGATATTACACTCTGCATCTTCCACAAATACTTCAGGATTACCTTTTTGAATTAGGTTAATAAGGCCGCCCTTCTCGAACATTGCAACAAGACGAAATCTAGGATTTACTCCAGACACTTTGCGAATTTCGTAGGAGTTAGATAATTTTTTAGCCATGATATCCCTTAGTTTCGTCTTATCTTCCTTACTTTTACAGCCATTTTTACATTTTTGATACGAGATAAATAAATATTCTCTTTAGATGGAAGTATCGAATTTTTTAAAAGGTAGGAACTTGAAAATTAGAATTGTAGTTCTTCTTAATAAATAAATAATGATGTATTTCAGGGTTTTTAGATTTTTAAATTTTAATGGGACGAAATGTGGGGGAGAAAGTTTGTATGGCAGTATCGTTTTTTTTTAAAAAAATGGGCACTAGAAAATTAAAATTCTAGCTACTCATCATAAATAAATAATGACGTATTTCAGGGTTTTTGGATTTTGCATTTTAAGGGCTGATAACGGGGGTAAAACTTTGTACTGGACCGGTCAACGAAGAATCTTACAGATATAACAAGTTGAGTATATGAACCAATCTGGAAAATGGTAAAAAACATGGTCTAAGAACCATTTTGGATAGAAATTTTTTTTATAAATAATACTGTTTTGCCATTTTTGGGTTCTAATTAACAGTGCTGTTTCTAAAGTGGCGCAAGGAAACAGTAACAAGGCCTGTCTGTAGGGGTGTAGAAGTATTAGAGTACTAATACTCCTGCACTATGGAGTATTAGACTACTAGTACAATACATAACCTACATAGAACACTAGGCTAATGACCTTAGATGTTGAAGCCGTACATAAAAAAAAAAGTTTAGTATTAGTTAAGATACCGTGTTGTTAAGATACAATATTTTATTTTTAAAGATATAAATTAAACTCAAAAGGGAATCCAACTTAACAAATGTGGTCATCTTCGACTAGATAAATAAAACTCAAAATCTATCGCACTTATATTAGGACAGATTTTTAGTTCACATATATTAGTGTTGTTAAATTGTTATTAAATTACTGTTTAAATAAATAAATACTACGGTATTACGTAATTTAGATAATTGTCAATTTAAATATTTGAAACCTCTGAAATCCTATAAAATTCACAAAATGATTTTCAATTTCTTATGGATAAAACGAGCAACACTTTTTTAAACCTCATCCGAAATGATCACTGTGTGACCGTAATTTCACACTCTTGTCGCTTTAGATAGAAAAGATAAAGCCTTTTTCGGCAAATAATAGAATTTAAATGCACTTCATGACATGTCAACGACAGAGTTTTGAGTTTAAAATGTCCATGGGTCGCGCGTTGCTTGGAAAAAGACCCTCTTTGATTTGCCACGCGTAAAGGATTATAAACACATTTGCGTGTTTTTGTACACGTACGATTCAAAAGCTGTCAAAAAAGAATACACGTGCGAAAATTGAATCCGTGGTGGTTAAGTTAATTATAATCAAATTAATTTTGCTTGTTAACTCTTTCGAGATCGAGCGTCTTAGATATGAGCTACAATATTTTTTTGAGAGTAAATAGCCATTTCGTCGGCTTACTGCCAAAAGTGACTAAGTCAAAAAAATCTCAGTTTTGTTTTTATCGACCAAATTACTTAAAACTATTTACTCTATATCTGGAAAAATTGACTAAGCTAGTAACTAATTTACATTTACACAACAGATTTTTTCACGTATGTGTAAGTATAACTTTCAATTTGTTTTAAGTGTAACTTACGTTTATTGTTTCTTTATCAAGTTGCTATAATTTTTTGTTGGTGGATTGTGATTTGAGGTAAGTAATGAATTTTTTTTTTGTGTCATCGGCGTAAGTAATGAATTATTGGTATCTTGGAAAAGTCGTAAACTTTAGATAGTATTAAAGTTTACAACTATGTTCACTACAGTGTATATCATGACTGATAGGTGCTTTTGGAAAAAACCTTTAAGTGAAAAGAATCAATCTAACATTCTCAATTGAAATGATTTCGTGTTGCACGAACTTAATAAATAATAATAAATAACTTTATTTCCACAATGAATACAAATTATAGTAAATGTATAAAAATACAAAATCCACAAATAAAGTTTAATCAATAAGTATTGAGACACTTGTTTTGATATGGGAACGAACATGGTATAAAAATACTTAAATACTATAAGAAAAAATATAAACCTATATAGAAATAACTATGCACTTGAGAAGATTATAGAACAATATTTTTCACAATAATAAAAAATTTAAAAAAAATATAAGTAAATTATATACAGTGAGAATCTTAAGTCTTACCCCCCCTAACTAACTCGTTACTGAAGTCTTGTTAGGAAAATCGCCGAGACAGGTCGATTTTTGTTTTCTACAATGTACATTTTTGTATGATTAGTTTACCCTTAATTTCATCTCTTACTCGAGGGGAACAACCCTTTCGAAAAATTTAAATGGCATGGGGTGGTGAGTGATAGCTCATTTGAAAGGGGGTTTTATTCTCTATTCAACCTTGCAAAAAAAATTTAAATTTGCTTCATTACGTGTTGATTTATTAATGTTTAAAAATAACAAAATCTCACAAAATAGGAAAGCAACTAAACTAATAGTGACCTTCTAATGTCAAAAAGTCTTACTTCACGTCTGAACCAAAACCGAAATCATGCAGGGCCGAATTTTAATTCTAAGGATGTGTGTTACGTTAATTTCCGTTATTCTGAAACAAAAATTAGTCGAGAATTAATGAAGCAAATTTCAAAATTTTTTACATGGTTGAATAAAGAATAAAACCCTCTTTCAAATGAGCTATCACTCACCACCCTATGCCATTTAAATTTTTCGAAAGGGTTGCTCCCTCGAGTAAGGGATGAAATTAAGGGTAAACTAATCATACAAAAATGTACATTGTAGAAAACAAAAATCGACCTGTCTCGGCGATTTTCCTAACAAGACTCCAGTAACGAGTTAGTTAGGAGGGGTAAGACTTAAGATTCTCACTGTATAAGTAAAGTATAAATATTAGTAAAAAGATGAGTAAAAATTGTGATACGCATAATACGACATTGAATATTTCTAGTAAAAACGAAAATATTAAATTACTTTGAGATTCCAATGTCTCACTAATTTTATTTCGGTCAGTTGCCGTTATATATGTTTTTAGTTAATCATTTGAAAGACTATTATAAAAAAAATTTGCGGTGTATGAGCAGGATCTTTGTGAAATGGATTTTCTTACTGGGGGTAAAACTGTAATCATTTTTTGCCTAGTATTATGGGAGTGTTCAGGAAATTCTTTATTTTGGGAGGAATAAAATTTAGTATTGGTCCAATAATAAAATAACTGTCTTAAGTCCATGATTTGGCATTCTTTATAGAGAAGATCAGACTTGTAAATAGATTTTTTAGATATAATTAATTTTAAAAATCTTTTTTGTATTATCTCCAGAGAATTTAAATGTACTCGTAGAGTTCCGCCCCATATGATTATTCCGTAACGCAAGTGACTTTCCACTAGGGAGAGATAAAGATTTTATCAATTTTAGTGGCAAGCATTTATTTAACTGTTTAAATTTGTATAAGATTGTTTGCAGTTTTTTAATTACATAATTAATATGGATATCCCATTTAAGGTGTGCATCTATAAAGATTCCTAAGTATTTTATCTGCGATACGGAAGTTATTTTGTTATTGTAATCGAATTAAATTACGGGTTTTGAGCTTACATTAAATTGTAATTAGATGAAACAAAATGGATTCTATGTATTTTGAGGTGATCTTTTCAAAAAAAGGCAAAACAAAATGTAGCAGGTTTTCGAAAGTGACGAAATTTTGGATTTTGTCAATTTTTCAATTTTGCGCAGACGCATGTCGGAAATAAATCAATATTTTTAAAACGCAGTTTACGACATTTGAAAGCTTAGGAAAAATGCTAATTTTTATTTCTCTTGAGAAATTTTTATCCGATGCACCGTTCTCGCGGTATAGACGATTAAAATTTGTTTAGTATTTTGAGGCAACGAAGGTCGAAAAATTGAATTTGTTAAATGTTCAAACACTAAATTCTTCATAACATTGGTAAAAATTAAGATATTTGAAAAAACAAAAATGCGTTTTGAACCTAAGGGATGTGACTAGTAATTCCCAGAAGGGGGCAAAAGAAGTCCCAAAATTGGGCATATGGCGGAAGGGCAAAGTGTACCGCGGTCCTAATTTCATTGTTTGCCTATAACGGCCAAACTATTTGAATTTTTTTAATACCACTTACAAAGCTTACTCTTAAATGTGAAATCTTATGTGTGTGTGTGAATTTCACCGACATCGGATCATAATTGGCTAAGATATCAAACAATTAAGTAAATTTTTTTCCTTAAAAAAAAATATTTTTTTTCGAAAGTTTGAAAAGGCACAAAAATGCCAAAGATGCACCCAATGGCTCAAAACTTTTTTTTTGAGTACTCTATTGTATCTAGAATACGATTACATTACGGAAAATTCTGCAAATATATTTTATCTATTTTTTTGACCACTCTTCATTGAGTGACGACCAAAAAACACGGTTTTTGAGAAAAGTTGCCTAAAATTGACAATTTTTAGTTTTTTGGTCTGAAAATTAAACAAACCCAAATTTCATGTCTTCTAAATATGTATACAAAGTTTAAAGTGTGTACGTTTCTGGTAAGTTGTAGAATTCTCCCGACAAAAGTCCCATTACTCGTGTATACACCACATTACTGTAATTTGATTTTTTTGCGATTTCCAGTTTTAAATTTCTTACATATCTAAATTTATTAGACTTAAAATTTATTAAATTGTATTTTACTGACTTGTTATAAGACGTTTCTTGAGTTTTGTGCAAAATATAGAATTACCGTCAAATTAGCCGCACGTCGCATCAAGGATAGTAATGGTCTCGACGTTCGCTATCTGACAAGTTTAAACTTCAAACGGTCATATTTTTACAAATTGAATCGCTTGATAGTGTTCATCGGCATAGATTTTTAATAACCGTGTTCAGCAAGCTCTGTATACACGTGGCTTTTCGAACTTCTCAGCAATTTATTGAGTAAGTACGTTCTTAAATTAAGAAAATTCTATCACAGTGCTATAATTTTTTTGTTTCCAGGTTGCAATGGCTGGCCTGTGTTTATTATGTCATCAGACACTTGCAGAGGGTGAACTATTGTAGATTTGCAATGCGACCTATGACATTCGAAATATAACTGAAAACTACGCATTTTTGTGCTTAGAAAATTGCTCGTAAAAGGAGTGGTTTTTTCTTAAATCCAACATTTTCCCTTTTTTTGAGAAAAAACAAGCACACTGTCGATTTTTTCCGTAATTTGGGCACTTTACAGACTGAAAATACATTAGAATCAGTAAGTTTAATGAGAAACAAGCTTACTTTCTCTCCCAATTGCCAGAAAATTCGAGTAGCTTCAATTCTCGCGAGAATTACCGATCTTTGCACACATGCGCTCAGAAAACAGTGGATGCTAGAAAAAATGTATATGCCATAGTTTTTCGTGTGTTTTGTTTTTTCTCTATCATCTGATGGAAACAGTTTTCTATTCAAATAATTAGTTTTCGAGTTAATTAAGAAAAAAGTACGAGAAATTAAGAAAAAATTGTTTTGCAATTTTTTTCAAAAAGTTCGGAACGTAACTAGAAAATACGTATTTTTGTCATACATATATATCTTCTTCCATTTCAAGTTTTCTTGTAAATAACCAAAAACCAGATATTAGAGAACAAAAAGCAAGCTTATCACCAAGTTGGAACTTACACTCAGGCTTAGGATTAATTTTCTAACATTTTTAAAGTATACCTTTTTGTGTATTTTTTGTGCTCTTTTCGATGGCGAAGTTAGTTTTTTCAAATATATTTTTTTTTTTAAATGTTTTCGGAAAACCCGGAAAAAATCATATGGGAAAAAAATTAAAAAAAACTACGCCTTCCGGTTTCCTGCGAATTCCCGAAAAATTATGGCAGATTTCGCAGCGGGACTTATTTTATTTGAGAGCCAAAAAAAAATACGCAACTTCTCTCATGGGCACATATTTCTAACATTTATAATTTCGCCACAAATTCATCGCAAATTTCATGTCCATGGTTCTGATAAAAAAAAACGAAAAAAACGACTTTTTAGTAAAAGCACTTCTGGAGGCGATAAATTAGCCATTAAAACTACCTTTGCAATGAATTTCCGAACTATTTTTGCCTCCTGTTTCGAATGGTGCATTTATTTTCACTATCGGAATGATACTTGCCCAGATAATTAGCATTTTTACAATGGAAAATTCCGGAAAACCCGGTTTTTCCTAATTTAAAAAAAATTGAAAAACGGCTACATTTTTTTTTCTTTTTTTCGGAAAGGTCACATCAAAATACACAAGGTCCTTTTTGTTTCATCTAATTACAAATTAATGTAAGCTCTAAGGGGCTTTTTTTCGTTATTTAATTGGACTATTGGACGTATCATTGATAAATTATTATAATATAATGTTTACAATGAAGATCCTCAAATCCATAAAGTAGAGGAAAGTGGAGAGTATTTTTGGTTGTTTAGGAATAAATATATAATAATAATTTTTTTCTTTTTAGATGACAATGAAGCATTGGCAGCTGATACTTCTGTAGGACCAGAAAGAAGTGCCATTTATTAAACTGGATTCTGGATACATGGTATCTAAAACGTATCAAGGCCAGAAATGTATATTTGCTAGACGGCATCGAGAAATTGCAAATAGTCACTTGCAATGTGACAGAAAATATGACAGAAAAAGAAAAGATCTGTTATGTTAAAGGAATTAATGAAATTTTATGTAATATACAGGTTTTTGTTAATTACACTGTTCTTCATAAGAAAATGTTTCTTATTTATATAATGTCTCTCAGTCACCACGTACACTGTAGTGTACATAACGAAACTAAAAAATGTCAATTATGACAGATATTCGAAGAAGCTTAAAAATCTTAAAACGCTTAGAAAATATATGCATTGGTTTTTAAAAATTCGTGTCTGAAAAGGTTAACTATTAGAATTAGGAAAATATTTAATTTCAAAAAAGATGAGAATTTTTTGGAAGAATTAAACAACGTCTGGAAACTCCTTATATCTAGGAAGGTGTCGAATATATTTAAAAAATTATAAATTTAACAATTGCCGTTTTTCATCTGTTACGGGTTAAAAATATTTTAATCACTCACCTTCGCCAATCTGTTTAGTACCAGTAAAGTATAGTACGATTTATTGAATATATCTATTTAGCTGGCCCATAACCTATAATAAATATTTATTAATTTTATACTCTTGTTGATTTATTATCTGTCAATAAATTAAATTGACAATATAATTCTTCTTTTTTGACCCCTTTGAAGATCTAGCCAACCAAATGAACAGATTTGCCCTATTCAGTTGCATCCGATTAGTTAAAGACCTCTCAGTGACTTACCAATTTGTCTTAGGGACTTCCTTTCTAGTTTTTTTGGAACACTCTTTTCTACGGTCCTTCTAAAAAGCTAACCTGATTGTAGCATGTGCTATTGAAATCATTCGATTTTTCGGATTCTTTAGCTTGAAAGAACAAGTATTGTTGTTAGTAACCATATAGAATTGATCGTGGGATCAATTAACACTTTATTGTGGATCTAGGGCACTAACCGTTGAAAAAAAGACTCTTTAAGGTCAACCACCATCCTCAGGTGAGTCTAACTTATTGCTTCCTGCAGCAGCTCACCTACTCCTAAAATAATATTTTTATGTGTACATATATGTATTTTCTTTGCAGACTTTTTAGTTTGTATTTTTACTATTAGTACATGTGCTATTCGCATAGTTCTGTACTTACCGCTCTTGAACTACCTTAGACACGGACCACCCCTATCTCAACGTGACATACAGGTCCTCAGGCAGTGGTCCCCAGTACGGGTTTGTCCCTTTACTATACGGCACCCCCAATCTTCCCAGTTGGTCACTACAAGAAGGTTATTTATTTTATGGTATTAGATATTCATCGAATTAAAATCTACCCCTAGTAGAGATACTCTCCACTTCTAGGATACATTTGTGTGTATATATACCTACCTTATGATGCCGGTTCCGTGCCTGTTTCTTTAGGAACCTGGAGTGCCAGCAAGTAAGACAAACCCAATCTTTACTACCTCTGAAGGTAAGGGGAGTTTGATTAACGGCTTGACCACCAAGAATAGTGCATATACCCCACAGTTGCTCCTTAAAACGAATAATAATAATTAAACGTCCTATATAGATTTGACGAGGATCTAATAAGTTGAGCCTAATTACTAGGTATACATACTTTAAAATAAGTATTTGGTTTCTGCTTTGTAAAACTAAAATTATGTAGGACTATCTAAGTACTTAAATTTTAATAGAAAGAAGGGTTGTCCCATAAATTAAGTTCTTTGGAAACTTTTGTTATAACCTGAAATTTAATGTACTTACCATGATATTGGGAACCAAACAGTACTGATTAGGGTATAACACCATTGATTTTGAATGATTTATACATAATTCTTAAATTTTAATATCTTTTCCTTTATTTTTGTATATCGCATGGTGAATTTATAATTATAGGTTATTTTCCTTATTTCATTTAAGACATATTTGAAGTATTCTATTACCTTCAACCACTGGACTCGAGACTTAGGTAGGGAAACTGTCGCAGGGTTAGAGTACAGCCTTAGCAAAAAGTAAGGCCTATCATTGAGGAGATATATAAATGTACATTATAATACTTCGAATATAAGTACGCGTAATTAAAATCAATAACCAATTTATTATTTAGTAGTTTTATTTATTTAGTTATTTTCCTTTTTTATTTGTATCACCCACCCCCTTGAGATTTAGTTAGAAGGATTAGGAATTCTAACGACTTCACACTGTTATTTGAACACTGCTATCGGCTCCTAATACAACCTTGTAATATAAGTTTCTAGTTTTGGCTAAAAACATATCATCAGGAAATGTAAAATATGGTCTTGGGAGACGTTAACAAATGGTAAACAGTAATGGTACTAAGAATGTTTTGTACCATTTTTAATTTTTAACTTAACGGGCTTGTAACAACAAAATGGTTGAACAACTCTTATCTTAACATTTTATCACTAATCAGTTTGTATAATTTTTTCTTAGATAGCCCTTACAGACATACAGTGAGCACCATAAGTCTTACCCCCCCTATCTAACTCATTACTGGAGTCTTGTTAGGAAAATTGCCGAGATAGGTCGATTTTTGATTTCTACAATGTACATTTTTGTATGATTAGTTTACCCTTAATTTCATCCCTTACTGGAAGGAAGCAACTCTTTCGAAAAATTTAAATGGCATGGGGTGGTGAGTGATAGCTCATTTGAAAGGGGGTTTTATTCTCTATTCAACCGTGCAAAAAAAATTGAAATTTGCTTCATTACGTGTTGATTTATTAATGTTTAAAAATAACAAAACCTCACAAAATAGGAAAGCAACTAAACTAACAGTGACCTTCTAATGGCAAAAAGTCTTACTTCACGTCTAAACCAAAACCGAAATCATGCAGGGCCGAATTTTAATTCTAAGGATGTGTGCGCTACGTTAATTTCCGTTATTCTGAAACAACAATTAGTCGAGAATTAATGAAGCAAATTTCAAAATTTTTTACACGGTTGAATAGAGAATAAAACTCTCTTTCAAATGAGCTATCACTCACCACCCCATGCCGTTTAAATTTTTCGAAAGGGTTGCTCCCCTCCAGTAAGGGATAAAATTAAGGGTAAACTATTCATACAAAAATGTACAGTGTAGAAAACAAAAATCGACGTGTCTCGGCGATTTTCCTAACAAGACTCCAGTAATGAGTTAGATAGGGGGGGGGTAAGACTTATGGTGCTCACTGTATATACCAACACGAAAGATACTTATTGTGATTTTTTTTTCTCAAATATTTTGTTTCTACAAAATTTGATTTTTAATTGTTTATAGTCTTAAAAGCTTTAAAATAAACTACAGTTCCGGTGTGGTAAATTTTTGAAATTAGCTATATAGGGTGTATAAGGTCTTTACAAAAACATACAACATATTCCTTAGACCAAAATAAGTCGATTTAAGTAAAATTACCTTAGTACAAAGTTGCTTCGTTTGGGCTCCAGAGGGCCTTGAAGTTACAATTTTGAGTGTATAGGTTTCACAAAAATATTTATTTACAACATAATCAAAATAGAGATTTTACAAAAATTGTTTAAAATGTTCACCATTTTCACGCATACAAAGATTTATACGTCGAAGAAAATTAAAATGTATCCTTTCCATAACTTCTTCATCACCTCTAAGATTGTTTATTGCATCTTGAATACGTTGCCAGAGTTGTTCCTCATTTTCTAAAGATTTCCTGTAAACTGTGGATTTCAGATGTCCCCATAAAAAGTAATCCATCGATGTTAGGTCTGGGGAACGTGGTGGCCAGTTTACAGGTGCGTCATTACCTCTGCCTATCCATTTGTGTGGATATTGTTCATTCAAATGGTTTCTAACGTTTAAAGAAAAATGTGGTAGAGCTCCATCTTGCATAAACCACATATCTCTCCGAAGTTGGAGAGGTAAATCTTCTAACAATTCTGGCAACGTATTTTGTAGCAAATCCAAATAATTTTCTCCAGTTAATCTTCGTGGAAGTATGACAGGACCAACAATGAAATTACCAATTAGTCCAGCCCACACATTAATTTTGAATTCGTGCTGAAAATGGTTTACCTTTATTGCATGCCGATTTTCAACGGCATAAACATGTTCATTATGGGTATTAGTTATACCTCTTCTTGTAAAACCCGCTTCATCGGTAAAGAGAACCTTCTTGACAAAGTTTGGATCTCTTTCTCTTTGCATATTAACAAATCGACAAAAACCCAAACGAATTTGAGGATCATGGACTAATAATTCTTGTACTGGCTTCTTATGGCATGGATATAGCAATTGTTCTTTAAGCACTTTATGAACGACATCTTTACTTACTCCTAGTTCCCTTCCAATTCGTCTGGTGCTTAATTCTGGATCTTCTTCAACACGTTCTAAAATGTGTTCTTCAACTTCAGGAATCCTTACAAAACGTTCTCTTCCATTATCAACAGTGTTGGGAGCAAAGGAACCGGTCTCCCGAAGACGTCTCTCAACAGCAGCAAAAGTTGGGTGGCTAGGTACACGACGATTTGGAAACCTTTCAGAGTACACCCTGACACTCTCTCGAGCATTTCCTTCACAAAATCCTAATGTCAGTAACATATCGGTATATTCTGCATTGGTATATTGTACAGCCATATTAATAAACCACGCATTTGTTTTTTTAATTATTGAGTCAGATAGAACACTTTCAATCGTTAACAAGAGATTAGGTGTTAAAACTTGACAATATTTTTATTTAGATGGAACTATGGAAACCAACAATAAATGTTTTTGTATACGTATTGCAGGTAAATAATTAATATTCCCCAAAAAATCGTACATGGCAAGAATCGAGTATTTTTGTTAAAAGTCTCGATTAGAGGTGTTGAAGAAGATATGAAAAAAGTACATTTTTATGTTTTTCATCGCATAAAATTTTGTCCGATAATAATACATAGGCGTAGAACTTGATTTTTTAAAGAACTTGCACCTTTAAAAATTCTACGCCAGTGGCAGAAAAGGGGTTTGAGTATGAAATTTGGATTGGGTACTCATTTACTACAAAAAAGTACCCTTGATAACATTCGATTTACTCTCATGGTTTTGACAAAGTTTGTATTTTAATAATTATTGTTCATGTTCTAAAATTACTAAAATGCAAATTTCGTCAAAACTATGAGAGTAATCGAGTCTTATCAAGAGTATCTTTTTTAAAGTAAATGAGTTGCGCAATCTAAATTTCATACTCAAACTCCTTTTTTTCCATTGGCGTAGAATTTTTAAAGGTGCAATTATTTAAAAAATCAAGTTCTACGCCTATGTATTATTATCGGACAAAATTTTAATACCATTTTTTTTGCTACATAAAACTCTACCAATATACCAAATTTCAGCAAAATCGCATATGCCGTTTTAAATTTATATGGAAAAAACGATTTAAAAATTGTAACTTCAAGGCCCTCTGGAGCCCAAACGAAGCAACTTTGTACTAAGGTAATTTTACTTAAATCGACTTATTTTGGTCTAAGGAATATGTGGTATGTTTTTGCAAAGACCTTTTACAGACACCCTGTATATTACATGGAGAATCCAAAAATTCTAAAAATGAAAAAAATGTCTTACAGGCAGGAGCATTCTTAGGTCATAATCCAAATAGATGTTTTGAGTAAGATACGTCTAGTTATAGGTGTCAATGTATATCTACTAAAATACGACCATTATTAAATAAAAAAAGTGAATTGAATTTATGATTTTGATATTAAAAAGACAGGAGATACTGTATTTGATTAATGTAATAAGTTATTAGTTCAGTTATACAAAGATATTACTGTGATATTATTTTGTTTCCTTCAAATCAATTGAATGATGGATTAATCTCTAGTGCTTATCAGTTAATTGCTCGTAGATATTTATTTTATTCTGATTAACTTACAATAATAGATTAATCATTTATTGGCCAACAGAGATTGATTTTATTATTTTATTCTGATTAAATAAATCAATAAAATAATTGGATTAATCTCCAACGATGATCATTTAGTGGTCTTCAGTGAATAATTTTATTATTTTACTCTGATCAACTTAATCATTAGAATAATCAGATTGATTTTCAACAATGATCATTTTAATTTCCATATATAATGAGATTAATAACTTTATGTGATTGTATCAATAAGTGATGATTGTTTTAATCTCATTACGTATCGGCTGACTTTTGATCATCAGAGTCATTATTTCAATTCTTTATCTAATTAAATAATGGCTACTTTTTCCTTCAGTGTATAGTTAATCTGTCCTAGCCTTCTGGTGACACTCTGTATAAACAAAATACCAGGGCGATACAGTACAAAGTAAAACACTGTATATTACGGTTTTTTTTTGGTTTGGGAAGTTTGCTTGTACTACAAATTTTTATTACCGACATTTTGACTCAACCCCGTATATCCGTACCTGCAACATGAAATTTCAAATAATTCTACTACTCAGATCGTCTCAAGAAAATTTAAATTGCAAAACATCTGGAGGTATGTCGAAGATGGAATTGAGCCGTGCCTCTGTGTTTCCAAATTAGATTTTATCTGTGTTTAAGTGTCGTCCACCACGGAATGTGTCAAGGAATTCGGTAATCAACTCTTCATCATCATCGCTTTCCTCCAACCTCTGGGTTACGGCGTGAAGCGGGTCAATGTCGAAAGTCAAAAATTGATATTTTCGAGTGAAATAGAAAAATGTTAAATTATGATCTTCTTTAAGAGGATATAAATTATTTATATTATACTTTTTATCATCCTGGAAGTGAAGGATCATTATGTTTTGCCTAATTTGTGACAAGCCTCTGGAATCAACAATAAAATTCATCTTTCACTCTTAGTAACAAATTTTCTACACTGTTGTTAGTAATAATTGTATTTATGTTAACATACTGCTGATAACATTTTTTGGATTATTTTTTATTTTACTAAATGTCTATATATTATATTTTCATGGTTTAGCAAATGACATACCTACTATACAGTTACAACAGTTTTTATTATGTAACCTGTATACAATATGTTATTTTATCTACTGTGACTAATAGTCAGAATCATAGATCAGATTCTATGACTTTAAATCCAATATTTTTACTCACCATTAAACATTAATAACTTTGGTACTCACAGTTGTATTTATATTTTAAAGCATATTACACAGATGCGCCATTAACCTTCAAGCTAGAAAGATTGCTTCTATCACTAAAAAATAGTTCAATGAAATACTTTTTAAGAAATATATCTGCTAGCAAAAAAATAGATTAGAGAACAACAAAAAACTGGGGGTGGGTCCCGCTGGGTCAGAAGTAAGAAAGTTAGAAACAATTCGGAGAGAATAGATAAAACCTTCAATAGCTTCAAGCGAGTGAATAAGATCTCCAATAATTGGAAAAAAACTGGTACAGTGAAGACCATGAAATGGTTATCGGATCCATAGGAAGTCAGAATCACTAGCAGGTGAAAGAGCCAATGTTCCAAAGTTCTATGGTTTATCAAGTGGAAGGGCCAGAAATGAAGAAGAAATCTTCCAGCCGATTGTAAGTGAAATACTGATAAAAAAGAATGACACCCTGTTTAGGAGTTTTATATCTCCACAAAAAAGGGATACCTTAACTAGCGGTTACGAGCACTTTAAAGGCATATTTATTTAGTCAGTCTTATCTTTTCTACTCTTGTAGATTTTGTATATAATTTCTGTTTTGGTTTTTGCAATACCCATCTATTTTTCAAATTCTATATTTTTTACTTTACAATGTTGTAATTATACAGTATGGATCCAATTTAGTGATTTATACGTAGTGTCAAGTATTTTATTTTAATTGTAAATTACCCTACAGATAGGGTTGCCAGCTTTAAGCGTGATTACCAGGCTTTTTCACCTGCGTCACACGTCACGCAAAAGTACCAAAATGCCACGCTTTTTACTAAAATGCTACGCTTTTTACTAAAATTCCACGCTTTTTATATCAAAAATTATAAAATAATGAATGATTGAAGAGATAATAGCTTTTTTTTAGAAAAAAGTAATTCTTTTATAAAAATATTAGCAGAAGTCTTATTTTTGGATTTCCACAAAAAATGGCATATTTTTACAAAAATAGGTACTATCTGATCCCCTGTCGTTATCGTTGCCACGCTTGTCCATTTCGCAAGTCTGGCAACCTGAAAGTGTGGCCCTAGGATATAATCACCTACAATTCTACCCCAAAACACATACTTTAATTACTATACGGTGCAAGAGAGACATCCGACGTGCCCAACATAGGGCGCGGCCATTTTGATGCAATTACTATTACATTTTTCCAAAATATTAAACTGGTAGCCTACATCTTGGTATTTTGCGATTTTTTCTATTTTTTCTACGCCTATGGAATAATATGTCAATTATTAACGCTTTTTCTTTAAATAATAGTAGTCATTATTTTTATCTGTTGGCTTCACTGATCTGTATTATTTTACTGGATAGGATATAGCCCCCTAAAAAACGTTCCGAAAAATTGGCCGATTTGGGCAAATAATATGGCGGACCGGATGTTATTTAACGTAACCTCTATTTCCATTTGTCATTTAATTGTGTCAACAAGCTACGATGAGATGTTTTTATTGTGGAAAACAAAGTAAAAAGAGTATGAAATAAACAATAAACGTCCATTCCTGAAGACACAATATGCTTCACGTTTCCATTTTTCTATTTTCTTTCATAAAAAATCAAATCATGGGTGAAATTTCCCGAAGGACATCGCTCGCAAAAGGAATAGAAGAAGAATAAGAAGAAAAACTAATCAAATTATAGGTTAGGTATGTCAAATTTCAGTTCTGTGAACCCACCATAATTTGCCCAAATCGGCCAGCATTGTTGCACTTCCGGTATCCTTGGTGGAACGATTTTTTAGTATGTTAAATATAGCCTATATCCTATCCAGTAAAATAATACAGATCAGTGGTTGGCTTATGAATCATAAGCAAACGGTATTTGACCAATCACAGGCCACGAATTTTCATAACCCAACAGTTTTATTAGTTGCCCATGACAACGGAAAAGGCACCACAGTATTATTCCTGTACAACACTGCTTGTCAGTTGTCATTTGTAATTTTGTCACGCTTGACCAGCGCTTGACACTTCTGTCTCCGAAAGCTGAAAAAGTGTAAAAGTTTGTCTCAAAAACCTATAAATTGTCTAATCAAAACACAAATGGATGAAATGGACGATATTAACAGCGACGAAGAAAATTATACCCCATCAGATATCGTAGAAGCAGCGAAAATAACATCGGTAGACGGTAAACAATTTTAGAGACTGTCTATTTGTCCGACCGCTCGGATATGAATAGTAGATTGCGCTAAATATCCGGGCATTGAGTCATCATTCGTTGTTCTTAATCTTGTAACACAAGTAGACGGGTATCGTGTGACGTGGTGCAGTGGACTGGGCATCGAGCTGTAGATCGATAGGTCCTAGGTTCAATTCCGGGCTAAAATAAAAACGGTTGAAAGTAGATATTTCAATTATTTTTTACGCCCGGATATATAGCTCAATCTACTATTTGTCCAAGCGCCTGGACGAATAGACGGTCCCATAATTTTAAACATTGAAGTTGTTAATCCATTTTACTAATTTTGCCATTGATTTTTGTTTCAGGTAGCATTAATTCTTGGTGTAATGGGTGCCTGTCGTTGTCATGAATTAAGAAATATGAATATTGAGCATATTGACGTTTTTAATACATCCATGCTAATTACTGTGCCCAACACAAAAACAAAAGTCGTTAGAAAGTTCACCGTAACAGGAAAATTTTGTGAAATGGTTAAAAAATATATTGATTTGCGTCCCCCCACAGTTGCCTCGCCGTCTCTCTTTTTGAATTATCAAAATGGGAAATTCTCTGTCCAAAATATAGGAATTAACAAATTCTCGGCAATGGGAAAACAAATTGCCAATTATTTAAATCTGCCCAACCCCGAAATGTATACAGGACACAGTTTCAGGAGATCGTCTGCCACAATACTAGTAGATGCAAGAGCCAACATGACTGCATTAAAAAGACATGGGGGATGGAAGTTCGCAACGGTGGCAGAGGGATACATCAACGACTCCTTAAATAATAAAATGACAACTGCCCAAAAAATACTTCACTCAATACAAAGCAAATCCACTATTACCACCACCGAGATTATAACCAAGGTCAATGAAAATCAAAAAAATGGATGTGGCCACCCCATCACTTACTATTCAGAACTGCCAGAATTTCACAATAAATATTCATCAACATAATCCGTTAATTGATAAATAATCATTTTATTATCCATGTTATTAAAAGTTAATATGAATTAATGTAAAATGGTTTATTTGAGTAAATTTAATTTAATCTGCATTTTAATTATTTCATAGGCGTAGAAAAAGTATAGTATTATACTCGCGCTTATGTAGGCCATTAAGCGCTCGTGTAATAATATACTATAGCAGAGGGGGCTTTTTTCTTAGTGAGGCTGTGGGCTACCTCTACTTTCAGGTGTGTAGATGAGCCAGAGGTAGTAAACCTGAAATAAATAAAAACATTTTTTATAATATAAATATTCCAAAAAGTAAACAATATTATTTACATGTTCATTTATATTATTTCGTTTGATTTTAATACTGCTCCTATCTATTGAAATAAATGCTTCAATTTTCTTGGTAATTGCCTTCTACAAAGAATTGTTTCATGATTGATCACATACCTTTTTACATAAAAGTAATAAGCATTTTCCTCAAAATGCTGAGAACAGACATAACAGAGTTTAGCTAAAAATAATTTCTAAACAATTTGATTAATGGTATATAAGTTAAGTGCTCGAAATTCCTAGGAGACCTGAATAATAAAAACCATTTAGAATACAACAATAGGAACATAATTAAAGTAGTTACTGTTACTTACAATCAGCAAGAAAGCAAGGTTTTCAAGATATTCTTTATTTATTAATGGTTTTGTAAAGTGTAGGTTCGTAAATAATATCTTTGGGGACTGAGTTTGGGTAAATATTATAACATAACGCCTAAAACTATTGCGCCAAGATGTAGGCAACACGTAATAAGTATTCAAAATGGCGGAGTTTTCTACCTCCTTTTAAAAGGCACTCAGAACGCTGCGCCGTGCGACCATTCTCCGTATAGTAAGAGAAAATCGAAGTATGGTATCCCAAACATTCAATGACACATCGTTTGGATATAGTAACTATTAAATGTGGGTTTGAGTAATAGTGAAAATTATGCCTATTTAAAACTCCATTTTTTGACAAGTCGATTCATCACACCATAGTTTTCATTTAATAATAGCAAGTATCGATAAATATCAGTTTTTTGGTACTTATAGGGAATACTTAATAACAGTGAAAAGGTTTTTTTTAGTTTTACATCCTTCGGAACTCCCGCGCTACACTCTAACCTAGCGGCACTGCGGCCTGCGGCTTATTGTATCACCATTTGAAGGTCGTATTACTTTTCCATTCAATAATTCACTCATCGTAATTTATTCCACGTGATGAATGGTTAACTGCTAGTCGGATAAGTCCCATGGACACACAGTCCATGATGGAACCTTCCAGTGTTCAATCATCCACGACGTGACCGAAGAGATCACTGCTTAACTATTGCGAGTATGTACATGCATACTAAATTCGCGGCTAACCTCTCCGACAAATTAAAGGGTTATACCAGAGGGTTCAACTGGTGTTATAAGTGTATCCCATTTAAATGAAACATGAAAATCAAGGGTCCAAGTCTTGAGTCACTCTGTGTATTAATAAGCATAGAATAAAAACGTAACTAGACAAAAGTGTAATGCATGATATTAAAAAAACTTGTGTTGGCAAAAAAACTATTTTTTCCATACTATGTAATTTAGGTATTACGATTTTCATACAAAAATGCTAATTTCTTTAGAGTACCTAATATAAACCATGTATTAGAGGAATGGAAAAAAATGAGAGTAATCTAAATCTGAGATAATAAACTGGTGTTCTGGTTTAGGAAAACATATGTTTGGTTGTTTGTACCATTCAACATCACTATCTAATTTTAATACATTTTTTTAATAACTCTTACTCTGTACATCAGACATATCCAACTATCAATACATTTATAAAAACTAAAAATTATAGGTAAGGTTGTCAGGTTGCCGCACTTTATACAGTTTTTACACAGAACATTTTCACAGTAAATCAGTTTTTGAATGTAGGTATAGTTTATAAATTGATTTTGTTTTTAATTTGAGGGTACTTACCTACAAAATGGACAAATAAAAAAATGTTCTGATAATTTGCAGCAACAAAAAACTCAAAAGATATTATTAACTTATGATAGGTATTTAGGTACCTAATGTAAACTTTTATAATTGCTAATATACAGGGTGTTTTAGAATAAAGATTCGTAAACTGGAGACTTATATCTTAACTAATTATTGAAATGCGAGCCATTTCGTTATTCAGTCAAACTCTAATCCTCCAAGTCCCTCTCTAATCCTCCAAGTCCCTCTCTAATCCTCCAAGTCCCTCTCTATCTTATTTGGCCTTTGAGGCACAACTTGTCCTATTATCATACATAATTAAACCCCTTTAAGACCAAACATATGTGACGACGGAAGGCCTGGATATACCCCTTCTGCCGGAACCTGGGTTTGTTTGTGGAAAAGTCGCGGGACTAAAACAGCAACAAGGTAAGCCATTGTACAGCAAAGGGAACGAAAATTCCCGCGCTTGTATCTACAGCCACAGGGTTAATTGTACATTAGTACCGATGATTTTGTTACAGCTATGCTATCAATCCAAACGCAAAAGGTAGAGAAGGGCTATGTTGTACACTCCGCCTACTTTTCGGGAGAGGAGAGAATATGCCCCGAGCAATACTGGACAGAATTATTGCCTATAGCGAGGAGAAGAAATACAACCTCATTATAGGATGCGATGCGAATGCACACCACATGATCTGGGGAAGCACCAACATCAATCGAAGAGGTGTCACTATTACAATTCATTCTAGGTGAAAGGTTAGAAATTGCCAATAAAGGCAACTAACCAACTCTTGTCACTGCCAACCGAAAAGAAGTTCTAGATATGACCATGTGTTTGAGAGGCACAAATGACCAAATCAGGGACTGGGATGTATCCGATAAACCTTCGTATTCAGATCACAGACATATCCGATTCTATATAGAATGTCCAACTCCTACAGCAGACAGGTTTAGAAATCCGAGAAAGACGAATTGGGAAGGGTACATAAAATCCCTCGAGGAGTCTCTCAAGGAGGAAACCTCCAATGTACGAGAAACAAAAACACTCGAAAGGATAGTGGACTTGGTAAACAAGGCAATTACTGATGCTTACCAAGAAAACTGTCCCGAAAAAGAGATGCCAAACGAGAAAGACACTCTGGTGGAATAAACATCTAGATGCGAGGTGCGAAGGCTATTCAACAGAGCCAAATCCACGCAAGACTGGACTACTTATAAAAATAGGCTCACAGAGTATAACAAAATAGTACGTAAGGCTAAAAGCAACTCATGGAGGAAGTTCTGCGAAGAGGTCTTAGAGACCACCGCCAGCGCCAGAATACATCGAGTTATAGCCAAAGACAGTACATCTAGTCAAGTGGGATTCATCAAAAAAGAGGATGACATCTACACCAAGACACTAGAGGAAAGTCTAGAGATACTAACTCAGGTACACTTTCCGGCCTCAACTATCCTAACAGGACTAGATTCAGGAGACCAAGGGAGCTACAGTCACAAGGGCATTAGACCAACTCCAATATACTGGAAGCTGGCCTCCGAGATCACAAGAATCCCAGGGGCCGGACGAAATATATCCAATTCTGCTCCAGAAGGGTAGGGATGTGTTAATGCCACATTTATGCAAAATCTTCAGAGCATATATTGCCTGAAGATATATCCCAGCAATATGGCAAAAGGCGAAAGTAGTCTACCTGGCCAAAGTAGGTAGGGTCACAGACCAAACGCCAAAGTCATATCGCCCCATAAGCCTATCCTCATTCTTACTTAAAACTAAAGATTAATAGATATAGGTATATCAGGAATGAGATACTAAAAATAAATCCGCTCTATCCCAACCAATATGCATACCAGCCAGGAAAATCAACTGACCTAGCGCTGGACGATCTAAACAAACTGCTTTCAAAGTCAAAAGATAAATCGCAACAGTCACGTTCTTAGATATCGAAGGAGCTTTCAACAATGCCTCAACCAGGTCAATACCTAAGGCTCTAGAACAGAGAAACGTCCCAGTTACAATATGCCAATGAATCACTGCCTATTTAGAGAACAGGATCATTTTATCCACTCTTGGATAGGCAACCATACAGACAAAAATTACGCAGGGCTGCCCACAAGAAGAATATTATCGCCAATGTTGTGGTCAGTTCTTGTGGACGATTTACTCAAAACATTGTCCAAAGAAGGCTACCAGTGTCTAGGATACAGCTCAAAACATAGTGGACAACTGGTGCAAAAATAAACAATTGTCCATTAACGCACAAAAAACAACAGTTGTACTTTTCACAAAAAAACGGGAAATTACAGGACTAAGACTACTAGTACTAAACAACACAGTTATCCCATTCGCCACAGAAGCCAAATACCTCGGAGTCATATTTGACGTGGAATCAACGTCTCAAAAAATACAGAGCTATAATAGTTTTCGTAATCTGTAGAAGAATATGTAGCAAAAACTAGGGTCTAAACCCCAAAATGACCATATGGTTATACACAACGGTGATAAGACCCATGATAACCTATGCAGCAGTAGCATGGGTAATCAAAACTGCACGTCTTCATACAAAACCGAATAAGCCAACCACATAGCGTCGACCACACAAGGCTATATCAGCAAGTAAAAAGGAATAATATTCTAGCTATGCCTATTGATAGAGCCATAACCACATACAAATTTGAAAGAAATTTTCAAATTCAAATAGCAGTCCGAGAATTTTGGAAACAGGGACCTTCCGCACAGGCGGAAATCGTCTGGTACACAGACGGTTTAAAAGCCAAGAAAGAGGGTCGGTGCTCGAATCTATGCACCCAAGTCCAAAACAACGGTTTCGCTGAGTTTAGGAAAATATGCAACAGTGTTCCAGGCTGAACTAATGGCCATAAAACACTGTGCAAGAGAAATACTAAATCAGCAAGAATCAGGCAAAACTATTGCCATATACTTTAATAGCCAAGCAGCTCTAAAGGCAATTCTCTTACCAGAAATCAAATTACGACTGGTGAGAGACTGTCTAGAAGACCTGGCAGAGCTAAATAGTCAAAACAAGGTGACCCTAGCCTGGGTGTCAGGCCATGAGGGATATCAGGGCAACGAAAAGGCCGACGAATTAGCCTGAAAATTCCACACCTGTAATTTTAAACCAATCAAAATACGTGTTTTTGACAGATCACCATGGCAACGGAGGTATTTTAGTGGAAATTTTTTTCTCGTGGGGTACCCAACAGCGAATTATACTGGAAATTTTTTGACGTTTACAATAACAGACCATTTTTGACAGACTGGTTTTTATTTGTTCACATAATAGGTTTAGTTTTGATACATTTTAGTTACAATGCTAAGGTGTTTTCTATATTCTTCGGCCACTTCTTTTCTTCTTAATGGCGAAAATGCAGGACTTTGGATGCTTTGAATTATGTATCTATGTCTAATAAAATATATATAATATTTAGACACTAATTTATTCACCTTTTTCCCATTCAGCACTTTGAATTTTGCGTAGTTTAGGTGCAAATATTCGTGGATAATTCGGAACAAATTTTCGTTTTTCAAGTTGGAGCCACAATCCTCTATTAATCCGAGTAAGTAAGTCATGGTGCAATGATTGATCATTACATCAGACAATTTCACGCATATTTTGCATAGCGTATGATTTTCAAATCGATTCATTTTTAAACAAATAGGTAATTTTGTTGGTTTTACTTGCTGTGCAATATTCTTTATCGCAACAAAACGCGAGTTATTTAATGTTTTGAACTGTCAAAATACAATGATCACAGCCTCCTACGATTGATGCTTGCTGACGCTGGTTATGAATTTCATACCATTTTAAAGCGCTCATAACGCATGTTAATAAAAACGCAGAAAAACAATTTTCTACCACTTGTAGTTATTCAAAACTTACGTAAAATTAAATAATATACTATTTTCTATTTTCAAATGGTATTCCCATGCAACTACAATGAGTAGAAATAAGCAATTTGAAGGCCTTAATAATTGCAGCGAAACATTTTTTTACGTCGGGCCGCTTGACAACTTCAAAACTGAAATTATATTCGAGGTTAGGGTCTCACTTAGTTACCATGACAACTCAACAATCAAGGCGACAACACCTTTTATGTTTCACTGGTGACTTGGAGAAAATAATTTGCATTGTTGAGAAACGAAAAATAAATTTTAAAAATATTTAATTTTCAACCATAATTCGGCGTGGAATTTTCTTACCGAATACCACGCGAGGTCAAATTAATATCAGGAAATTTTTTGACCTCTAGTGGTATTACTAGTGAAAATACTCACATAAGGCCATGACAGACCCCGAACCCTTCTGTGGACGCAAAAAGAGTCTCAAGAATGGTGGAACAACTATCCAAGACTGAGACAGGCCAAACAATTCATCAAGGAATCATCGGCCAAGTTCACGAAAGAACTTCTGGATCAAAAGCGTCAAATCAAACAGTAGGTCTTCTCACCAGACACTGTCGCTTTAAAAGGCGCATAAGTGTCATCAATCCAGCAGAATAAGCAACGTTGTGCAGGTTCTGTGAAGAAGAAAAGAAAACATCATTCCACGTCCTGTGCTAATGTGAAGGCCTAGCTGGAATGAGGTTTCTAACATTGGGCGAAGAAAAGCGTAATGCATGCAACTATATACGGGAGCCACTGTCAAAGCTACTTTGTCTTATAAAAAAAGAATAAGCTAGACGACACTCTAAAACGAACGGAGTCCCACAATAGATCTAAAAAGGTCGCGGTGGACAAGGACATACAACGCCAACTCCTAATCTAATCTATGTGACGACTATGGTGAAGGCGCTTTCGATTACTATTCCAGAACGAACGGGATAATGTTACTAGTTTTGGCGAGAATATTCTAGACCTTCACTAGAAATTTAAATGTGTATATAATTATTGGTGGAAGAACACTGTGCAGTCAGTCGTATACAAACAGTTGTGAAGATAAATAGTAAACAATTAAAAGACATTCGAAATGCAGGGTCTTTCAAAAAGGTATGTCATAAATTCTTCCTCAGATAGATTACCAAAAACTAAGGATTTGCAGAGCCGGCTCAAGCACAGCCCTAAGCACACCACTGATTTTTATATGCGTTTTTTGTGCAATAACTCTTGATCTACTCTTAGTTTTGTTGAATGGACGGACGAATTGCTCTAGAAATTCAGTTAAAAAATTGTAAATAGCTAGTTATGTAAGAAAGACACAAAGTTCATTTCGCTATAAAAAAAATTAAAAATTCATAGTTCTTTTTGATTTTAAGATCGATAAAGCAAGTTTCTTTATGTCAAAAAAAAATACGAGGGGGTTAAAAGGTACCCAACCCCCAACTTTTTTTAAAGATGTCGCTTTAAATTTTTTTTCTTCTTAGAATATTGGGCCTTCAAATCTACAGCACTGGCAAAAATTTCATAGAAAAATTCGCAACAGCAAACGTCTTACAAAAAAAAAACGTTTTTCTGAATGTTAGTTTAACGCCCTGTAACTTTGTTGAGAGCCGGTTTTTGATATGGGTAAATATAGCCAAATCCACTTATTTTTTGGTAATCTATCTGAGGAAAAATTTATGACATACCTTTTTGAAACACCCTGTGTACAGTATGTTCCCCTAATTTGGAATCATGGAAAACTTTTTTAGTATTAATTTTAAGAAAAAACGTTATTCTACATAAAAAGTTTTGCATTATCTAAAACCTAGAATACAGTCATCAAATATCAAATTTTTTTAGTGGTATACGAGGTTTGTCAAAAAATATGTGTTTTACTCAAGAGTAAAGTACCTTTATTCTTTATACGACCGATAAAATTTGATATCTGATGGTTGTATTTTAGGTTTTAGACCATGCTCGACTTTTTATAAAGAATAACTTTTTTTCAATAATAATAATAATAATAATAATAATAGGGGGGTGGGTTGGCTCAGTGGTTAGAGTCATGACTTTGAGATCGGAAGGTCTCAGGTTCGAATCCCACCGTTGGCCGGGATTTTTTTATTTAATTTAATTATTTAAAATTAATTATGATGCCTTGGTAGGATTCCCCACTCGACCATTCACTGTTGGGTTCTAATTAACAGTGCTGTTCCTAAAGTGGCGCTGGGAAACAGTAACAAAGCCTACACAGAACACGAGGCTAATGGCCGTAGTAGTCGACGCCGATGACACCAAAAAAAAAAAAAAAAAAAAAAAATAATAATAATAATAATAATAATAATAATAATAATAATAATAATAATAATAATAATAATAATAATAATAATAATAATAATAATAATAATAATAATAATAATAATAATAATAATAATAATAATAATAATAATAATAATAATAATAATAATAATAATAATAATAATAATAATAATAATAATAATAATAATAATAATAATAATAATAATAATAATAATAATAATAATAATTATAAGAATACATCAGCCGCCACAATAAAGTATGTACAAGCTTGCACTATAATATGTGCCAGCACTACAAAATAATAACGGAAACAAATTGGTACGACCATATTCCTAAAAGCGTCGAAACCAAAGATGACATAACAATAATCTGGGACACCCAAGTACAAACAGACAGAACAATTAATGCCAATAAGCCAGATATAATAATCAAAGATCTAGGTCAAAAAGTCTGCTATATTATAGATGTGGCAATACCATCGGACAATTCAGTTACTCAAAAGGAAGCAGAAAAGAGACTGAAATATAGAGATCTACAAATAGAACTAAGTAGGATGTGGGGCTTAAAAACTATAATATTACCGGTCATCATAGGAGCAACAGGAACAATTCATAAAAACTTTACAAATATTCTTAAGACTATACCTGGTAACGCTGACCATAAAACAACATACCAGCTACAAAAAACAACAGTATTAGGCACAGCACACATATTAAGAAAAGTAGTAACATAGTTGTAACAGAAGCGTCTCTACCTGAGGAAACAGGCATTTTCTTGGAAGAAGACGAAATATACCCGAAAAACAACGAAATCGGAGAAGAAATAAAAATAATAATAATAAAGATTTTCATATGCCGCCAATTTACGTAGACAGTTGGTCGCATAGGAAACCTTTTTTATTATTAATTTTAGGAAAAAAGGTTGTTCTTTATAAAAAATCGAGCATGGTCTAAAACCTAAAATACAACCATAAATATCAAATTTTATCAGTTGTATAAAGAAAATAGGTACTTTACTCTTGAGTAAAACTCTTTTTGACAAATCTCTTATACCACTGAAAAAATTTGATATTTCATGACTGCATTCTCGGTTTTAGATAATGTAGAACTTTTGATGAAGAATAACTTTTTTCCTAAAATTAATAATAAAAAAGTTTTCCGTATGGTTCCAACTTAAAATAAATAACTGTTCAAATAAATTATTAACATTTAAAATAAATAAACACTTTATTATTAAGGAAAGCTAAATATTATTTCTTTGTAAACGTCCCAGTTTTCTTTCTACAGAGTGACAAAGTGAATTTCATAAATACATAATTTTCTAACTATCTTCCCTTACGGTAAAGATTAGCTGATATTATATCAGAAAGAGTGTATTAACTAATAATATAAAAATTAGTGGTATAAAAATAAAATTACGCAATAGGTTGACGATGCTGATAGTTTTTGAACCTTCATACTGAGAAATTAATATTATTTATGACGATGATTGTACATGATTCACCTTCTCCAATTTTTTATTCTTTTACCTAAACCCCCCTCCATATTTTTTTAATCAAATAAGGTATCGTTGTTATGTTCATAGCCTATGTTGGTCTATTCTCACTATAGGTCCGATCAAAAATGATTTGTCATAATTTAAATGCGTTTAAATGATATTTCTTTTAAACCATTCACACATGCCAATCATCGAACAAGCAAGCCACGGTCAAGTCACGGGCCGATCGTGACTGTCCGTTGACGTGCAGACCGTCTAGTGAGGATACTTAACGACCAACCAGACAGACAAAAAAGCGGGCTGTCGACTGTATCGAAAAGGATAAGAGTGATTACTGTATATGTTTAGATTTTCTTTAAAATGGCTGTTGTAAAATAAATTTTATCTGAAAACATGCTGAAAGTTTTTGAGTTGAGGAAATCGATTCCTTAAAAATATGGTACTAGTTTTTTAAGTTCATTTTTAATTGTCAAAAATATGTTTTGAAATTTCTTAATTTTCATTCTATAATAAACAAAAAATTTGATTTCATCATCCATAAGTTTTTCATGCAACGTAAAAAATTCGCCTTTCATTTTTCTTTTTCTTCAGCATTGTATGTACTCAAAATCTTCTTTTTCTGACATGACACGATAGTGTGAATGCTTTTAAAAAAAATTTATCATGACCGGACCGTGGCTTGACCGTGCCTTGTCCAGCTAATGTGGATAGACCTGTTATCTCAGAACATTTTAAAGACATTTCTATAAGTAAGTTGTATAAATAGTTTGTTATTGGCACAGCAAAGTAATAATTGATAGCAACCTACATATTAGAATTTTTATATTTTGTTTTCAATATCACATTTGTTTATATTTTTTTATTAATATTATTTTTCTCGCGTCTTATATTCCAATAAAAAGAAATTTTTTCAAATATTTACGATAAAATAAGAAGTGTTAAAAAATATATGTTCGTGGGATATCTATCCACTCCCGTTCTCCTCTGAACCTCCCGCCCTCCTTCGACTCTCCCCGATCAACCACCAGATATTGGTGTGAATGTTCAATGTTAGGAATGCGAGACTTGGTTAGGGTGGTTTACAATTTTGAATTGAAAGACGCCAACAACTTAATATAGCAATATGAAAAGGGTCCCGAGGGAATCCCAAGAATTACTTAGACGCGTTACCATCTTATATACCTATATTCTTGTATTCAAATTTCTATTTGATGAATGTTTGATGGTACCGGTGGCGTACAAAAATTAACACGCCATATTTTAAGTTTGTTACAAAATGTTTATTGCAAATAACTAAATTTTGATTAGAAAACAAAACAGACAATTAAAGATGTTGTAGAGATATTGTTGAATAGGATTTTAAATAAAAAAAAGGATAGGGACGATTATAAAGAGTACTTGTAAAAACGATCTCGTAGAACATAACAGCTAAAATGTTGCAAATTATGTATTTTAAGTTAAATTTAACCTCTTCGATGATTATGACCAGGATAAATACGCCTATCTCAGCTAGCACAAAAAGATCCCATCTACGTTAATCAGCTGCAATTTTAGGCCCTTTAAGCTCGAATGCAATGTACTTTCAATGTAACCCTAATATCCCTGCAACCATCGAATGTCCGCAACGGCAAGACTTTTATAGCACATCTTACAGAGGTTACAAAGTGAAGTTCGGAAAACATCACACTAGCACTTTTACGGTATTTTCCCCAAAAGTTGCTCGGAAACGTTTTATAGATGTTATAATGTGAATTAATTATACAGTGTGTCCACGGATGGACTTAGCAATACTTGTAAAAATATTTATTTTAAATTTTATAAAAGTAATTTTCATAATTTCTCTTGCTTAATAAATAAATACGATTATGGTTGAGAAATTATGAAAAATCACTTTTTTGAAAAATTTAAAATAAATATTTTTACAAGTATAGTTGTGGATATATAAAATAGTACATTGAGGATAAAATAATATATAGGATAAAATCTGAATAAAACAAAATAAATGTAATATTAAAAAGCTTTTGAAATCAAGTACCAATATCACACAAGTAGAAGTAGGTATTAATAATATAGGTATATGACAAGGTGACACAATTACAAATGTGAACTGAACAATTGAAACAAAGTAGGTACAAAGAGTATATAAGGAATATCTCAAAGGTTCACTAGAATCGAAAACACTAAACGATTGCACGAAAGAGTATAATAAGATACCTATATTTCAAAGGTTCACTAGTAGCTAAAATGGTGAACGATTATACAAAATTAGTTAAAAAGTATATTTATATAAGGTATATTTCAAAGTTCGCTAGATTTTTATTAAGATGGCAGTTGTACGATGCTAAAAATAGTATATTGTTTTATTAGGAGTAAAAGTATAACTTTTTGTGGCGAGTCTGAATGTTTGATGGCCGAACGTTAGTGAGGCCGACAATTTCAGACGAGCCACAAAAAGTGCTTTTGCTCCGAATGAAACATGCTATTTTTTCCGCAAACGGCATCCAGACTATAGAACTAATTAATATTTAAATAAAAATTCAAAACGATTGCAACGAAGTTGATAAATTCAGAGAATAATAATTATAAAACTGCGCACTACATTTCCGTGGTTACTGGTTTTGTGATTGCCAAGTCAAAAACAAATTTGACAGTTCAATAATATTTTATAATGTCAGAAATATTGTAAGTGATTTAAAGCAACAATTGGACTGTGCATTTTTGGTAAGTACTTGAGCATCAAAATTTCGTTTGTTGTAGTAAAGTGTACTGAAATTTTCTTTTTCTACACCCGTATTATAATAATGCACTTATATGCCCATAATCCGTTTCATAATGATACCCATTATGATACAGATTTTTCATTACGATACAGATTTTTAATCAATAGAAACCTACAATTTTTCAATCAAGCATGCTGTTTGACGTTTGTCCTAGGTTCCTATGTAATTATTTTAGTTGTCAAAACGTATTAAATTTTCGTAGGTAGCTAAACTTCGATAATTATAATATTAAAATGTCTGATATTAGCGATATAGAAGACTCCTCCACACATATCGGAGAAAGCAGAAAATACAGTACAAAATATTTTACCGCAAAAATCTAGGGAAATACCAATACCTGAAGTAATACCATTAATTACAATTTTGTAGAATTTTTTATAGAAATACGAGTAATTACTGTTATTGTGTTCAATACCAATATAAATATAATATTTATAGGTCTTGATTATTTATCGGGTGTAGAAAAAATAGCGTATGCAACTCTCATGTAATGGTTATTAAAACACTCGCATAAACCATACGAAACTCGCCTTTGGCTCGTTTCGTATCCCGGTTAATGCTCGTGTATTAATAACCATCATTACATGATCGTTGCATAATATACTATTTAGATTATATTATGTCGGATTCAGAACCCAACTGTACACCGCCCGACGTTGTTGACATTGCTAAGGCAGCTACGAATGATTTAATTCCAACTAAGTCAAGTAGAGTTTATAATCATGCTTACGAAAGATTTCTCACATGGTGCAATGATAAAAACATTTCAAACTATTCGGAAAATGTGCTACTAGCTTATTTTTTTGAAATGACAACTAAATTAAAAATGAAGAGTTCAACAATGTGGTCTCAGTATTCCATGATAAAATCATTACTGAATATTAAACATGGATTAGATATTAGCAAATATATGAAACTACGTGCTTATCTGAAGAAGCAGAATGAAGGGTATACTCCCAAAAAGTTAAAGGTATTCACAAAAGACCAGTTTGAAGATTTTTTAAATAATGCACCTAATGAGCAATATCTAGGAATTAAGGTTAGTTATAATATTCTAACCTGCATAAATACAATCAAGTTTTTAAATACATACTACTTTTAGGTTGTTCTAATAATGGGCGTATCTGGAGCATGTAGATGCGATGAAATGGTGAACATGACAATAGACGATATAAAAGATTTAGGATCTGTTATTCATATAAAGATTCCTGATAGTAAATCTAAAAAGCCACGATCGTTCACAATTATTGGAGAAAAATATATAAATCTTTACAGAAAATATACTTCTTTACGTCCACAAGCTATAGAAAGCCGACGCTTTTTTTTGAAATTTCAAAAGGGAAAATGTTATCGCATGGTCATGGGAATTCATACAATTAGTAACGTACCCAAAACAGTAGCAACTTATTTAAAACTACCGAATTCAAAAGATTACACCGGCCATGCGTTAAGAAGAACTTCAGCTACTTTGCTTCTGGATGGAGGAGCTGATATTACTTGTTTGAAACGGCATGGAGGTTGGAGGTCGAGCACTGTCGCTGAAGGATACATTGAAGACTCTTTGTCTAATAAAAAACAAACTGCAGAAAAAATCTTGATGTCGAATTCTTCTTCACTGTACCTGAATGCAGCTTCTCATGAGCGAAATTATGTCGACGTTGATGTAACAGAAGCAACAACAAGTAAGGAGTCACGGGAAATTTTGTCGATGAACTCTTTCAACTTTGCACAAAATTCGCTTGAATTGGAAGTGAATAAATCAGGTAGTGCATTAAATATGTGCGGTGCAACCTTAAATAACTGTAATTTTACTATTAATAATTATTATCGTTAATAAAGTTTAAAAGTTCAACTAATAATTATTTTCCCTGTTAAAAATTCTACTTTTTTGTACGGCCGTCAGCGTACAAAAAAGTACTTTTTTGTCCGCTCACGGCCGTACAAAAAAGTGGCGTCTGTGAAATCATACTTCAACATCATGAATTGACGTTAATAATGTCTACTTTTTTTGACGTTTGCGGAAAAAAGATATTTACCTACAACTGGTACTAATCATAGTTTTAATATAAATGTTAGCTAAATTATATAGTTTCTTCTGTGAAAAGTAACTTTGGAGGTAATAAATTTACTTGTTTAATTATTATTAAAGAAACTATCGTTGCCCGAGAGGCTAGCCGCAAGCTTAGTGTGCATCCACTTACTCGCAACAGTTAAGCAGTGATCTCTCCGGTCACGTCGTGGATGCGTCACCGCTGGGAGGTTCCACCATGGGCCGTGTCACCATGGGATTCATCCAATTAGCGTTTAACCATCGACGACGTGGAATGAATGAGGGTGTGAATGGGAAAGTAGTAGGACCTTCAAATGGTGGTACAATAAGCCGCAGGCTGCAGTGCTGCCAGACTACAGACGGATTAGGGTGTAGCACGGAAGGTCTGAAGGGTGTAAAAACTAAAAAAAAAAAATCGTTGCACTTGTTTTTAGTTGATTTTTA
Organism: Psylliodes chrysocephalus; assembly: GCA_927349885.1. Taxonomy (NCBI): domain Eukaryota; kingdom Metazoa; phylum Arthropoda; class Insecta; order Coleoptera; family Chrysomelidae; genus Psylliodes; species Psylliodes chrysocephalus. The sequence continues at coordinate 17,263,628 of OV651824.1, forward strand.
CTTACTTTGTTGTTTTAAATAAATAATGAATATTATTTTGAGTTTTACCAATTTGATGCTTAATAATGGATCTCCAAGTTAAACAGAGCTTTTTTTAATAAAAAAAAAACAATGTTTTTTAGCACGATATTCTTCTATGAAAGGAAAAGAAATAATTTAAGATGTTATATATTCTTCTTTAACCAATTCTGTATTATTTACTTTAGCTTCTAAAATTCCTGAGATTTTTACTAGAATTATAATCCAGCACAAAGGAAACCTTCAACATAATATTTTTAAAATGTAGTTTTAGTCATTAAGAATATTATTATACTGGGGCGACCATATGTACAGCATTTTGCTGTATTGTACAGCATTTTTAAAGTCTGTCCAGCATTTGATATTGTGCAGCAAACTTACAGCAAAACAGCATAGATATATGTCCAGTGAAATACTGTATTTATCCAGCAAAACGCCACTACTGCCCAGCAATGGTAATACCTAATTTACTAAAATGTAACAAATAACATGTTATTGATTTTTATATCACATCTATTTATACAGCTGTCCTAGCAAGAAAGGTTCTATCTACAAAATTAGAAGTTTTTTTGTGTACGTATTTTATCTTTCTTGATACCAAAACGGAATTTGCATCGTAAAAGTACTAAAATGTTAAAAAGTTACACAAAAAAGGTTTAAAAGATAATAAATATGTCTGCTAAATATAGTTAAAAACTCGATTATTTCGAAACAACAAATTTTTAGAAAGGGCCTTTTTTGCTGGGACGGCAGAACATGACTTCTCTGTTTTTGTATTTTTATAGTTGGGAGCTAAAAAAATGTTCAACTGCGAAAGGTTATCACCAATTGTTGTATTCGAGTTCAGCGTCAAGCATTGGATCAAAATAAATATGGTCACCTTATATTACCCGGAAGTTAGTTTTGTAAATCTCTATTAAAAGTATTTCGTGTAAAATGTAGGCAGTCATTTAATTGTATCTTGGCAACGTTATGTGCTAGCTGGGATAGTACAGGGAAATCATTTGAAATATATTTTCATTAATTAGTAAAAGGGATTTAGAATTACACTGAAAAACAAGGAATGTAGGAACTTCCTTGGACAGTATTTGGCAATGCCTCCGTTGACTCTAAAACATATAGAAACGGAGGACTTATGCGTGATCTACATTGACTATGTTAAAAGGAGGAATGAAGCAATCAACCGTTATGAGGGAGACTTTTGTGATAAAAAAGCAGAAAAAATAAAGTGCTTACATATTAGATAACGTTTTGGAAAATCTTAACATAGACCAGGTCACATATCTATAAGAGGACAAAGGTTACATGTCCAAAAATAACATTTTAAGATAAAGATTTGAAAGTTGGAGATAGCTATGATGAGCTAAATAGTTTATAATATTATTGCCGTACTAGCTGGTAAACTGTTTCAAGTGAACGCACTAACTTTGTAAACCATGAAGATTTGACCTCAAAGGTCCCAGAATCGTACCTATCTTATTTTCGACAAAAATGGACATACAATATGTTTTCTCTTAGATATTGACACGTATCACAAGATTAGTGAACGGATACATGCTAGACATGAGAACAGATCACTTTTCTATTTGAGGTTCTAATACCAAATAAAATGGTGATCATCATTGGTTTACATGGTTTTTGGAGATCACAGCACATGTATTAAGTCCATTTAGCAGGTATTTTTTGACCCCTATTTAAATTTCTCCTTATTTTTCAATAAGTATTATGGTGACTTATACATATTTTTCTCATAAAACTGTTTCTTAATAGTATATTATGCAACGATCATGTAATGATGGTTATTAATAAACGAGCATTAACCGGGATACGAAACGAGCCAAATGCGAGTTTCGTATGGTTTAGGCGAGTGTATTAATAACCATTACATGAGAGTTGCATACGCTATTTTTTCTACACCCGATAAATAATCAAGAACTATAAATATTATATTTATATTGGTATTGAACACAATAACAGTAATTACTCGTATTTCTATAAAAAAATTCTACAAAATTGTAATTAATGGTATTACCTTGGGTATTGGTATTACCATAGATTTTTTGGGCAAATTATTGTGTACTGCATTTTCTCCTTTCTCCGATATGTGTGGAGGAGTCTTCTATATCGCTGATATCAGACATGTTGATAATATAATTATCGAAGTTTAGCTATCTACGAAAATTTAATACGTTTTGACAACTAAGACAATTACATAGGAACCTAGGACAAACGTCAAAAAGAATGCTTGATTGAAAAATTGTAGGTTTCTATTGATTAAAAATCTGTATCGTAATGAAAAATCTGTATCATAATGGGTATCATTATGAAACGGATTATGAGCATATAAGTGCATTATTATAATACGGGTGTAGAAAAAATATTTTTTCTGATCTGCAATGTAGGTAATATTAATTCAACTGACGAAATAATATTTTTAAGGCTCTTAGTACAAACCGAATATTTTTTTTTTTGGTAATTCTTTTACCCAACTTTCAAAATCTCTGTTGCTTCACATTACATGGTCATCGTTTGGGGGGGCAAGGGGGGACAAGGGGGGCAAGGGGGGGGGGGGGGCAAGGGGGGGCAGTTGCCCTTCCTGACTTTTACGACTTAATCAACAACGCGTAAGATATGCATTACAAAAAACAATCTTATAGAAATAATAATATTCAGGCTATTAGTTTTTCCATAAGCCTGTTACATCCCAAAAATATAAAAAACTACTTTTTTCACTACCGATTAGAAAATGAATGTAGTGGAAAAATTTGGAATCGACAATTTTGAAGCTGAATACCAAACTTGAGTACGAAAGAGCTTTCTGCACACAATAAGCCATCCATTAATGATATAGCGTCCAAACATTGTGAATTTTATCCCGACATACAAAGTGGTTTAAAAAGTATTTATGGCTCTTCCACCAACGTTTAGCACGCTAAGGCATGTTAAAACATGGCTGCGGTCTATTCGATCAGTGCGAAGTCATGGTAGGGGAAGCAAAAGCGATACTAGTTTAAGCTGCGGATAATTCGAGTACTTTAGGGCGATATTTTGTAATTTTGGCGTATCAAATACACGTATACATTTTTTTTACTAAAAAAATAGGTTAAAAACAATAAAATGAGCAACCAGAGTTGCTATGTTGCAAATTAGCAAAATCAAAATTAATTCGAAATAATAATAAGAAGAACAAACCCTTTATTTTTGTAATAATTACAGTAATACTGGAAATAATAGACATCAGAAAAGGTTTTAAATAAACAATAAATTATTATTTTATAATATTCTTCAACATCCTTTAAATCTTAAATGTTTAGCAAATGATTATATTTCTGCCTTTGATTATTGTAAATGGCTAAAATAAAATCTTGTAACTTATTGATAAGAAACCAGTTTTAATCATTAATTTCTAAAAATGAAGAAAATATAAATTAAAATAACAAATATACCAATTATTTTTATTAATACGTTTTAATTCTACGTTATTATATAATTGTAATATTTTTATTTTGACATTATTTAACCTATTCTTCAATGATAACTTATTAGGCTTAGGCAAGATCTCATACATTTTCTCGTTAATACCTGCCTATGTTTTATTATTAATTTTTATTGATTATACTACTTTTTTCAGCTGAAGCAATAAAAATATATAATTATAATAATTTTTTCACTTGTTTTACAAATCCATATACTTTTATTAAAATTAACACATATATTTTTTAATTACGAACTCTATTAAAAATTGTGTTGTCAGTATACGCAAATATCGTCCGTTAGTTAATAAAATAGTTGGCGTTGCTGTCACGCACGGAGCAAATAATGAATGAAAATAGGCTGACTGAAAAATAAATTATGTTTTCTGTTATCGATGTTTTTAGTAGAGAAAAAAGAAATTTAAAATTTGCGTTTTCCTAGTGTTTTTCTTCGTGTTCATCGTCGTGTTTGAGTGAGTTTTTTTTATGTTTTTTTTTTTCATAAATTTTTATTTTTTATATTATTATGTATGGTTGTGTCTTCTTGTTCATAATTTTCTTTTATATCACACCTTCTGTTTGTTTTTTAAAAATGTGTTTAAGTTTCTTGTTTTTTCTTTATTTTAGTTTTTGTCTTTTTTGTTGGGTTATTTTATTTATTAGAGATTTGTTATGACAACTTAAGTATCAGTTCCGTCAAATAGGTTAGTGACATTGTTAGAGTTACTACTAAAGTTCCACTCCCCCTTATCTTCGCTATTCAGTGAGATATCGGAATAATTTTGTTCTGTTTGAAAGACTAGAACAAATACTTTCTTATGTGGATTCAATTGTTTTGTGACGTCATGGCTTACTTCCGGTTTTTTCCGGATATAACAGAAAATCAAATTTTTTAATTTTAAAAGGAAACCCCCTTTTTTATTGTAAATTTAAATTTCTGAGATATTTTTGTATAATAATCGTGTATTGACAATTTTCCGTCAGCTGTCAAAATGGCCGCCATATTGGATAATATTTTTTCTAAATATGTTACTATTAATTCATTTATGGAAAAACATATAGGAATGTACTAACTTTATAAAATCTTTTTAGACTTCAAAATTCCCATTGGGACCCATTTACCGTATACCAATGGCGTATCTTAGCATTTTTATTATTAGCAAATCGTTTAATAATTCCATCCGCTTTTATCTTCGTTGTTAATTGAGATATTGGAATGAAAACTTATTTGTTTAAAAGCTTGGGACAAATTCTCTCATATACTGGATTCAATTGGAGTGTGACTTCATGGCTTACTTCTGTTTTATCGGAAATAACAGAAAATCTCAATTTATTTTTTATTTTTAAATAGAAACACTCGTATTTGTTGAAAATTTGAATATGAGGAACATGGATAAGAATCAAGTGTTCAAAATTTTCTGCCAGCTGTCAAAATGCCCATCATATTGAAAAATATATTTTTCAATATGTTACTGACAGAAAATTTTCAATACACGCTTTTTATAAAAAAATGTCCCAGAAATTTAAATTTTCAATAAGAAAAATCTGATGTGTCCAACACATGACTTTCCTATCTAGTTATAACAGGCTTTTTCTGGTAATTTTGTACAACCTATTGCAGCACCTCTATAAATGTTTAGAGGAGGATAAAGTAAATATATACATTTTCCACATACATCTACCTCGAAACATTTTTCTATAGATATTCATTGAAAACGAAAATACTGAAAAATTTTAATTTAGCACTTTTCCTACAATTTTTCCATTACGGTCCATTTTAGAAAAATCATGTATTACCAAAAATTATAGAGATCGATATCGCAAACAACTTTTATTTCAACAATTTTTATAAAAATCAGAATTTTGCACATTTTGTCAAATTTCTCGAATACGGACCATTTCAGGAAATTTTTACATTTAGCAAAAATTATAGATAATATTATTAGAAGTAACTTTTATTTAATCAATTTTTTTCTCCAAACATAAATAACAGATATATTCCATAAAATATAGAAACGGCCTAACATAAAGTACCCCCCCCCAGATGTTCCGACTTTGTCCAAAATCTAATCATTTCACGTCAGACTGAAATAAAACTTAAGTTTAAAATTTAATGTTTTTTCTTCATCCGTTTTTGAGTTTTCTTCAAAATTCGAAATTTACACATTTTCTCAAATATCTCGAATACGGTCCATTTTTGAGAAATTATGTATGGGATAAAAATTATAGAGAATTATATTACAAACAACTTTTGTTTAAACAATTTTTATAAAAAAATATTTTTTTACATTTTGTCAAATTTCTCGAATACGGACCATTTTAGGAAAATTTTGTATATAACAAAAATTATAGATAATATTACAAGAAGTTACTTTTATTTGAAGAAATTTCTTCCCCAAGCCTAAATAACAGATATATTCTATAAAATATAAAAATAATCACCTATAAAGTACCCCCTAGATGTTCCGACTTTGCCCAAAATATAACCAGCTCATTGGACGCTGGAACAAAGCTTAAGTTTAAAATTTGGTGTTTTTCTGTGTATCGGTTCATGAGTTATGCGACACACATACACACACACACAGACACACACACAGACACACACACACACACACGCACACACACACACACACACACACACACACAGACGCACACGCACACGCACACGCACACGCACACGCACACGCACACGCACACGCACACGCACACGCACACGCACACGCACACGCACACGCACACGCACACGCACGCACACACACACACACACACACACACACACACACAGACACAGACATCATCGCGAAAATAGTCAAAACGGATATAGGGGACCTCAAAACGTAAAAATCCGTCGAAAACTCGAGGTCGAAAAAAATCATGATTCCTATACTTTCCTTATATCTGTATACAGATAGGAAAGTAGAAAGGGTTTACATCACAGAATAATTAAATCCATCATAGCAAAATTCATTTTAAATTACTCTGAAGCTAATGCTCTACCATTATTTGAAAACAAAAAAGACTCTTCTATTTATAATTTTAAGTACCACACTGATACCACAGAAGGACCATATATTATAATTAATCAGACACCCGTTAGGTAGATATATCGTGAGACTCTTCATCACCTCTCTCGTATCTCGCGAATCTGAAAATAAGTTTGGTTATGTGTCATATTCTTCTTAATTTTTTTTATTAGTGGCCTTTACTCTATAGAGTATTTGGCCAGGGTATCATGGATAAAAATTATGGCTTACATTCTAACCCCTCGTGTAACAAAGACTTACGTTCGACGAGATGTTAGAGGAAATAAGACACTATTAGGTAATTTTTACTACAAATACGTACTAGGCGCATACCTTTGACTCTTATTAATTTTTTGTCCTTTTCTTGTCTACATTATAATAAAACTATACACACTTATTTTATCTATGAATAGAAAGATAATTCGTTTAATTTTTTTAATAATTGAAAATTAGTTTGCATGATCATGATTTAAAGTTACATTTCGGAGTTTTAAGTTATCATTTTTGTATAATTTAAGTCTTTATAAACTAAACAAAGGTGGTCTTGTTAACTATGTCTACATTTTTACTTATAAAAATTATAAAACAAAATAGTGAAATATAACTTAATATTCTACAGAGATATCTACAAAATATGAAAAATAAATATGCTAAGCATATCAAAAAATTCATATGCCTGGAATATCTTTTTAGAATGTAGATTATGAAAAAATATATTATGTGAATACGCGCATGTGCGAAAATAAGTTGTATATCACTCAAAATTAGTCAGTCCAAGTTGTGTTTAGTACGTGAGCAATGTTAAGCGATATTTTTTGGTGTTTGTTTTGTGTAGTAATAAGATGAAGATTTTTACACACTTAGGTATTCTAATGCAGATATAAAATGTGCCAAAAAAGTTACTAGGTAACTAAGAATTTTATCACATGCATAAATATTAAGTATAATGATTTAATCATTTTTGACATTTTATTTTTCATATGTAGATATTGTATTTTGTGTTTTCTTCTTTTAAATAAATTTAATAAACAATGAACTGGAGATTTTGTTTATTTTATTTTGAAATTATATTTAAAAAAATATAAATTCGCGTGTTTCAATTAGGATTGGTCAAAATGAGGGAAATCCCTTTATTATGGCTAAATTGTAAAGTACAATTATGTCAATGTAAATGTGTTTTGCCCATTCATATTTACATTTATTGAATGAATCATACTGGAGTTGATTTTGGAAATATTGGTGCATACTTAAATAAGTACTATTTCAAAAAATTTGCCCAGACAGCAGACATAGTCCAATGTACGTCCACTTTAGATCTATTTGAGAGTCAGGACATCCATATCCGGGCATCCAGTGTACGTCCGTTTATGCTAATTAAATTGACAGCTGAATATTGATACCCAGAGAACGTCTGTTTTTGGACTTAATTTTAAGTTTAGTAGTATTTTGACTTTCAGTGGACGTCCATCTTAGGTCATTATTTATTAAGCCTACCAGATAATACTCATCTATAATATATACTTCTTTTTTTTAATATATTAAAAATTGACAAATTGAATCTATTGCATTTCATTCTATCAGCGGAAGTTTAAAATCAAATTCAATTATAACTGTATCTAGTAAAAAGTTTTCAAGTGGTTCCTTGGTCGAGCTCGTCTAGCGATTGAAAGGGTTTAACGATAATGTGTCGTGAGTTCGATGCCTGCTCAGGTCAAGCGATTTTTAATAAAAAAAAAAATAAATGGTGTATAGCGGTTTGCGAAAATAATAAACAAATTATTAATAATATAAAATAGTGTGTGGTAAGTTGCGGTTCTGTAAAAAAAGTGGGGCTGTGGTCTCAATGAAAATATAATCCTGGACGTTTTTTGAATGTTCAGTATTCGACGTCCAAATATATTCCAGAATTGAACGTCCTCTGAATGGTCAAAAGTGTGCCATTTGTATACTTCACTGGACGTCTATTGGATGTCGGAAGTCCAGAAAAAACTCATTCTTGGACGTCTAGACATCCAAAATTGTATATCGAATGGACGTCCAATTGACATATTTGTATTGTCTGTGTGATAGCCAGGCCAGGTATTTAACTCTAAATACATAAACCTTAAATGACATCTGGCTTAACTTGGCGAGAAAACACTTGTTTATACAGGAATGAGTGATAAACTTGAAAGTCCTTTTAATATAATATAAATCCAGAAATTCTAAAAATATGTAAGTACTTTTTAAACCTAAAAGTATTTGAAAATATAAGCACATTGCAAATATTTAGTTAAATATCTCAAACTTAATGTCTTTTTAATTGTTCACTAAATTTTTTTTGGCACCCTTAATTTTATTTACCTTATTTTTACTTAAGGAAAAGGTAATTTAATTTAAATATGGGGCTTTTATTACATTTTTAACAATAAATAAACCAAATATTCAACAAATTTTATGGATAAATTATAAAATAATAAACGTCTTTTACTTTTATAATAAATAATTAATTATTACATAATGAATTATATTTTGGTGCCGAAATTTCACCATTGCTATTAACCCTAACTACTTCAATATAATTAAATTACATTACAACATTTGCGCATGGACTATAACAATGATTTCAGATAATTTGCCAAACTATTTCGCTCAGTGTAGAAAATAAGCATGTTTTCTCAGCGTGCTAAGTTGTGTATCAATCAAAGTCATGCTGTGAAAAAGGTACATCCGATATCAAAGGCACCGACAGCTACTGTCGCTTCTCCTTGATCGTTATTCTCGGGTACATCTTCATCTTCAATTTAGAATAATTATGTATTACTCGGTGATGCAAAATTGCAAAACTGCAAAACTTAACTAGAGGCAGCACCTGACGGGTAAATTTCTATCGTCTCTTTTTAAGAGGACTTGTTCAGACTTTTCACTTTCTTTGCATGGATATGTACTTTACAATATTATGTATTTCAGATTATTATTGTATCAATTGTTCCAGTTTTACAATTTCTAGTGTACTAAATATAATTTAAAAATTTATTATAAAATTTTCTACAGATAATAATAAAGTATATATTGGCCTTGTTTACACTGTGACTTTGTGTATATTAATTCCCAAATACTGATTATGCCAGTAAAAAATCATCACAGTAGCGTAAATTCCAAATCTCGAAACTTTTTTAGGTAACCTACCTATATAGAGATAATTCAGCGCGGTAAACTGACCCTCGCTTACCTACAAAAGACAAAACGAAAACTAAAAACTATACAAAACAATAAACAAGGAAACGTCTCGAGTATCAAAAGAAAAAGGAAGGGTATCACATTAACCGACCGGAAGAAGAATGTTAAAATGCAATTATTTCCAAGTTTTTCTCCATCTCATCTCCGCGTCCCCTTTTCATTCGAGTTTCTTTATGATTCGAAATCTTTTTCAGAGTCGAGTGTACCTTTTCAGTTACAAAAACGTTCGACATGGTGATCCCCATTCAGGGATAATAATGTATAATGGGTCCGCAGCATGTGCACCTATAGCCTCCCACTGCTTTCGCTCTTTGTTTAAACTTTAAACTACTATACCATAAACGTTGTCGATCAAACCGAGCTGGCTGCCTGGCTTTGTGGAATGGGCATGGAACGATTAAACGTTTTTGTATTATTCGGTTATTGTCCAAATTGTGATATTCGATTGTTCTCTGCCTATTGTGCCGCGTATTTTTCGACAGATTACCGCGCGTTACGCTCTTTTAAAACAATGTCTGATATTATTTTTAGGGGTGCTGGCACAATGGATAACACGTTTCTTGTGTTTTAATTTGGCGATAAAGGAGTCAAGTTCGTTTTGATTTGTTGTTCGGTTTTGTTCGATTATATGGAAAATAAATAATTAATTTTTTTAGTTACTTATCGATCTGTTACGTTCTATTATTTTATTTTTCATAAAATAATTCAATATTATAAATTCTGGATCTAAAATAATTAACGATGTTCTACCTATTTAAACCAGTATGTGACCTGGATATTTAGCAAATGTGAAGACGGACATATTCTTGGTGAGACAGTATAGTACATTTATAGAAGAAAAGAAAACATTTTGCTGGAAATAATAATGAATTCTTTAAAAAATTATTTTTAAGAGGAAAATTTACATTACAAACTAAAAGACCTGCGGGGCAACGGTAGTTTAGTAGGTATAAAAATATCAACTTAAGGGTGGAGCCTAAGTACTACAAAATTACTTCCGAGATCTAACAAAATCAGCATTCATTCATAATTTTAACAATTGCATGTAGATACGAGGGATGCATATTCTAAACTTTAACGCGCGAAGTTGAAGACAAAGGAACCGAAAAATATTCCACAATAGCACAAAATAATATTACCTATGTATTTTACAATATAAGTATGGTGTAGATTAAAACTTATTTTGGCTGTCGACAAATTTGGTTAAAAAATCTTCTTTTATAAATATACCTTTCATTTGACGAAAAACGAAGGCCTAAACGAAAAAAAAAATATTCTTCGTAAAAGTGTCGCCTGTGTATTGACAAGGTAATAGTGCTTTCCTTATATTTTTTGCTATAAAATTAACAAAAATATAGCAATAAACAATTACTGATGTCATGGTTTTACAGGAAAGGAAGCAGTCTCTTGACTGTATGCGTCTCTCTCAGGGATGAAATGTATGCAATCTGATTGACTCTCTTACATTATTTTATATAGGTATTATTGATTTATCCGCTATGAAGGCGAATAATGTTTTATAGAGTGTATTACTTCATGATTTTTTTTGAGGAAAATAAAAAAATAAAATATAAACTATTTATGGAAGGTATAAGCATATATTGTAATGATATATTAATAATATATGGGAATTAATTTATTTGGTTTCAATTGTTAGTTTGTCCTGAGTTTTATATGAATTTATTTTTTTTTATTTTTTTTTTTTTTTTTATTTTCTTTGACTGGACTATTATTCAATATTTTTTTTTATTATTATTATGCCTGGTCTGTAGCTAGTCGAAGAGTAGAGATTCTAATCTCAGACAGGTGTTCTGCTATATTCTGCAAATCTATCTTATTCTTCTGTGATGAACTTTTACTACCCACCAATAGATGTCTTAACCAAATTTTTTTTTAAATTGTTATTTAGTTGTAAATCTTTTTATATAATGAAACACGAATCAGAACACAACAACTATAATAATGATTTGGATGTAAATGGACATATAATATTATCATAAAATGCAAAAAAAAAAAAAACAAGATTAACTACTACCTTAAATCTATTGCCAAATCAGTTTCACTCACGGTAGATTCTAATTCCGTTCGAATGTTGGTATCAATGTATATTACGTGTTAAATAACTATTACGAAATGGAGACCTTTTAACACCGTGAGTGCACTTGTGAAAATTATTCGAATAATTTTATGTAATTGGTAAGTATTAATTTTAACATACAGTATATTTATTTACTAATATGCGGGTATATTATTTTAAAATATATTCAATGAACTTATATCACCCTAATTCGAATGATGATACCAAATTATAGACAGTCTCTGTTTTATTTTGGAGATTTACTAATTTCAACTGAACGCTAGATGTGTTCAGCCTGAAAAACGCCTTCTGAAATCTGAATTAACTTCTAAATTCCTACCATAAATTCACGTGAATAGAATATAACGTCTAAAGATCAAATATTATTTTTCTTATAGGATGCAGCAATGTATTTTAATGCACACGAAAGTCGGCTTTATGTGCACAGTGGCAAGATGTGACTATTATAACGGTATGCGATAACACATACGGGACCCTGACAAGGTAAATAGTTAATAGATTTATCTCACCAAATTATAGCTTCTGACTGTGTTATTTGTACTAGTGCTTCCAGTACATTAGATTCAACTTTTTTAAGCACCTTTTAATTGCTCCAATATGCTTTAATTTAATTAATTCACAAAATTTTCTACCATAACCTTTTTTTTTTGTCATCCGGTCCAATCCGCCGGTCAACAACCTCCTAGCAACCTTTTTTTTTCAAGCTCTCACTTTTTTTATAACTAACCAATCACGGTTATGATATTTTTCTGTCAAACGTATTTTTCTTAGATATTATTATTTTATTGACGTGAATGTTATTTTTACGTATAAATAAATATTTTACAGCGATAGTATGTACAAAATTATTAATGGTTGTGTAAATTCTAATTTAAGTGTTTCTCATAATTCAAATTTCAATGTATACCTGTAATTTTGATTGGTTGTCAAAAAGATTTCAGAATGCAGAATCTGATTTGTTGCTAACGTAATTTTATGACATTTCATATGTCTCTTTGTTTTGTGACTATTTTATATACAAAGTGGTTCATGCTTTAAATACACAGTGTGATTTTGCAAACTACGATCGACGATTTCTTAATAAACATTTATAAATTATCAAATTGACATTGAATGATGTAGATTTAACTACCATGGAGCGTAAAATGTTTCTAATAGTTGACCTGAACAATATTTATAAATAACCATCTAAATTATACAAAACATTTATACAGAGTGATGATGAAATCATTACAATTGCCCCATTTTATTTTTAAATTATTTTGCTAAAATAATTTACAAATAAAATCTTGTTCTCTTTACTTATTGCTAGTTATCATGTAATATGTTTGGATCTTTAAACAAATAAATCTGTGTAATGTTAAAAATTCCCCTAATTCGGTTAGTTAAAGGATCTTTTAAAATGTATGAGTTGACTGCGTGTTCATTTTCAATTATGTAAGGTCCTTCTAATGGAAATAGTAATTTTTTAGATATTCTTTTCCGTGGATTAGGAACACGCAGAGACTTTACAATAACCATGTCCCCTTTATTAAATTTAACTTTATTTTTAATACTTTTATTTTTCCTTTTTAGGTATCTGTGTGCATTACGTTGAAGTTTCTGTCCTACTTTGAAAATAAGATTTTGATAATCGAGAATATTTTCACAAATCCATGGTCTGTTAATTGGTGAAGAATTAATTAGTAGATGTGGACTAATTTCCGTTACAGTATTTGGAGTATGGTTCAAGAATTCTGATATTTCCATTAATTTTGTGTCCCACAAGAAATGTTCGTTTTCAACTAATATACGAAGATACCGAATTATTTCCTTTATGTACCTTTCTGTTGGATTTGCTCTAGGATTTCTAAAACTAATGAAATTTGGAATGATGTTTTGACTATTGAAAAATGATATGATACGTTGATTTGAAAAGTACGATGCATTGTCCAGGATACAATATGATGGTAAGCCTACTTCATTTATAAATTTATTTATGCATGTTTTGACTGTGTTTGTGTTTGTGTGTTTGCAAGCGTATAATTGTACATATTTTGAAAAAATATCTAGTATGACAAAAATGTGTTTGTTACCATTATCTGTTTTAACTAAATTTGAAATAAAATCTATAGAGATAATGTGTAAAGGAGCAACTGGTAATATTGTTTTTGCAATATTTTCGTTATGTCGGTTTTTATCTTTTGAAACTTGACATAATGAACAAGTAGTCGTTATGTTTTTCGCAAGTTTATGATCATTTGAAGTAATGAATGTTTCCCTAAATAATAGCCAAAGTTTTCTACTTCCTGGATGATGATACATGATATGTAATTGATGTAAAATTTCTAAAGCAAGTGTTTTTGTGATTACGTATAACTCATTTTCTTGTGACTTTCTAAAATATGTTTGTCCATTATATAATGATTTTTGTTTTGTTTTAATATCAAGTAAATTTTGATCTTGTATTATGCTATTAAGAGAAAATACTGAATTATCATTATATAATATGTTCAGACCAGTTTTAACCTGTTTTAGTGTCTTATTGTACCCATCCATTCGAGAGATTGCATCGGACACAACATTTAAAATTCCCTTAACATGTCTAATTTCAAAATCATACTCTTGTAACAAAATACTCCAACGAAATATTCTGCTATTATTGAATTTATTATTTAATAAAGATATTAGACCACTATTATCCGTTTCTAAAATGAATTTTCTACCTACTAAATAAAATTTTAATTTCTCAATCGAATATATTATTGCGGATATCTCTAACTCACTACTACCATATTTTTGTTCATGTGGTTTTGTTTTCCTCGATACAAAAGAAATAGGTACTTCTATCCCTTCTTGTACTTGTAATAATGTACCAGCTATTCTGTACATACTAGCATCACATCTCAGTATAAATGTTAAATTAAAATCAGCATGAAATGTTTTAATATTTTGTAAAAAAGCATGTTTTACCTTTTTAAAAGCAAGTTCATGTTCACTATTCCAACACCATTTTACACCTTTCTTTAACAAATTTAATAATGGTAACTCTAATTCTGTCAGATTTGGCAACAATCTTTTAAAATAGTTAATCATTCCTAAGAAACTTCTCAAACTCTTTAAATTATTAGGTGTTTTATAAGATTCAATAACATCTAATCTCTTAGGATCCATAGTTATACCATGTTTATCTATCTTAAAACCAAGAAAAATTGTTTCTGATTGATAAAATTCTGACTTATCTATGTTTAACTTTAATCCTGCATTATCTAACGCTTTTAAAATTATTCTAATATGTTCCAGGTGCAGTTCCTCGTTTTCACTGAAGATAAGAATATCGTCAATATAGTTTATCGCAAAGTTTTGATATTGTCCCAAGATTTTGTTTAAACAACGAACTAACGCAGCAGAAGCACTTTGTAATCCGAATGGGACTACTTTAAAAGAAAAGATTTGACCATCTACAGAGAATCCTGTGTATTTTTGACAATCTACATGAAGTGGAATTAGCCAAAAACTATGTTTAAGATCTAGTTTAGAAAATATTTTTGCATTGCTTATTCTTCCTAATAAGTTGTTTGAATTTATAGGTTGTTCATATTGTTTAATCGAATATTTATTTATAGTACGACTATCTAGACAAATTCTAATCTGACCATTTTTCTTTTTAACAATTACTAATGAATTAATGTATGGTGTATCTGAATATTGTATTATATTTTGTTGTAATAAATTTTTAAGTTCAAGTTTAATATCATTTTTAAGATGATATGGTACAGGGTATGTTTTATTTTTGAAACCTTCAATGTTTTTTACTTCAAAACTATGTGTATAATCTTTGGCAACTCGAGAATCATTATTAAAAAGTTCTATATACTCTTTTACTAACATTCTTATTAAATGTTCCTTATTTTTAGGACATTTCAATTCTATTTCTTCATAATTAAACTCTTCATAATCATAATATGCCATATTTTCTTTATGTGCATCATTAAATTCATTAATATTTTCATTGTACATTAAATCATTCTCGATTTGATTGGTTATACACAATTGTCTTTTTATAGATTCATCTTTGTTAAGGTTATTATTTAATTCAAAACTTACACATATGTTATTAATTTTAAGCTTTTTATTTTCAAAATCTATGACAGCTTGATATTTATTAAGTTGATCATAACCTATTATTATGTCGCATTGTAAATTAGGTAAAATTAATAAGTCTAGTGATATTATTTCATTATTTAAATAAATATCTATGTTTACAATTTGATTGACTTCACAAAGTTTTCTGTTATTAACGCCAAGAATATTAACCTTTGGAATTTTGAAAATATTTTTACATAGTTCTGGAAATTTATTAATAATATGTTGATTTATTAAACTGGCTTCACTTCCCGTATCTACTATTATATTAATTACATTTTTACCCAAATTAGCTTTAATATTTATTAATTCTGATGTTTCAGATAAATCTGATTTATCATCAACTTTTATAAATTCTCTGTAGTGTTCATACTTGCATACATTGAAATTTTTATTATTCGGAAAGTGCCTATCTAAAAATGGGAATCTGAAGAAATTACATTAGGTTCCTGATTTCCACTCAAATCAGTATTATTTGTCACTTGTTCTGATCTGTTTCTAGTGTCTGAACTGTCACTAGAGTTTTCCCTGCTTATACTTTGAAAATAAACTCTTCTTTGTGGCAGACTTGTTTCGTTTTGTGGTCTATTTTGAGAAAAATTGTTATTTTGGACATTACGATTATAATAACTGTTTGTGTTATTCCTATTATTATTGTTTTGGTTACTATAATTGGGATTGTAGTTTTGATTGTAGTTATTATTGTATCTACTTTGATTTTGATAATTATTTTGATTACCTCTATAATTAGTATAATTTTGATTTCTATTTTGATAATAAGAGTTATTTTGTCTATTTAGCAAGTTATTGTAGTTACTATTGTTATTATTAGACCAGTTATTATGATTTTGTGTATTTTTGTTTGCATAAGTTGTAGTATTTTTGTTATTGTTAATAAATTTTGCTTTATTGGTACTTCTTTCAACCCTCATAAGATATTTAATAAAATTGTCCATAGTTCTAATACCTTGTATAGCAATTGCATCATTTATTTCATGTCTGAAATGCCGAGATAAGAGAGTAACTACTTCCTCTTCCATAATTTTCGGTTCTAAATATTGTACCGGTGTGTAAATTTGCATAGCATACAAATGTGCACTATAATTTCTATTTTCGTCAAATTTGCCAAAATGTAATTTCTCTCTTATTTCTGACTGTTTTACACTACCCCAAAAATAACTTAAGAACATTCTTTCAAAATCGTCAAAATTGTTTATGTTGATTTCATTGCTAGAAAACCAAATTAAAGCTATACCAGTTAACTTGTTTCGTATTATTTCTTTGAAATCTTCCCTTTCTATATTTACATTCACTCTATCCTTTATTATCTTACAAAAAACTATGGGATGTACTTTTTTAATATCCCCGTCAAATTTTATATTACTATTACTCTCATTTCTACAATGTGTGACTATTACCTGCCCCCTGTTCTCTAAATTAATTTGTTCAAATTCTTTCTCCTTTCTGCGTTTTATTTCCATTAGTTCTTCTTCTGTCTTTCTTCTAATCTCTTCAATTTCTTTCGTTAACCTTTCTCCTTTTTGTTTCATTCCTTCAATCTCTTCTGTCATGTCGCCATCTATAAATTTTTCATTATTTAATCGTTTTTGATTTCTATGCCTTGTTTCCCACTCTTTCCACTTTTCTTCGGTTTTCTTCAATTTATTTTCCATGTCCATTAGTAGTTTCTTTTCACATATCTTCATTTCTTCCTCTGCTATTCCCAAATTTAATTGAATTCCCTCTTTAACTTCATTTCGAACAAATTCTATCTCTTTATGGTTGCTCATCATATTTCTTTCTAGATCTTTGATATTTTTCTCACATTTTTGTATTGCAGTTTCTGTTTTTCCTATCTTCTCATTTAATTGTTTTTCTTGTTTATCTATTCTTGTGTTTGTAACTTGTACATCTTTTTCCAGTCTTGAAATTTCTGTCTTAATTTCTTTTCTGACATCTTCTCTGATCATTTTAATTTCATCCAGCATTCTTTGTGTTTCTTGTCTTCTTTCTTGATTCTGTTTTTCTATATTCTGATTTAGTTTTTCCATTTCTTGTCTTCTTTCTTGTTTCTGTTTTTCTATATTCTGATTTTGTTTCTCCATGTTCTGATTTTGTTTTTCTATATTCTGATTTTGTTTTTCTATATTTTGATCCATGCTCTCTAATTTCGCAAATAAAATACTCATATATTCTGGCATTTCTTTACTTTTATCTCCTTCTCCTTTGTTCTCGATCTCCCGTTCTTCTTTCTTCTCTTCACTGTCATTTTCCTCTACATCTGTTTTAAATCTGTATGTCTCTATGTTCAAACCTTCTGCTTCCATTTCCTCTTGTAGTCTCTTCAATAAAATAATCTTATTTCCACTAGTGTCTAAATTTCTAGCAGCTAACTCTTCCTTAAGTTCTACCAGTTTCAATTCATAAATTGTCTTACCTTGTCCTTCCATTTTACTTGTTTTTTTTTTTTAGCTAGATTATAGTCACAAATTGTATTTACGTTATAATTTAAATATTTTTTTTTTTTATAGCTTTGCTATAGCTTTAATATAGCTTTGCCCTAGCTTTAATATAGCTTTGCCCTACGTTGGGTACGCCAATTGTAATGATATATTAATAATATATGGGAATTAATTTATTTGGTTTCAATTGTTAGTTTGTCCTGAGTTTTATATGAATTTATTTTTTTTTATTTTTTTTTTTTTTTTTTATTTTCTTTGACTGGACTATTATTCAATATTTTTTTTTATTATTATTATGCCTGGTCTGTAGCTAGTCGAAGAGTAGAGATTCTAATCTCAGACAGGTGTTCTGCTATATTCTGCAAATCTATCTTATTCTTCTGTGATGAACTTTTACTACCCACCAATAGATGTCTTAACCAAATTTTTTTTTAAATTGTTATTTAGTTGTAAATCTTTTTATATAATGAAACACGAATCAGAACACAACAACTATAATAATGATTTGGATGTAAATGGACATATAATATTATCATAAAATGCAAAAAAAAAAAAAAACAAGATTAACTACTACCTTAAATCTATTGCCAAATCAGTTTCACTCACGGTAGATTCTAATTCCGTTCGAATGTTGGTATCAATGTATATTACGTGTTAAATAACTATTACGAAATGGAGACCTTTTAACACCGTGAGTGCACTTGTGAAAATTATTCGAATAATTTTATGTAATTGGTAAGTATTAATTTTAACATACAGTATATTTATTTACTAATATGCGGGTATATTATTTTAAAATATATTCAATGAACTTATATCACCCTAATTCGAATGATGATACCAAATTATAGACAGTCTCTGTTTTATTTTGGAGATTTACTAATTTCAACTGAACGCTAGATGTGTTCAGCCTGAAAAACGCCTTCTGAAATCTGAATTAACTTCTAAATTCCTACCATAAATTCACGTGAATAGAATATAACGTCTAAAGATCAAATATTATTTTTCTTATAGGATGCAGCAATGTATTTTAATGCACACGAAAGTCGGCTTTATGTGCACAGTGGCAAGATGTGACTATTATAACGGTATGCGATAACACATACGGGACCCTGACAAGGTAAATAGTTAATAGATTTATCTCACCAAATTATAGCTTCTGACTGTGTTATTTGTACTAGTGCTTCCAGTACATTAGATTCAACTTTTTTAAGCACCTTTTAATTGCTCCAATATGCTTTAATTTAATTAATTCACAAAATTTTCTACCATAACCTTTTTTTTTTGTCATCCGGTCCAATCCGCCGGTCAACAACCTCCTAGCAACCTTTTTTTTTCAAGCTCTCACTTTTTTTATAACTAACCAATCACGGTTATGATATTTTTCTGTCAAACGTATTTTTCTTAGATATTATTATTTTATTGACGTGAATGTTATTTTTACGTATAAATAAATATTTTACAGCGATAGTATGTACAAAATTATTAATGGTTGTGTAAATTCTAATTTAAGTGTTTCTCATAATTCAAATTTCAATGTATACCTGTAATTTTGATTGGTTGTCAAAAAGATTTCAGAATGCAGAATCTGATTTGTTGCTAACGTAATTTTATGACATTTCATATGTCTCTTTGTTTTGTGACTATTTTATATACAAAGTGGTTCATGCTTTAAATACACAGTGTGATTTTGCAAACTACGATCGACGATTTCTTAATAAACATTTATAAATTATCAAATTGACATTGAATGATGTAGATTTAACTACCATGGAGCGTAAAATGTTTCTAATAGTTGACCTGAACAATATTTATAAATAACCATCTAAATTATACAAAACATTTATACAGAGTGATGATGAAATCATTACAATATATGTATAGGTTATAAACAGTAAGGCTATTGCTTTGCAGAATACAATAAATTCCTAATAAAAAAATTCAATAATTAGAAGTATATAAAGCATAAATTAATAATATTAAAATATATAAGTACAGGACTCAAACTAATCAAAATCAAATTCACCACATTAATCTACATTTTCCAAAACATTAACGGCTATGATCAAACTATTTCTGCAGTTTTTCTGTGCCATACAGGTGCATTAACCGATGTAGCCAATATTTTTTTTGCATTTGCAAATTTTGCTTCCATAGTCTAGAATAGAATAATATTGTTAAAATATTGTAACTTTATGAAAATTATCGGTGTATAGTACCTTTTTGCATTTGCATGATAAGTTCTGTTATTTCTGGTAGCAGGTCGAGCATAATCTTAAGAGTGAGTATCAGACCTCAATCTTGATCTACTTTCCATTAATACTCTTGAACATTAGGAAGTTGCATCTGGGTCTTTAAAGAGCTTAGCCAAATACTTAGCTGGTAAAAACATCTTAAACAATGTAATCTTAGGGCGTCTTCAGTCAATGGCAATTTAGCAATTATTTTGAAGGGGCCATTAATCTCCTCAAAATGTTAAGGAAGTAACATTGGTAGTTTTTGAATACAGTTTTATGAAATTTTTTTCAAGATTAGAGAATATGTTTTCAGAGTACCTACGAATCAGTGCCTAATCCATCCAAAAGGTAATGGTGTTCAAGGTAGGTTTTCCAACAGGTTCTTTTCCCAATGCCAGACAATTGGCTGGATTTATTACGACCTGTCACAGAATGAAAAGAAGGCAAATTTTTTAGAAGTTTTTTTTATCCAAATTTAAATCATGTACTGTTATAAATCGTCACGAGTCTCCTCGCCTTATTATGAACCATATATTTTTAGTTCAAAACTACTTAATATAAATTAATAAGACTAGAACATCTGTATCGTTGCAATAAATAATGCAGCGTGAATTCCCCGAATTTCTGATTGATAATATGTGCAATAAGATACGAGTATCAGCTTCTTCAAGATTTGAATTTAAGAAATCGTCTTTTGATGGTTCAAAATTCATCCCATATTTATTGATACTCGCGAATCCATCACTAGATACAAATTTTCAAGAAGTTGCTCTGACAGAAAATGTGTTAAACGTCTTTTATTAAATATCGAATGAATAAACAAGTTTCATTATTTTGGAAGTGGAATATTGGGTCGGTAAATTTCTATATCAATTGATTTCTGGGATCATCTCTTTTGACGTGTTGTATTTTTGATGGAATTTTCTTTATAATGATTAAATACCACATCTATCCTTTGAGCATTAAATTTATTTTTAAAAATAATCATTACAAATATATTAGCATATTCTTTAAATGATATGCAATTTTTGGACTTTCCCAAACCTTGAGCTATCCCAAGTTTTGCAAGATCACCTAGGTGCAGGTAAATCTTTGTGGGTCATATTGCTCTAAAATATTTCCCAATAAACTCTTATTTGTAGAGGTGTCGAGATACTCATTTACTGTTAGAGACATGGGAGAGGCTGTCAGATCAAACTTAAATGTTTCGGCATAATTACCTAATGCTTCTGTCCATATCCTTTGCTAATAAAATAATATGAAGAAACTGTTGCAAGGATTAGGAAGTCATATTTTGATATCATTTGTGTCTTTGCTTCTTGCAACATAAAATCCGTAATTAAAATGTTTAACGAAAACTTACCCAACTCACCCAAATATATTCAGGCATTCAGCTATAACAGGATGAATGTAGATGTAATAAAAACCTAAAAAATGTCTATATTTCTTCCCAATTTATTAGAAACTTTAATATGTAACACACTTATTAATTTTTTAGTAAAAACAGACAATATGACACTTTGTCCATTGGCACCTAACGAAAAGTTTTATAATAAAAAAATTAAAAAAATTTGAGCATATCAATAATGTGATGCATCAGCCGACACGTAGAGAGAAACAGAGCTATACTACGTTTTTCATTAGGGCCTCCCTTTTTGTTAAATGATAAAATTATATTTAAAAAAATGACTTTTTAAACAAATTTTTGAAGGGCTGAAATTTTTTTTAAATAAGTATAAAAAATTACTCCTTAGAAAGATTTTATTGTGCATTGGACCAAAAAATATTTTTTTTTTTATTCGGCGGTATCAGTATTTGGATTTTTGATGATAGTGCCCATCTGCACTGTCTAATTTGTGTTACCTCCGAAATAAAAGTTACCTTATCATGACATTTTATCTCTGAAAAATTCAGCTTGTGACAAAAGGGGGTAAATCGTTTTCTACAGCGAATATTTTAATACATACACTCATTACACTCTACTAATAATAATTGATTAAGAGTAGAAAAGCGTCCATAGTTTAGCAGTACATTCCCTTCTATATCACATAATAATATGTCCTCGATACAAAAAGTCAAAGTAACAAAAACAGGAGGCCAATGTAAACAAACAATAAACGGTCTCATGACATTTTATATTTTTAAATAAACTAGGTTTTAAAAAATATTTTCTATACCTGTTAATGAAAACGTACCTTTGGTTTTATAATATGTAGCGATCAGATATAATGTTTCAGCATATTATTATTATTTATATTTTAACAAAAATTATTTTTATTGTTTGAATAATCTGTTATAATGAGGTACAGCTTCTAGAACAAATTCATAAAAAACCCGTACTGTTAAACTCACCATTTATTTGGCATTCTGTCCCGTACTTCCACGTCTCTATTAGCTCTGCTGTCAACTAGTTCTGCGTAAGGCATATTGCATATAATAATTTTGAATTTTATTTTGCACCTTTTCTTCCCAAAAGCTGTCATTATGAGGAATTTCCTCCACTTTTATTTCTCGAGAAGTCCAAACGCACAAAATGCAAAAAATCATTTGTGTAATGTGCAGCTAGCCCTGAATTTGAAAGTACCGATTGTGGTTCCCCTTAATGGTATTATCCTTTTTCCAGAAAGTTATTTTTAAAAAAAAACTGAGAAAATGGATCAAAAAAGTCGAGTTTTTAATTTTTTTTTTTTAGAAAAAACAAATTGAAATTTTGAGAAAGTGTTTTGATTTAACCTTTACCTACACGCACATATTTTTTTTTTTTAATATGTCAAAAATAAACTTTAAAAGTGGGGTACTACGAAACCCTTGCATGCTCTGCTCTAAATACAAGTAAATACTCCTCAAGAAAATTGGAAACTACCACGATAATATGGGCGGCATGAAACTCCACACATCGTTATCTTTTAATCCTAATGCATTTTAAAGTATACTTTTATAACTACAAACTCGGCACAAAGTTGTTGTAGGTATCTAAGTCCGGATTAACATTAACACAACGTTAATTTTTAATTTAAAATATAACGATAAAATAACATTTTTATTACGACTTTTATGTAATTTAAACTAACGATAATATTACACGTATATTTAACACAATTTTTACCTTTCGGTAGAACTACAAATGCAAAACAACGTTAAAAAATAACAAGAGTTTAACTAACAGGAGTTTAATTTTTAAATGGTTATATTTAAAGTACAAATGTCATTTTAAAATTGTTTAACAGTAACCGATGATTATACAACGACTTTCACAGTGTAAACTAAGATTTTATTTTAACTGCCTATTGTACGACCCACTCTATATGAATTATATTTAATTTAAATTAACGTTATTATATGTATATTTAACAAAATTTTATAACTTTCCATTACATAACAACGTTAAAAAATATTAAAATATAGTTATTTAACTACACTGAGAGAATTATATTTAAAAAGTTTTTTGCTGAGAAATTTCTTGCTACCACAAATAAATTTTCAGCTACAATTAAAAAAATACATTCATGCAACTAAACAAAATGCTTTTTTTAAAGTAGTTTTGTCGCCATACAAAAAAAAATTATTACCTTTGCAAATATTTTTTTTCAGTCTATAGAACCAGCAAAAATAATTTTTGCTCTTAAAAATAGTTTTTAATTACTAAACATTTATTTTCTGTAGTAGAAATTCAAAATATTAATACATATATTTTCCATCATAACAATTCGCTTTTTAAGTCCAATAAAAAATATCTTTAGAAAATAACGATCGGTTTTGATCGAGAGCTTTTTCGTCTGTGCTCGAGAAAATTTTCGTGTATTCGGCGTACTCCGTTCAGTCCGTTTCCGGTATATCGGCAGACACAGACAAGAACAAGCCGGAACTAGCCACGTTACGTTGGCAAATCGTAGGTCTGACGCCATTTTTGCAATAATTGTGCATAAGTTGTGTTCGTTTTCCAATAGATTATACAGAGAAGCTGACTAATTGGAAACTTCAAGATTTTGTTGAAAATTTTAAGGGTAAGTACATAACGTATAATATAAAAGTATTTTATATCTACTAATTTATCGGTTTCAAATGTATTGAGCCCTCACTTTAACGTTAATTAAGGAAAAAACAGTAGATAAAGCGAAAAATCTTGCAAAGTTTTTTCATTAAGATATCAGAAATTTCTTTTTCTATTTTGATGGAATTTGGAGGCTATTTTGAGTACTGAGGGTTAAATGTTTAAGATAATAATTATTTGTTCCAGTGGACGTTAACAGATATTTCTAACAAAACACATGTATGGCAGTGTTTTTTGATATTTTTATTAAATTAAGAAATAGAAAACAAAAATGTTTTGTAATTATTTTTTTTGTACCACTTTTTGGCAAATTAAACATGCACATCTGTAGTATAGCGTTTAGGTATACATAAAATAACCTAGAATAAGAAATAAGAATTAGTAGAAAAGATGGCAAACTTTCATCTTTTTAGGTATCCCTTATTTTATTTAATTTTGTTTGGAAATTGATAATGCGCATGCCCTAAATGTTTTCTGTTTTAAATGTTTAAGGCTTAAGTTTTTTTTTAATGAATTTTGACAGTTTTACAAAGGATTCGGGAGACTAAGTAATTTTTTGCAACAATTGAAACTGCCTGTTCAAGGTAACAAAATACTTTTTAACTACAAGAAAAATACTGTTTAACCACTAAAAACCTACTTCTGAACCATAAAAAACTACTTTTTAGTGAGTAAAATTTTACTTTCTAACCACTAAAATTAATAAAAACGAAAAAGTACGTGTTTAGGGACTAAAAAGTAAGTTTTTTTAAAGAATTTTGACAGTTTTATCCACGATTCGGGAGACTAATTCATTTTTTGTTGCATTTAACAGTATAACCTTAGCTTTTACAGACTTTAAAAACCTAAATTTAAACATTTCTGAGATAGTATTAATAAAATAGAATTTTTTTTCTAGATATTAAGGAAGGATCGTTTAGAATGGCCCACCTGGTAGATAGAAGAATGTTATGTTTTTATGTTCCTACCTATTTTAGTTAATAATCCTAATGGCATGGATTTTCTTATTCTATTCTATATTATAATAAACAGAAAACAATACATTTAGAATAAAATTTCATTTAGGATTTTTTACAAAGAATAAATACCGGATTAATTTAAAGCTATACTAACTGCTCATTTGAAATTTCTTGATACATATGCCTTACGTTATTATACGTCTAAAGACAAATAAGTTTAAATTATCAAATAACAATTTTATATTACATAACCTACTGAATTTTTAAAATTCAAATACATTTTTGAAATATTTAGCAATATAACTAATATATTTATTACAAAATAATCGTCTCTTTTATTTTTGAAACCCTTCCTTTCCTATGTTGATCTGTATTTCCACCACAGGTTAAATAAAAATTTATGTAAATTATATAGGTAGGTATATATTAGGTAAATTTTGCTCTAATAATTATATATAGTTTCTAATGCACAGCTAAAAAGTTAATTTTTCTATTTTTGCAGAACTGGTTTCATTATGAACAAATATAAAGTTCAGTTATCCTCGGTAAATCTAGAAATTTGACATGTAATACATGCAAAACATTCTTGTATTTCGACTTTAACTGAACTTTATTTTTTTATAGAAAAAAAGGCCTAAGAGCTGAAGAAACCAATCCTAAATAGAAAAATTTACTTTTAACCATCAACAAATACTTTTTGAAGGTAAAAGTTAATTGTATAATCATTAACATCTACTTTTTAAAGGTAAAAGGTTACTTTTAAACCATTACACACTACTTTTTAATCACTAAAAACAATTTTTTAAAGGTATAAATTAATTTTTTATCAATTAAAACTACCTTTTAAAGGTAAAAAAAAAATATTTTTTTATTGCAAAGAAAGTAATTTCTTAATCAGTACCTAATTTTTAACCAATAAAAACTACTTTCAATTAATAAAAACTATTTTTCAATTACTAAAAGCCTAATTTTTAACCAGTAAAATCCATTTTTAAGAGATATAAAATAATTCTTTAGTTAAAACTGCCTGTTCAAGGTAACAAAATACTTTTTAACTGCAAGAAAAATACTGTTTAACCACTAAAAACCTACTTTTTAACCATACAAAACTACTTTTTAGTGAGTAAAATTTTACTGTCTAACCACTAAAATGAATAAAAACTAAGAAGTAAGTTTTAGGGACTAAAAAGTAATTCCAAAAAAGTGAATTTATTAATCGTAGCAAAGTACTTTGGCTGTCGCCTATTTTAATAGAGTTTTTTTTAAGGGTTAATACATTTTTTGCTACCATAACAAAAAATTTCCCTCGATGTAATATTGGAATAACGTTTATATTTAGTTAAAAATATAAACCAAACGTTTAAGTTTTCCGATACAATAACGGTTTTATTACGACTTTTGTGTAGCTATCATTACTATTAAACGTATATTAAACAAAATTTTCAACTCTCGGTAGAACCATAATTACATAACAACGTTTTAAAATGATATTAAAATATTCTTTAATAAATAATATTAAAATATCGTAGAAATTTGATTTATATTATTAACCACTGGTTAAAAGGTACGAATACACGAACGTTTTCTATAGGACATGTATTTAATTTAAACTAACGTTAATATTATACGTATATTTAACAAAATTATTAACTTTTAGTTACATAAAAACGTTTAAAAATAATATTGAAATATAGTTAGTTAATTAATATTGAAACAACAAGGTTCAAATGTTTTGATACAACAACGTTCTTCCGGGATTTTTTTATTTAATTTAATTATTTAAAATTAATTCTGATGCCTTGGTAGGTTTCCCCACTCGACCATTCACTGTTGGGTTCTGATTAACAGTGCTGTTCCTAAAGTGGCGCTAGGAAACAGTAACAAAGCCTTCACAGAACACTAGGCGAAATAACCCTGGTAGTTGGAGACGATGACACACAAAAAAAATACGATTTTTATGTAACTTAAAATAATATTGATAAGAAACGTATTAATTAAAAAAAATTTTATGTGTCCAACACATGACTTTCCTATCTAGTTATTACATGCTTTTTCCGGTTATTTTGTACAACCTATTGCAGCACCTCCATAAATGTTTAGAGGATAAAATAAATATATACATTTTCCACATACATCTACCTCGAAACATTTTTCTATAGATATTCATTGGAAACAAAAATACTAAAAAATTAAAATTTGGCACTTTCTCTACAGTTTTTCCATTACGGTCCATTTTAGAAAAATAATGTCTAAACAAAAATTATAGAGATCGATATCGCAAACAACTTTTATTTCAACAATTTTCATAAAAATCAGAATTTTGCACATTTTGTCAAATTTCTCGAATACGGACCATTTTAAGAAATTTTGACAAAAGGCTAAAATTATAGATAATAATATTAGAAATAACTTTTATTTGAACAATTTTTTTCTCCGAACATAAATAACAGATATATTCCATAAAATATAAAAACGGCCCCCCATAAAGTACCCCCCAGATGTTCCGACTTTGTCCAAAATCTAATCATTTTACGTCAGGCCGAAATAAAACTTAAGTTTAAAATTTAATGTTTTTTTCTTTATCCGTTTTTGAGTTTTCTTCAAATTTCGAAATTTACACATTTTCTTAAATATCTCGAATACGGTCCATTTTAGAGAAATTATGTAAAAGATAAAAATTATAGAGAATTATATTACAAACAACTTTTGTTCAAACAATTTTTATAAAAAAATATTTTTTTACATTTTGTCAAATTTCTCGAATACGGAATATTTTAGGAAAATTTTGTATTGAACAAAAATTTTAGATAATATTATAAGAAGTAACTTTTATTTAAAGAATGTTTTTCCCCAAACGTAAATAACAGATATATTCCATAAAATATAAAAATGACTACCTATAAAGTACCCCCCCTAGATGTTCCGACACTGCCCAAAATCTAATCAGCACATTGGACACTGAAACGAAGCTTAAGTTTAAAATTTGGTGTTTTTCTGTGTATCGGTTCATGAGTTATGCGACACACAGACACACACACACACACACACACACACACACACACACACACACACACACACACACACACACACACACACACACACACACACACACACACACACACACACACACACACACACACACACACACACACACACACACACACACACACACACACACACACACACACACACACACACACACACACACACACACACACACACACACACACACACACACACACACACACACACACACACACACACACACACACACACACACACACACACACACACACACACACACACACACACACACACACACACACACACACACACACACACACACACACACACACACACACACACACACACACACACACACACACACACACACACACACACACACACACACACACACACACACACACACACACACACACACACACACACACACACACACACACACACACACACACACACACACACACACACACACACACACACACACACACACACACACACACACACACACACACACACACACACACACACACACACACACACACACACACACACACACACACACACACACACACACACACACACACACACACACACACACACACACACACACACACACACACACACACACACACACACACACACACACACACACACACACACACACACACACACACACACACACACACACACACACACACACACACACACACACACACACACAGACACACACACAGACA
Organism: Psylliodes chrysocephalus; assembly: GCA_927349885.1. Taxonomy (NCBI): domain Eukaryota; kingdom Metazoa; phylum Arthropoda; class Insecta; order Coleoptera; family Chrysomelidae; genus Psylliodes; species Psylliodes chrysocephalus. Next base: position 17,293,054 of record OV651824.1, read on the forward strand.
TCATCGCGAAAATAGTCAAAACGGATTCAGGGGACCTCAAAACGTAAAAATCCGTCGAAAACTCGAGGTCGAAAAAAATCATGATTCCTATACTTTCCTTATATCTGTATACAGATAGGAAAGTAAAAAATCAACTATATGTTTAAATATAGTATTAAGCGAAATAAAAAATAAACGTTAATTATAAACAAGAAAATAACATTATAAAAAAAACGTATTATTTTATTAAATTTTCAACGTTCAGTTAAAAATAGTTTAAAAAAATACGTTAGAAAGTAGTATTTTTATACGTATAATTTTTGAACTAAAATTTTAACGTTAAATGTTCAACCAATAACGTGTTTTTATACCGTACAACGTTATATTTACGTTGAAAAAACGAGTGTGTGCTCATTGGGAATATGCGAGGTGACTAATAATTCAGATAATCAATCCGATAGCGAAGAAATAGGTGAATAAATAGAACAAGAAGCTGATCTGAAGAAAAATGAAGGTAAACTAACGAAAACGTTGTTTTGCAACAAATAGGTACAACCTGACTGAGAGAAAAAAAGATAAATGAAAATCTAATGTAACTTATCAAACTCGACCAATTATATGGCATAAGACTGAAGTCTCTGATGTACATGACGTGTCATCTCCGATAGAATGCTTCAAAAAGTATATAGTGCTTAAATATACAAAATCTTGTCATAAAGTCACATTGTTCAAAAATGTAGGCATTAAATCATTTGGGCGGGGACAGAAATTTTTGATTTTATTCATAAAATTTTTTTGAAAAACAGATTATTTTGTTTGCAAAATATCAGAATTTTAAAATAAAAAATGGAAAATGGTGAGTAAAAGGGTTAAATGACAACATGTATGTCACCAAATTGAATTAATGGTAAGTATTTTATTACTAGATACATTGGTACCTCAACTGCTTCTGATGCATTTTAGCTTGTGTAACGTTTAGTCTCTTAAATATGTTAGAAGCGAATATTGACAGATATTCTCGATTGCAAACTTCTTTTTGACTTTTGTTCCAGATTAAGAACCTTTTCTTTAATAAAATTTCAACATATTTTTAAAGTTTCTACAATTTTAGATCTTTTAATAATCTTCAAAATAATGTGCCATAAATAAATTTCCTAAAAATGGGTATTTTAAATTATTTTTTATTTAGACACTTTTATGGATTTCTTCTATACAAATTGAATCATTTATTTTATAGATTTTGGACACAATGTTAGTGGGAACCACTTTGTCTTTCACTATTCAGTAGGAGGTAAATTTTCCTTAAAAAAATTATACAATATTTACACTTAAGTCTATTTCAATATTTAGAAAAGAAATACAATCTGTTTTGTATTTTGTATAAAATAATTTTTACCAAATAAGCAAAACGCTTTTGGCTTTCGCCATTCTCATTGCTAATTCACAGAAGATACAAAAATCTCTTAGTTTATATTTTTATAAAATCTTTTTTTTTTTCTAGGGAGTACTAAGATTTATTTTACTTTGTCAAGGAGGATACAATATTGGATTATTTTTTTATTTAATCGCTATGTTTAAAATATATGAAAAATTTGTATTAGGTAGTAAATTACATTACTTACTTGTATAACTTACTTGAAAACGGAGTTGAGAATTGAATAAAATAGGAATTGCTTTCAGCTTTAAATTCGTCTTTCCCGGCGGAATCCATAACAAAATTGTTATATACAAAATGTTTCCAATATATTTTAGTGCTTTTGGTAATTTTATCAAGAGTGAATTTATTAAAACGGTTAATCTTGACGGTGAATTGAAACTGAAATATAGTGTTACCAGAATAACATACACTTTCTATGAAAAAAATTCTGTAAAGCCAGAAATGGACCTGGAAAGACTAGAAAATGAGCTAAGAGAGAATAAAAACTACAAAATAGTAACTAATAAAAATATGTTTAAACTTTCACTAAATATAAAAATCATGTATGCAAATCTTGTTTTTTGTTAGTGGAATGCCATTTACAAATTTTAATGTTTTATGTTCCACAAATATATTTAAATATGCACAAAATTTGTAATTTTTTTTTTATTTTTAGGTTCAATGGGGATCCAATATACGCAAGCAAATGAAATTTGAGGCATCGCTACAATAAAAAATTGGTTGGTTATGGAAAAAGAAAGAATTTGTAGTAACAATAAATATACACTTTTTTTTCTTTAATGTTCAATATTAAAGAAACATCCTCTATTAGGATGTCTAGTATGGGCTAAGTATATGCTAAACCTAATATTTAGTATACACTAAGAACGTACTATGAAAATAGATACTTATTGCATACTATACACATACATTCTCAGTTCTTGCATAGTATGTATAAACAACGTCCAGTAACATATATTTAGTATGTTCTTAGAATATTCTGAATGCAAATAAAGTATATTCTCAGTATATACATATTCTTAAAAAGTATATACTAAGAATATACTAAGAATGTAATTGTTATCTAGTAACCCAGCTAGCACATAACGTTGCCAAGCCCTTCGGCGATGTTGTTTTAAGGGAACGTAATAACATTACTATACAACGTAAATGAAGTTATTTAGGCAAATCAAAACCTCGCAAAACTTGTATTTGTTACTTACCTATTTAACCTACCTGTTATGATAACACAACGTCATATTGTTTCGAACGTAGCCATTCGTTTGTCATGTCAGAACATAACCAACAAAACAAAAAAATGTCACTTGTCATTTCTGTTTGTGGTATGTAACGAGGAGATAACATTAAATGACTGCCTACATTTTACACGATAATAGGGATCTTATCGATGCCTCGATACTATAGAAGTAACGATATTAAACAATGAAAGTATCGATATTTATGCATTGATACTGAATTACCAATACTATCGCCGTATGGATACTTAGAGGCAGGTATCATATCGCTATGTATGAGTAACCAGGGCCGACAAGAAGGGGGAAGCCGGGACTCAAGTGGGGGCCCGGTAGCGATATAAGGGGGGCCCGGTAACTTTGGCGAGGACGTTTTTTACGTCTTCAGAAGTTAGGTACAAGAAATGGGAAGTTTTTGCTCGAAGACCTTTTTTTAGAGAGATTCAGTAAAGAGGAGGAGAACTCTTTGCTTGTAGATCTTTTTTTTAGAGAAATTCAACTAAAGAGGAGGATAAATTTTTGCTTGAAGACTTTTTTGCTTTTTAAAAACTATTTATAAAATTGTCGCGGGGCACGACCTTGCAGAATTGTCCCGGTGCCCGACCTTGGAGAATTGTCCCGGGGCCCAACCTGGCTCTTGACGGCCCTGTGAATCTCTAGTCTTTATATGAGTCACCTAGGATAACATAAGGTTTGCTCAAATATGCGTGAAAACCGTAATATTACCGTACAAATCATGCGTTTAACCTAAAAATTGCATACAGTGCATGATTTGTACCGAAATAATTATATAGTTTTCGCATCTGGTGGAACGGACATTGATGTGATGAAGCGTTACCACTGTTTTGTTTTGTAATTTAAGGTAAACTGCCAGTTATTGACACTATAACTTATATCAGTACCAGTTAGAGTACTTGTAGAGAAAGAAAAGGTGTCATTAATAACTGTCAACTACAGAATATAAGGAGTGTTCTTTTATTCAGCGCTCTATCCAGCTCTTTTAGCGAACCGTTCGTAAATTAAGCGACGGAAAGGCGATTTTATATGTCAATCGTTCTTTTTTCCAGTGGTGAGTTCACCAATGAGCCAACGCATTTATTGACTTTAAAAGCCGATGAATATGTGATGGACGAATGGAGGGAATAGTTGATTAATTTATTTAAACGTGTAAACACGATTATTTAGATAAAAAATAACCTACAATATAAGAGTTTAAATAAAAAAACGGCCGTAGAAGAGATAAATTACTGTTAATTTAAAGTAAAATGGGTTTTATTTTTAAAGCAATGTCAAACGTCAAATTTTTCACTTGAGAAATGTTATTCATTCTTATTTTCAGCGCAAATACTTTCTACCAGAAATTAACCAGTGACGTCATAACATCAAACACTGATGGAACAATTGTTGAATAAAGGAACGCACCTATACTTTATTGATGCAACTCTTGTTAAGTTCCCCACTTCGCCCTGTTGAATGGGGGTTGTCTGTTGTCCTCCGTTTAAAAATAGGTCTTTTACTTGTTCGATACTTTGTTACTCAATACTTATAAATATCGATATCTTTAGCATAATATCGAACACAAAGTATCTCACATAAAACCGGTATCGAGACCTTCGACTAATACTCATAACCCTACTCCCAACTATAAAAATACATAAACAGAGAAGTCATATACTGCCGTCCTAGCAAGAAAGGTCCTATCTGAAAATTTGTTGTTTCGAAATAATCGAGTTTTTAACAATTTTTAGGACACATATTTATTATCTTTTAAACCTTTTTTGTGTAACTTTTTAATATGTTAGTACCTTTACGATGCAAATAGGACATTCCGTTACGGTATCAAGAAAGATAAAATATAGACAAATGCACATAAATAAAAAAAACTGCTAATTTTGCAGATAGAACCTTTCTTGCTAGGCGGCTGGCAGTATAGATGTGCACATGCAGTTCACTAAAGACAAATAACATGTTAATTTGTTTCAGTAAATTTAGAATTACCACTGCTGGACAATAGTGGCGTTTTGGTGAATAAATACAGCATCTCACTGGACATATACTTATGCCGTTTTGCTATACGTTTGCTGCACAATATCAAATGCTGGACAAACTTTAAAAATGCTGTACAATACAGCAAAATGCTGTAACTATGGTCGCCCTGTGTAATAATATTTTAATCATTAAAAATACATTTTAAAAATATTATGTTGTAGGTTTTCTTTGTGCTGGAATATAATTCTAGTAAAAATCTTAGGAATTTCAGGAGCTAAAGTAAATAATACAGAATTAGTAAAAGAAGAATTATAATATCCGAAAATATTTCTCTATCTTTCATAGCAGAATATCGTGCTAAAAAACAATGCTTTTTATTAAAAGCTCTGCATAAGTTGGACATCCATTATTAAGCATCAAATTTGTAAAAATCTAAATAAATTTCATGTTTATTTAAAACAACAAAGTAATTAAACAGCAACTAAAAATAGTTGCAACGATTTAAACGAGCATATTTTTCATTTTCTTCATACATATTATTTTCTTTAATAATAGTTAAACAAGTAAATTTATTACCTCCAAAGTTATTTTTCACAGAAGAAACTATATAATTAAGTTCACATTTATATTAAAACTATGATTAGTACCAGTTGTAGGTAAATATCTTTTTGTAGCATCGTACAACTGCCATCTTAATAAAAATCTAGTGACTTTTGAAATATACCTTATATAAATACACTTTTTACTACTTTTGTACAATCGTTCACCATTTTAGCTATACTAGTAAACCTTTGCAATATAGGTAGGTACCTTAATATACTTTCATGCAATCGTTCAGTGAACCTTATTTTGTCCAATTTTTCAGTGTTTTAATTGTAATTGTGATATATCATGTGTATATATACCTATATCGTACATCCGGTGCAACAACGTCGTAAGTGGAAAAAATCTCTTTTTTACAAGGGGCCTATTTGAAAGTTTTGCTCGTCATTAAGTGAAATGTAATAATAGTCAAATAATTTAAAAATTGCTCATTTATTGAATATATATTATATTTACCACATTGCTGTACCCGACGTAAAAGCAGATTAGGCGTAATTTGTGACTAAAAGGTCACTTTCTAATAATTTGCACTTATGACGTTGTTGCACCGGATGTGCTATATTATTAATACCTACCTCTATTTGTATGATATTGATTCTTGATTTCAAAAACCTTTTAATAATAAATTTATACAATTTTTTATTTTGTTTTATTCAGATTTTACTATATCCTCAATATACTATTTTACATATAGTGTATCCAAGGATGGACATAACTATACTTGTAAAAATATTTATTTAAAATTTTTCAAAAAAGTAATTTTTCATCATTTCTCAACATTAATCGTATTTGTTTAACAAGCAAAAGAAATTATGAAGAAGTACTTTTTTAAAATGTACAATAAATATTTTTACAAATATTGTTAAGTCCATCGTTGGACACACTGTATAATACTGTAGAATGAATTCACATTATAACGCCTATAAAACGTTTCAGAGCAACTTTTGGAGGAAGTGCTGTAAGAGTGCTAGTGTGATGTTCTCCGAACTTCACTTTGTAACCTCTATGAGAAGTGCTATAAAAGTCTTGCCTTTGCGGAAATTCGGCGGTTGCATGGATATTAGAGTTATATTAAAAGTACATTGCATGCGAGCTTAAAGAGCCTAAAATTGCAGCTTATTAACGCAGATGGGATGTTTTTGTGCTGGGAAGTGATTAACTTTAGAGGCCAAATCTTGCCCTGCCTTCCCCTACTAATACTGCAACTAACAATGTAAATAGTAGTAACATCAGTTACATATACAGAAAATTTTAATCAAATTCAAATAATGTAAATTATAAAAAGCGACATTTCTTTCCCAACAACTTGCACAGGAAAACAACATTAGGTACACTTCAAAATATTGTTTACCTGAGAGCTATATATTTAAAATTATATTTTTATAAAAAAACAAAATTATATTTTGTATATGATATATCACCCGACATAGCGGAAACTTACAAAGTTAAAAATATTTTAAAGTACTTTCCGATTTTGTAAAAAAAAGTCCCGAAATTGCCCAGATAAACAGTTCTCGAGATAAGGCCAGACGCCGCCCATAAACAAAAAGTTGATCGAACTAAGAATGCTGGCTTTAATGTACGATGTTAGTAAACACAAGTAGATTAAAACCGGTATTAAACATCATAAATATAAAATAAATATGGACCCTTCATAAATTCTTTATACCCCTTCAATAAAAACCGTACGGCCCCTTATGCGAATGAGCTGTATCATTGGCCGACATTTATTCGAAATAGCAACAAGGTAATTGTTACGAAAAAGACCCTAAATAGATCCGGTTACTGTCACAAACTCGAATAGCAGCTTTTGAAAAGTTCTCAGCTACTGTAATTTTGAGCTTAATCCCCTTATTGTACACACCCGACACTGGGTATCGTTATTGAATTAGGACACTTCGGGACCTCCCCGTATAATGATATATTTTTTTAGATAAACGTATACATATGTCGATGAAGAATACAGAAAAAGTTTCTACAAGGGGGTATTTCAGAACTACGTACAATAAAAAAATTAAAATCTGTATTAATGGTATTGGTGTTAAGGATTATTATTAAAGGTTTCACACGTTATTAAACATTACACCTGTCAAATAAGTTTTAGAATTTACAATCATATTTTACACTTACTGTAATTTGAAAATAATGTTAATAAAACTATTTATTTATTTATTTATTTATTTTCAAACCACTTGCATTTATGTTTTATTGGTTGCATAGGTAGTTTAAAGTTGGCAACCTTGACGATACTGACAAAAAGTAAGTAAACAAAAAAATGTGTACAGTTTTTAGAAAAACAATTAGTGTTTTTGATTAAAATTATAAACCGCAGAATTATTTTGAGGTTACAACTAATTATCTCTATTATATTTATTAATAAAAGTTTGTAATTTTTTTTACAAAACCCACTAAAGATAACGTTTTTTTATAGACTTTTCTTGATAAATTTTTAAAACATCAGATAGTTTAAATTTTGAGATCGTATTCATTAACTTCCCTGTCATATAATATCTATAACTGAAGATTTATGTAGGGGAAGGTGTCCTATAATGACATACTTTTTATAAAAAAAATCATAATTTTTTTATATTGATTTATTTTGAAAATATTTTCACAGAAGGGCAAATAAAAATGAATAATCCTTAAATCTCCTAAAGAAAAACGTAGTATAATGAAAAATAAATGGAACAGAGACTTAAAATGTTATTAGTTGCACTATGTCATTTTAGACACGGGGGTGTCCAAAATGACATAGTATCAAAATATTAGTAAAAATTAATTGCACAAGTCACAAATAAATGTCTTTGATTTTGGAGTTAAATCTGTATACTCCAAATGAGCCCACAACTGACACAGCATACACTGGATCCAAGTTTCCTTAGATTTTGATGCCCTAAATAACCCATTGCAATAGATGCAAGACGCATCATCTTCATCATCAGTCTCTTGAAAGGGTTAACTTTCTTCATCTATCTCATCTTCAATTATTGCCTTGGGACTCTTTTTTGTAGTTTGATCACGCAAATTCATATGTAATTTAAAACAATGTGCTTCTGACATGTTTTGTTCTTTAGAGTTGTCACAGGAAATCTTCTTTTTAATTTTCTGTGCGTCAATTTTTGATTTTTTCTTTGCTTGCTCTTCGTTTTTATATTTCAATTCCTCAAGATTCGGAGAACATATTAAGACCACGTACTTTTTTGTTACATTCCTTTTTCTTGATTGGTATATTGCTTTTGGAGGTGGAAATATTTCTAAAAATGGCACCTTTGCGACTACTGTCTTGTCTTCTTCATTACTATTGATTGGAAGTTCAAAAACGATATCTGGTTGATTTTCTTTTTCTGTTTGATTGTCATCGTGAAGCTGCTCTCCCAACGGATTTGGTGTTTCAGCGTGAGTATCTTCTAGTGCAATATCAGTTGTGTCCGCTGGTACAAAAAGATAAACGGGAAAAACGTTGGAATTAAATGGACTGATTCCTGTTTTAGCAAATCCGCTCAATGCATTTTGGATTGTGGCTGCTTTACCATACGCTTCAGAAAAGCAACAGTTGTACCATTCACAAAAAAACGGGTACTCACAGGTCTAAGACCACTAGTACTAAACAGCACAGTTATCCCATTCGTCACAGAAGCCAAATACCTCGGAGTCATATTTGACCAAAGGCTGACATGGAATCAACATCTCAAAAAACTCACACATAAAGCTACAATAGCTCTCGTAAGCTGTAGAAGAATATGTGGGAAAAACTGGGGTCTAAACCCCAAAATGACCATATGGTTATACACAAGGGTAATAAGACCCATGATAACCTATGGCGCAGTGGCGTGGGTAACCAAAACTGCGCAGGCAAGTGCAATAGGCCAGCTCACTAGCATTCAGCGGCTTGCCTGTCTAAGTGCTACTGGGGCCATGCGCACTACGCCGACCGCAGCAATGGAGGTATTACTAAATCTCACGCCATTGCACATCTTCATACAAGGAGAAACCAGGTCAGCTATTCACAGGCTAATGCAGGGACAAAACCCAATAAGCCAACTACATAGCGCCGACCACACAAGGCTATATCAGCAAGTACAAAGGGATAATATTCTAGCTATGCCTACTGATAGAGCCATAACCACATACAAATTTGAAAGAAATTTTCAAATTCAAATACCAGCCCGAGAATCCTGGAAACAGGGACCTCCCGTACAGGCTGAACTCGTCTGGTACACAGACGGTTCAAAAACCAAGGAAGGAGCCGGTGCTGGAATCTATGGACCTAAGTCGAAATCAAAGATTTCACTAAGCTTAGGAAAATATGCAACAGTGTTCCAGGCTGAGCTAATAGCCATACAACACTGTGCAAGAGAAATATTAAATCAGCAAGTATCAGGCAAAACTATTGCCATATACTCTGATAGCCAAGCAGCTCTAAAGGCAATTCTCTCAGCAGAAATCAAATCACGACTGGTGAAAGACTGTCTAGAAGACCTGACAGAGCTAAGTAGTCAAAATAAGGTGACCTTAGCCTGGGTTCCAGGCCATGAGGGATATCAGGGCAACGAAAAGGCCGACGAATTAGCCCGAGAAGGCTCAGATAAGGCCATGACAGGCCCTGAACCCTTTTGTGGAGTCGCTAAGGCATTGTGCAAGGCATCCATTAAACAATGGATGCAAAAAGAGTCTCAGGAATGGTGGAACAACTATCCAAGACTGAGACAGGCCAAACAGTTCATCAAGGAACCATCGGCCAAGTTTACGAAAGACCTACTGGATCAAAAACGTCAAATCGTTAGGATAACAGTAGGCCTTCTTACTGGACACTGTCGCCTCAAAAGGCACATGAGTGTCATAAATCCAGCAGAAGAAGCAACTTTGTGCAGGTTCTGTGAAGAAGAAGAGGAAACATCATTCCACGTCCTGTGCCAATGTGAAGGCTTGGCTGGAATGAGGTTTCTAACATTGGGCGAAGAAAAGCCAATTGCATGCAACTACATGCGGGAGCCACTGTCAAAGCTACTAAGTCTAATAAAAAAGACCAGGCTAGACGACATACTCTAAAACAAACGGAGTCCCACAATAGATCTGAAAAGGTCGCGGTGGACAAGGACAAATAACGTCCAACTCCTAATCTAATCTAATCTAATCTAATCTTCTTCATTACTATTGATTGGAAGTTCAGAAACGATATCTGGTTGATTTTCTTTTTCTGTTTGATTATCATCGTGAAGCTGCTCTCCCAACGGATTTGGTGTTTCAGCCTGAGTATCTTCTAGTGCAATATCAGTTGTGTCCGCTGGTACAAAAAGGTAAACGGGAAAAACGTTGGAATTAAATGGACTGATTCCTGTTTTAGCAAATCCGCTCAATGCATTTTGGATTGTGGCTGCTTTACCATACGCTTCAGAAAAGAGTTCACTCACTTGGTAAGCTGTAATAACACGACCTGTATGATTTTTCATCCATGTGGTACAAGCCTGATTGTAATACGCCTTTAGGGGTCCAAAAAACTCACATCAAGCGGCTGCATACGGTGGATGCAGTGAGCTGGGAAGCACATGAGAATGATGTCATTCTCTCTACAAAACGACACAGCTGCTAAGGAGGTATGGCTTACATGACCATCAAGCAGAAGGAGTATTTTATTCTCCGGAGACGGATTAGCATGTTTGCAAAAAATGTTTCAGCCATTGAACGAAGAGTTCTGAGTTCATCTAACCAGAATCTTGGCACAAACCTAAACTTTCAGGAGGTGCTTTATCAAAAAGTTCATCTTTTTTGTTTTTTCTTGAAAAGATCAAGGCTGGAGGAATATAGTTACCTGTTGTACTCATGCAACAAAATAACAGTTATATGCTGGCCTCTTTCTGCGCTTGTCAGGGATCCTACTTGTTTGCGCCCAGTTGATGCCAATATTTTCGGAGGTTTCTAGACAGTAGACAGTCCACTTTCATCCATATTGTAATTCTTCTCAACAGTGATAGATTTCTCTTGTAGAACAGAATCTAAAACCTCAAAAAATTTGGAAACTTGAGGCTTGTTAAAAGCTCGTGCCCTGGCTGCTAAAGTGGGTTCTGGCCGTCGTAGAGATATGTCGGTATTTCTTTTGCGAAATCCTCTTAGCCACTCTTTTCCTGCGATTCCTTTTTCACGGTTAAATCTATGATCTAGTTTATTTTTTTCCGCAAACTCATAAGCTAATTATCTCACTTCGGTTGTGGTTAAACCAAACAGTCTAGATTCAAGATATTTTAAGTGTTTTATCAACTCTTTCTCTGTTTGGGAATCAAAAGTTATTGAAAATCGGCCCAGACTTTTCTCTACACCTTTCTCTTTTATTCTTATTAGCAGCTCTACATCTAAGAGTTGCTTGGGGAACGTTATAGACTTTAGATGCTTTTAGCCATCCCATTCTTTTTTCTTGTACATCTTTTATAGCTTGCTGCATAGATGCTTCACCCCAGGACTGTCTATTAGTCTTTCTGACGTACCTTCCAACCATGGTCATCTGTAAAAAAAATTAAAGATCGAATTACAATTAATATAAATCATTGTACCAAAAAGACTAGAAATTGTACTGTGCGTCGTATAAAATGACATACTATGTCATTTTAACAACAACCACAATATGTCATTTCAAACGCAATGTTACATTTTCAATATATAGATTATTATGGATAATGTTAAAGTTGCTATTAAAAAATCTACTTACCAATCAATTATTCACTGTTCACATATAACAATTAATGCCAACACAATATTTAATACCACGAAGAATGATATAAAAAAGCAATGTAAAATCCACGCATACAAAACTTTCTTGCCACTGAAACATAACCTACACAATAAAACCGTTAAATAAACCTGGAGAGATCTGTAAACTTACAGTATATTTTAATAGAGTGTTTTTTACTTAGTACAGTTACCGAATAAGAGATGCCGCTTCTAGTTTCCTATATAGAGCAAGTGTGTCATTTTAGCAGCTATGTCATTTTAGGACACTTTCCCCTAGATATGCAGCAATATTGCATTAGCTGTAACATAAAGTTAGTTTTAGCACTTTCCTGCTAATGATAACGTAACCATTAGACTTTCGAAAATCTATCTGCGCATGCCTAATTGTAAAGTTATAGGCCTTTTTAAAGTGAAACTTTATGCAAAATAAGGCCTTGATATTGGATTAATCTTTTGACATTTCGGAGTTAAAATAATAAATGAGGAGAACTGACTTTTTCAGAATTGTTTTTGAAGGCGTGGTTATGTGATTTGTATTTGTTTTATTTAATAGTTTTTTGTTATTGGTTTGAACACTCACAAGCGTCGAGGGCCGGAGAGAACTTTGATGCAATCAGCGAAAATTAATCCGTCATTTTATAAAAAGCACTGTTGCCATTTCAGCTTTGTCAGTGTCATTCATAATGTGTTCTGTGTTCATGATTCATGATCGGTCGTTGGCATTGGTCATGTTTCGTAAAAATCTAATCTCCATATAAAAATAAAAAGGCAGTTTCTTGAATTTATAAATGTTGTAGTTTGTAAATATACCAAAACTTTTTAAATTGATGTAGTATAAATGTTGATAAGTTTGTGTATACCAAAATTTTTGATCATAAAACAAAAGCAGAGCAAATTATGCTGCATTAAGTGTAAAAATACATTCACACATAGAAAAACTATTCAATAATTTGTCGAATTTAAAAAACAAAAAAAGCCTTCAACCTGGAGATGATTCATATTTGAAGTCTTTTCAAATAACAAGTATTAGAAATTAAAAATTTACAAAAACCGACTTCAAAAACGTGCAGATGCCATCACCATATCTTAATCAAATTTATATGGGACCACCCCTGAGGTACCCCCTTACTAACAAAAAAGAATCATATAAATCGGACAAGGTGGTAAAGCATTATCGCTAAACATACATAAAAAACAAAGAGTTTGAGGATTTTCTCATAGACCCAATTATTAGATTTTGACCAAATTTATATGGGACCACCCCTGAAGTACCCCCTTTCGAACAAAAAAAGAATCATTGAAATCGGACACCGTGTTAAAGAATTATCGCTGAACATACATAAAAAAAATATTGCGACGAATTGAGAACCTCCTCCTTTTTTGAAGTCGGTTAAAAAATACTGAAGAGAAGAAGCTTACTTATTCTGATATTTGTGTTGAAACTTTCACTGGCTCCTTTAATCTAAAAAAGCATAAGAAGATTTTATGCTAAGGGTTCACTTAATTCAAAATATTTAAAAATATTTCAAAGATAACATACAGTGATTTGTGTAAAAAATTTGTCAAATTTAAGGCAACACATGAAAGGACTACATGTGAAACAAAAAAGTTCAAAGAAGATAAAAACTATCAATTTTTGTGTGATTAGTGTCCTAGAAAGTTCACGTATAGAACAAATTTGACTGCGCATTTGAAGGATCGTACACAATTTGTGTTGAAAAAATATAAATGTGCATTGAGTAAGTAATTACTTTTCGGACAAAAAAACGTTATTGCTGCATTATATACAAATTCATGATACTACAGTTGAAGGAAGAAATATACTTTTGCTTCCATTGAAGACTTTTATAGTTGGAAAGTTATTTTTGGTTTTGAAAATTTAAATTTATCAAGGAACTTAATACCATAATAGAGGGACATATTTATAAGGGTTTTAGGTGTCATTGTTCTGGAAGTTTTTCATCAAGGTCTAAAGGTATTTGGGTCGTGAGATATGCCCATCATATGCACTCTTGTTGCACAAATTACTATTTTGTAGAAAGAGTGGATATATCTGAGAACAACACAACAAATATTAAAAATAGATTTTAGGTTATTAAAATAAACGTTTTTTTTAAATAGTTAACACAAATAACTTGAATTTTACTAATTCATAAAATAAACTAGTTGCTTCGGGAATTTGGCTCAGTCGGGATTTGAACTCAGAACTTCGAATGGGAACTCAAATAAAACTAACAACAAATTATATAGGGCATAACAATTAACATAATTTTTTTTTAGATATACCTAATTTTTTTAAATTTATTGATTCTTTGTAAATTTAAATGAATAGTGAATCATCTAAAAACAAGAATTTTTATAATTTAAAATATCAATAAAGATTCTGCTTACAAATAAATAACTCCTTGTACAGTGTGGAAGAGTTTTTGGATTTGCTTGGACACTCAGGCACTCCCAGAGAGAAATGTTTTAATGGTCTTTGTACTGAAGTTTTTATTGTATTTAAATTATTTTATATTTGTGTAATTTTAATATTCAAATTGTTTTTATGCAATTTTGTGTCAATTTTAATTTCGTTTGTCTATTTTTAATGTCTCTAGGTAGTTTTAAAATATTTTTTAAAACAAAAAAATACACTTGAAAGTACGTTTGTTAATTATTTATTAACCCATACCACCTACAATTCGGCTATCAAAGGTGTTTTTATTTCTCCACTTGAGACTTGACATCATTTCTGTAATTAACATATACATATAATTACATACACATATCGGGTGTCCAAATAAGAAAGGCTTTAAGATATAGCCGATATATTGTAGAATTTTGTGTAAAAATTCTTAATGTAAAAGTAGTCAAGAAGACTGGCCGCTTTTGTTTCGAAGTAAGCTCAGATCTGTAGGATAAGCGGTTCATGGCGGGTGTCGTTTCTTATTTGGAAACCCATAACAAAAACAAATAGGTATTGTAACGGTTGAAAACGTTTTCGTTATTTAGACCCAAACATTTTAACGGTCGGAACCGTTTTCGTTATTTTGACACCAACATCTCTACACAAATGTCATTTGTCGTTTATACCTAATGTCTAAAGTTGGTAATTCATTTCGATTTTGTATCTGTCAACGAATAGGTTGATTTGAAAATTATCTTTTATCTCGGACATCCGATGTACTAATTGTCTTTAATATTTTTAATGACCGTCTGTTCTTAAGAAGGTAAGTTTCCTACCGATATTTTGTTGAAAATATATATTTTGTACAAGAAATTCTAATTAAAATGTCAAATCTGAAACATAACCTCACATGATAATTCATTTTATATATTATTAAATATTATTTTGTTAGAAAAGAGATAATATGCTTTACTATATTTAAATATGTTAAATAAGATTTTTCCTTTTCATATTAATTTTAGTCTGTGTGAAACTATTCAAATAATAGTTTAAATTTCATTTCATTTAATAGTAAAAAAGCATTATCTGTTTCCTATGTAAACTTCCTAGTACCTTTCTTGATATTTTTACCTTTTTCCTTGTAGCATGGCTGTATCTAGATGGTTCTGTAGAAGTTATATCGAAAGAGATTGTTTAGAAGTTTGGAAGAACGTTCAAGCTGCATGTTTAGAAGTATAGAAACTTGGAAGTTTAGTTCCAGCTACAGAAGTTTATTTCAAGTATATCAAGAGATTAATTTCGAGCCATCTAAAGAAGTTTACGAGATTTAAGTTTACCTATGAAGATTTATACCTAAGAGTTGTTGATATCCGAAGTATATCATACGAATCCCCTTGAAGAAGGCCTCTACAGTCACTCCTAAAATACTTTGAATAAGTAAATCTCTGTGAATTAGAATTTGTCGCTACCTTATCTGAAACCTTATTTAATTATAATATCTTAATGGTTAGTGATTTTCTATATTTTCATCACTAATCGATAATAAATTTTAGTAAGTTTTAAATATAGTGGGGCTCAACCATAGAAAAATAAAAAGAGAAGGTTTGAATAAATGGCGGGACTTGTTTCCTTGTTGGTAGTTGAACCATAAGCGCTTAGCGCGCTGCTATCACTAAATTCAAACCCGTTTTACCCCTTTAAATTTCACTTTAATATAATATGTGATCAAATACAGGGAGAATCGTTAATAAATTTAAAGTTAAAGCTAAATTTAAATATTATTAGATGGTGTAAATCTGGCTTTGAAAATAAATTAGGTTATGTTGCTATAAATATGTCAGCCTGATATTATTTTCATTTTCAAATGCAGGTGATATTTTTTTCAAATGCAGGTCAGTAAATTGTATTAAGTGTAAGCTAGATTTAACTAATTTAACTATAGGGAGGTTCTTAAGAAAATCATTAACTTCTGATTAATTTAAATTTTAATTGCAGAAGTATTTTTCTCACAAAACTAACAAGAAATTTTATGTTTTTCCTGCTATTATTACTCTAGAGATAAATGGATCCACATTTTAAACATTTGTGGTCAAAGAAATGAAAAGAGTTATGAGCGAAATGTGTAAAGCCAATTTACAAACAAATATTGTAGAACCCGAGATAGAACCTCATCCTAGTTTTACTCATAAAGACCATGATGAAAAAAGGCGAATGATTTGTGCTTAAAAAGTTATTGTTCAATTTTTGGGTGATATTCATTATTATATTTATCAAATAATACCCAAATATGTTCAAAAACGTATATGCTTTAGGTCAACATGTTAATTTTTGCATAGTTCACCCATTAAGATCATAAATCAGATGTTTTCTATTTTATTGAAATTTTTATACCTTTTATTGCAAGAAAAATGTAAAAATTTAAAAAAGTTATGACTCGTGTTAATTTTTAATTTTAAGATACACACCGCACCTTTATTTTTGTTTTGTTTTAGATATTCCTCGGTATGGAGATTTTTGGAATGTACATAAATGTGTTTCTTAATTAGGGTGAGTTTCAAAGCCCACCTGTATTGAAGCTGGAGGCTTATTGTACCCGAAATAGGCATTACAACTATTCTAGATTGAAATAGATGGGAAAGGCCTTAAAGGGACAATAAGTATAAGAATATTAGAATTAGAATTATTTGTCCTTGGATTAATTAATAAGGGATATTTAAAACATTAAAACAATTGTATTTATAAATTAACTACTTTGACTTTTTATAAAAACTATATCCGGTTTTTTAATAATAAAAACATTGTCATGTGCTATGCTGGTTTTTTAGTAATTTAGTGTATGATATAGTGCTTGATATGTTCAAAATATGCAGTTAGAAGATAATGAAACAACACATGTAATTACATGGTAATTCTAAATAAATTAAACTTGTTAAAAATGTGTTTTATTTTTCAACTAATTTTATTTTTCAGTTAAAACAAGTGACATTTTCCTTTTTTCAACATTTACCTACAACAAATATTCACTAAACTTATTGTTTGTTTAGTAGTAGTAAAAGTTGTCAAATAGGAAAATGTTACTTCAAATTGCTTCAAATATCTAAAATATCAAGCCCGCCAATTTTTAAATCGCTCTAATTAGTAGTGTTCTACTTTATCGACTGAAACTGACAGGTGTAGTTCAACCGTAAGCGCTTAGCGCGCTACTGTCGAGGTCAAGCAAACTTGTTACCAACTATTTACATAGAATCCGACCCCCGTGGGCTCAACATTCTTTTTCAAAGTAATACGAGTTGTTTAATAACCTAACCCACTCCCCAAAATCATAAGAGCTTAACACTATAAAAATAGATAAAATAACAAGATCACGTTTCAGTATATAGGCATATATCTCTTCAAATTTTTTTAATGAAAGTTTCATTGAATTTTTACCAGATGGCCCGATATAAATATACTCGATTTTCATTAAATTATTAATGAAAATGAGTCTCCATGCGCTAATTTTCACGGAAAAAATGTTCCGCTATAATGCTACAAAATAATCAATTTCATGTTTAAATAATTAATTGATTTATCACTGTGCATAAAATTTTGTATATACATTTCATGTTTTTAGTTACCAACACTCATGATGACCGATTTTAAATTTATCATTGTGCATTATAAATTTCGTACAACTTGGCAACACTGCGGATCAATTTTCATCCCTGCATCAAAGTTGTCTCTGGTTCTAGACGCTTGTGTGAAAACCTACCTTTTTATTTTAATTATGATTAGATAGAGGTAATAGAACGACTTCAATAATTAAAATGTATTGCAATCAACAAATAATTAATCTACACTTATTGATATATTTCAATTTATAGTAATTATTATCATCCAGTATTTCATTTATAGTCTCATTAGTTTTATTAAATATATTTCGCCAAAAGGGTACTGCCGTAGTTAAGTAGTCCCAGGCCACCAGCGATTTATCGTTTAAACCGGGCGAGCATCTTTCGACTGTTTTTTTGAAAATGCATTATAGCACAGTTTTTATGGCAAAGGTCAATATTTTTATATAATTTTACTATCATTCATTTTTAACTAAAATATACCATTGTTGAGTCTCCTTTTGTTCTTTTTACTCCATATCTAACTTTTTTGCAAAATCAGGTGTTACACCTGATAAATTTCACCGTTATTATCATAATTTACCTGTATCCAATAATGTTAAAGACCTGAATTTTCGATTGAAGATTGAATTATAATTTGTATGTAAAGCTAAAATAAGCTAAGTGACGTTTTTTTATACCATTTATTGATAGATTCTTAGTTTGTACTTTGTGAACAATGTTTTCAATACCTTCTTCATTGAAGTTAATAAACAGTTTGAAACTTTTACTGATTTTTTATTTAAATTTAAACTATTGAACAATGTTTTATCGAAACTCTAAAAATGTGAGTTATCTTGTTTTTGCAGAACGGGATATTTTTGTATTTTATTTATTTAAGGTCCCCACTAACTAATTTTAGATAGATGACCTAAAAAAAGGTCATCATCCAAAAATATTGCGGCCTGTCTAACGTAGCACACATACGAATGTGGCCCGAACGAAAAAAAGAGTATGGCTGGTGTAGAACAACCAAAAAAAAGGTCATAGGGTACGCCGACAACCATACCACCATACCACCATACCACCATACCACCATACCACCATACCACCATACCACCATACCACCATACCACCATACCACCATACCACCATACCACCATACCACCATATCACCATACCACCATACCACCATACCACCATACCACCATACCACCATACCACCATACCACCATACCACCATACCACCATACCACCATACCACCATACCACCATACCACCATACCACCATACCACCATACCACCATACCACCATACCACCATACCACCATACCACCATACCACCATACCACCATACCACCATACCACCATACCACCATACCACCATACCACCATACCACCATACCTCCATACCACCATACCACCATACCACCATACCACTATACCACTATACCACTATACCACTATACCACCATACCACTATACCACTATACCACTATACCACCATACCACCATAAAGTGATCCTACAATATACTTTTAAGTCAGTCAAAACTAGTAAAATATTGAAACGAAAGTAGTAGTATCAAAACAAAAGGAGTACCCATATGAGTAAAGTATCAAAAGCAAGGTATCGGGTACTAAATTACCCGGTATCGAAAGAATAGTATCGATACCAGTATCATATCAGTAGTATCGTAACATCCCTAGGTACTGACCACTAAATGTATTAAGGCCAAGTTCAACTTTGTTTGACATATAAACACGATTTTTTTAGGTTAGAAAATTGCATTATCGATTTATTCATTCGAAGTAATACAAGACGTCACTTTAAATTTCTATCTCTTTATGTCAACAAATATGTAACACGATCAATTTATAAAACGTATGTCACTAATGAATATGTGGCGGCAACTGACGGCAACACCGTCAGCTACTAGAGTACATACAGGTCCGGTATAAGCCATATACAAATGGAAAATAATAATTTAATGTTTTGATTCAGTCAAATAAAATATAAAAATAAAATGTTTATTTTTTAAGTAAACGACATTTTTAAATGGATACGTCTTCAATCAAAAATAATATAGGCTAATACTCAAGTGTATACGAGTGTACTGGACAAGAGATAATTTTACCCTTTACTCCAGTTTTTTGTAATGAAACCAGCTGTAAAATAGATATTTGTGTACCAAGGCTGTGTTTTGGCCGACTTACGCCCGTATGCACCGTACACGTTTAATCCAGATCAAGGGTTTAATCGCGTTTAGTACCATATCTAATGGTACTACCATATGGTACCATATGGTACTAAACGCGATTAAATCCTTGATCTGGATTAAACGTGTACGGTGCATACGGGCGTTAGACATATGCGCCCGAGTCTAAGCGTGTTCTGGTTAAGATAAGAGTTATAGGCAAGAAACGGATGTTCCATCAAACTTGACATCGTGATAGATGTCAGATAAGCAGGTGTACTGAAGATGAACTTTGCAGGACCCAGCATCAGATAGATATAACACTTGATATTCCAAAAACCATGCATACTACACTGAAAAAGAACGAATGGAAGTGTCAGAAGGATGCTAAAGGCAAAAAAATAGACGGAACAGAGCTGAATAGATAGATAAGTAATATTTTAGCCAGGAGAGAGTTGATTAATGTTATAAATATAGTAAATTTATGAATGTATTTTTAATGTATAATTTTAGTTTATTTTCATTTTTGGTATAAAACTATGGCTGACATAATAAAACTCTTAAAAGTATATATATTTTCAATCTTTATTACTATACATTATTTTGTTTTCATTTGTTTTCTCTGACATAGGGAAAATGTTAGAAAACCCTGGTCATAATTGTTTACAATGTTGATGTTTCTAATGATACAAAACATTACAGAGGAATGATACTTAGCCGATGAAATCTATGATGCCTATCTATGATGCCTATGAAGATTTAAATTTATTTCTGCGCACCGTTTTCGATCAACTGATATCCCGAATTCATACAAGCCCCATCTTCGCACCACGTAGAATCAAATCTGCTTAATCTCATACCATTTTTTTCAGTATCAAGGATATTCTTAGTGTAGCTGATCATGTTTCAAGTCATTGAACCTAAAAAATAACAAATATCAATAAATATAATTCGGAATTTATTCCAAAAACATTTTTCTTTGGGAATTATATAGGATTTCTCGTTAATATACTGACAAACTTTTAAAGGCGGTAGGTGCATCAAAATAAACATTTAATACATTAAATAAATGTCAAATAAAATATTTCGACAGAAAATAATTTTAGCAACAGCAAAAAAAAAAAGAAGAAAGAATCCTAAATACATTAGCTACAAATTAGTACAATTAATGGTGAAAATAAATATCCCAATCAGAAAAAAATTAATTAAAATTTGAACACATTAGCGTTATAGGCGAATTTCTTCCAAGTTCGTTTGAATACTTGCTGTATAAAATGTTTTATGATATCTAATGGCTGTTTGGGGAATATTAAAATTTATTTTATTTATCAAAAATGGTACATCAATAGTGTTATGTAATATTTTATAAAGAAATGTCACACTGGAAACTACCTTCTATTTTCCAAAGATTGGTATGCTGAACCTCTATAGAAGCAGAGATTGTTCAATACCTCGAATGGGCTACAGCCCATCTATTTTAAAATAAAGGTACTTGAGAAATCGCCGCTGAACATTTTCCAATGATCTTTTATGAATACATGTAAATAAGGTTCCAGATAAGAGATGCATATTCCAGCTTGGAACAATCTAAAGAAAAGTAAAGGATCTCCAAGCTTTGAGAGTTTGTAAAAGAACGACTATTACGGATTAAAAACCCTAAGCTTTTCAACGCAGAAGTGCAGAAGCAACGGTATTATCAATATAAGCCGAAAAAGTAACTTTTTGGTCGAATAATATACCTAAATCTTAAATTTGTGCACAAGTCGATAAAGGTAGGCCGTTAAATAAATAATCAAACTTCACCTTGCTAATACTTCTAGTACAGGAACATACTTTAAATTTAGACACATTCATAAACAGCTTGTTTTCATTACACCAATTTTCAACGATGCCCAGTTGGGTCTGTAAAAAATGGCAGTCTTGAATTGAAGAGATTGAGGTAAATATTTTTAAGTCAGCAGCGAACAGCAGGTGATTGCATGTTAAGTTTATTTTCAAGTCATTTATAAATATACTAAATAATAGTGGCCCCAGATTGGAGCTTTGTGGAACTCCAGATGTTGCTGTGGAGGGAGAGGATGAAAATCCGTTGTAAAAGACATAATTAAAACTATGATTTAGGCAAGAAAAAAATTATCTTAACAGCGACTGATCAAACCCTAAGCTTACCAACTTCCTTACAAGAATATTATGATCCATTCGATCAAAAGCCTTTGAGAAGTCTGTATAAAAGCCTTTGAGAAGTCTGTATATATTACGTCAAATTGACCTTTCTGGTCGTCTACATCTGAACATAATAATATGTCCGAAAATGCTTCGTTTTTAAAACACATTTATTAAGCAAAAAAGTTTATTTTGATGTCCCCTCTACCACCCCTAAAATTTTGTTGGTATATTTACAGGACTTTTTGTATATTTAAATCTGTACAATGTAGGTACTCATCAGATTCTTGTTTTCAACTAAAAATATAATGAAACAGAGTTCAGAAGTTACAGGGAAACTATTACTGAAAAAATAAAAATAATAGTTACCTATATATAGATTTATAGTTATTACAAAATACATTATGGGCAGGTTGTACAAAAAATATTCTAAACTCAGTTTAACTAACAAGAGTTTTATTTTTAACTAGTTATATTCAAAAACAAATGTAATTTTTAAACAATAACCGATGAATATATGACAAGGATCACAGTTTAAACTAAGTCTACATTTTAACTGCCTATTGTACAACCCGCCATATGTACAATTAAAAATTAATTGTATTTCTTTAAAATGCGTTTTATTCTGTTGATTAAAACCATTCGATAAAAAAATTAAAAAGTATGGGTATAAAGGTGTTTTTTTTTTATATCTATGCTATAAAGCATGAATTGGAGTAGCATGTAGATTATCTAAGTAACAGGTCAGAGAGGTTAAAATTAAATAACATATGCAGTAGGATTCTCATCTTTCAGTACGTCAACTATCGAGACTCCTATCTTCGTTGGACAGACAGCGATTTTAATGTAATGTCTCTCTCTATTCTGTATGTAATGTGTCAAGTTCGCACAAAAGAATCGCTGTCCTGATCAGAAGAAATTAACCATATCAAAGGAAGAAAATTAGGTCCCCTGTTATTTTTAATTTATATTAATGATTGTTGATGTCGCAATAATTAATATGACATTTACCTGTTTGCCTACGATGTCCTTATCTATGTTTCTTGTAAGTTGTAAGGATTCAGATAACTTAGTAAGAGTTAATTGTCAATGAAACTCTGCAAAATGTTTATAAATGATGTTGTAATCATTTGTTAAAAATCAACACAAATACCTAAAATAAAATATAAGCTGATAAGTAATAGCTATATGCAGTTTGTGGACAAACAATATAGGAAATTGTAAGAAATTCTATACAGTTAGTAGAAAAATTCAAATATTTAAGGATAATTATTCAGAAACAGAAGAAACTCACAAACCATAATATGCAAATACTGTTATCAAAAGAATTGCAGTTAAACTACATTTCCTATTTAGAATTTGATTATAATAATTGTTATATTATTACATTTTTTACTAAATTTGAATATTGTAATATTAGAAAACTAGCCAAATAAAGAAAATAAAAATAAAATAAAAACCGAAAACATACCTGGATCTACAATAATATATAAATAATAAGTACATTTTAATCTTTTAAATTATTAAAGTCTATTAAATTGAAATGACACGTCAATCAATATACGTCAAACTTTCAAAACAAACATACTTGTGTTGTATCCCAAACAGAAAATACCATAATTTATTTACTTTAAACCTTTCCCCGCACAACACCTCGCCCCTCACCCAGGAACATGGTCAAATTGGGCTAAGCCATTTTACATTCGTCTGCATAGGGAGCGATGTTGCAATTTTTCAATTTAGTGTCTATTCCGTCTGTTCAGATGGCAGCATCTTATGGGCCCTACATTTTTAAATCTTATCACAAGATTCCTGAAATAATTAGGCAAAAAAAAGAATGTATTTTGCGTTTTTACTTTTAAATACTATAAAAAATGATGGAAAGTCCATAACTTCTAAATATTTGTTAAATATCCCTTATTAAAATATTATGCATTAAAAATAAAACAAACTAAAGACTTTCCACCATTCTTTACAGTTTTTTGAACCCATTTATGAAATCAGTTTTTGAAAATATTATCGTTCAGAGCTGTATTTCTTGTGATAAAAAAGTCGCCGTCACTTGTCATTGATAATGCGTTGAACTTGCCCTTAAACTGGAAGAACAAAGCCGATCAAGAAAATCAAGCCGCAAAGCGAGGTAATATTTGACACTATGGCGCCCACACGTGCGTATCGAAATGCACTAAAAAGGAACAGCAAAATTAAATTTAACACTTATTACATTCAACTACGACACCTTTTAATTTAAGAAAATCACTTTAAACTGTTTCTGATTAATACGCATCTAAAACAAATGTTCCAATAATAATAATAATAATAATAATAATTATTAAAATATTAATAAAAAATAATATAACTTATCGTAGTACGCCCGTGGGAAACGTGACGTAAAATGCTCGAAATTGGCAGTCTGGCGTCCAAACGGTCATGTCTACCGATCGTTGTCGGCTTAGAAATTAGGAGTAGGGTTTATGCAAAGAAGTAGAGAGGGTAGAACGATAAGGTACCGTCTGCGCATCCATCACGAGTGTAGAAATTATGCGTGATTCAGCCTTCCACTCTTACACACGTAAATGACAAGGAGAGGTTGCCCTAAAGCAATGTTAACAAATTCCAGGATCGACTTTATTCAGCGATTATGTTCATGTTTAGCTCTGTTTTTTGTTTGTGTTTTGGCTGTTGTAAGATTTTTTGGCGTCAATTCTTTGTTATCTTGCTTATATTTATGATTTTTTATGCTTTTATTTCGATTTAGTATTAAATTATACTTGTTAATTATTTTTCGATGCTTTATTTTATAATTGTTGCACAAAATGTTGTTAAACCGTCCCTGAATTTTGTTTACAAAATGGGCAAAACGAAATTGTGCATAGTGTCCAGACTTTTTCATTAACAGTTATCATTCTACCCCTCTCTACTTCATTGGGTTTATGTCAACAAATCAGTGGTTTATGTCATATAGCCATCCAGTTTAATATCAAGGTCGGTGGTACTGACTCGCAAAACCTTTCCAGGACATTCAAATACCAGTCTTTAAAACACAGTCCACACCTTTCAGAGTCAGTGTGTGCACGCCCAAGAAGACAAATCTGCTTCAGTTCGCCAGGGTAACAAAAATCGAAAGGTAAGACTTGATTGGTGAAGCTTCAAAATCTTACTTAGGGACTGCGATATACCGGTATCTTACCCATCACCTATTCAATACTATAAATCACATACGGGCATCTTCGGTTCGAAAATACTTCGAAGAAGTATCTGGAGACTCGAAGACGAATAAGAGATGCTAAAGAAGTTACGTATGACCAGGGGTATGTGAGAGAAGCATCTGGAACTTTCTTCAAGGTCTCCTCAAACCGAAGATGACTTATTCGGCTCCTTTTCTTTTTTATTCGAGTCTCCAGAGGTTTCTTCAATCTATCCCCTGGCCCTACTACTTCATTTCTTCAGCTCCTCTTCTTCTTATTAGCTTCCAGATGCTTCTCCAACGTTTCTTTACCAAAGAACTCGATGAACATGAGAATTTCATAATTGTGAAGGTTGTTTCATTTTCATTTTAGAGTGTTTATCTTTTTGTATGTCTACTGTAGATGCATTTCTTAGGCAGTGAGTAAGTTGTAACATATTTTTTACAACGTTTTCTGCATTTACATATTTTCTTTTAGTATACGGAGAATGGTCGCACTGCGCAGCCTTCTGAGTGCCTTTTAAAAGGAGATAGAAAACTCCGCCATTTTGAACCCTTATTACGTGTTGCCTACATCTTGGTGCAATATTTTTGATAGGTGCGTTTTAATCATCCGCTTCTGCTTCGGAATTGTCGGTTTTCTTGTTTTAATCTGACAGGTTAAAACGACTAAACCGACAATTCCAGAAGCAGAAGCGGATAATTAAAACGCACCTGATATTTTACTTGCTGCTGTCAGTGTCAGTGAATATTATTTTTGAAGTCACAGTTTATTGCTAAAGACTCAGTTAGCTCACTCGGACCAGTTGAAAGTTCCAAAATAACATCCACTCCAGGGATACAAATTCAGTATACGCAGAAGACTGCTGTTTTATTATAGGCGGTTGTCATATATTGTATTATCCGAGTTGCACAGTGTATAAACTGAAATATTGAGATCAAAAGTGCTGGCGCAGAGTGAGCGATCTGATTCATTAGCTGTAAACTGTGTCACAGGGTTCAAAATGACCGCGCCCTATAGGGACCGTGCGTGAAATATAGAGGCAGCACTACTGCCGAACTTAGCCCTCTCTAGTGTTTAATTTTAGAATTAAATGGGGTAAACATTGCAAGTAAATAATAAAGGGTATTTTTTTAAATATTAAATATTGTTAAAAATAGATACCGGCCCGTACCAAACAATCGTGTACATGGTCAAAATGACGTTAAATGTTAAAACATTATTAAAATCTGGACATGCTTATACATTTTAAGCAAAAAGATTTAAATGGCTAAGTGACAATAAATTGTAAAGTTGTACCTTAAACAAGTGTATCCAATGTTAAAATATCGGTATTTAGTAACACTGAATTTAAAAGTATTACAATAACATTTAAAAAATGTAAATTAATAAAAAAGATTGATAATAATAATTATAAATCTTTTTAGCTTTATGTTAATCGAAATGTCATTCATCCACTGACGTTTATGAGATGTTCAATGATACGTATTATAGATTGCTCACCCATCTATAAAAAAATTATGAAAAGCGGGTTGCAATGTGCCTTTCCTAGTGCTCACTAAATAGAGCCGTTCTAGCCCAAATGTGTTTTAAAATAAAATTTCAGAATTTTAATCTTTAGAAAAAGAAAATAATTAAAGTTTTACTTCAAGACATGTCATTATGTATTTGGAAAGTTTTCATGTAGTTAAATAATATTAAGAGATCTAAACAATTTTTATAACAGATGGATATAAATAATTTTAGACCACTATTTCAGAAAAAATTCTACATAAAATACATAATTGTAATATGTAATTCAATTTTGAAAAGGTAATGTAAACAATTTTGATATGAGGTATAAACAACTTTGGTAAGAGTTGTAATTGGACACTTATCTATTATTCTGAATAATGTTTAATGGTAATGTCACTAATCTCTTTTGACAGTAATTGCAATGTATTATTTATGATTTGTTTATTTTAATAATAAATAGAAATAGTTAATAAATTGTAAAGAGGGCCGTGATATTTTTGTCAAATTAGACATTCTTATTTCATAATAGAGAGTTATTGCAAGTTCAGTTAAGGTCAGTCATTATTAGTGCCGCTCTTATTTTGACATCTAAGCATGCGCAGATCACTAACTTTAATAAAGATTCTGCCTGTCCTTAATAAGAAAGTTATTGCAAGTTCACTTAAGGTCAGTCACTATTAGGGCCGCTTTTATTTTGACATCTAAGCATGCGTAGATGTTTATGTTCTAAAACTGACTTTATTAAGGATTGTGCCTGTCCTTAATTGTGGATGTTTAAGGGTAGCAGGTAGTGGCGACTTTATAGTTTTCGGATGCGCTCGCCGACATTCGTATCCGTTAGAAGTTTTTAATTATTAAATATTTACTATATTCGTCATTTAAACCTTCTAAAATTATAATTTGTTATGCCTCTTTAATATTATAGACAACAAAAAAGATTAACTATGATTTAAAGTTTAGTGGCTGGCTTTATAGAAATTTGCAATATCTCTCTATTTAGGACAGGCACAATCTTTATTAAAGTTAGTGATCTGCGCATGCTCAGATGTCAAAATAAGAGCGGCACTAATAGTGACTGACCTTAAGTGAACTTGCAATAACTCTCTAATAACATTCTACATTAGTTTTAATCAACAGAATAAACGATTATCTGTAAAATTATATTTATATAAAATGTTCATTTAAATATGTAAAAATCTTAATGACAAGAAAACACTAAAGATTATAATTTCTAAACCGGTTCTGTAAATGATTTCTTTACAACTATGTGCTCAAAACTGGTACAAGCTAGATAAAAAGAAAACTTTGCCCAGTGAAATAAGCTTTTCGTCGTCTGATTTACATATGGATAAGCAATCTTTGTAATTATGTATATCATTGGGTGTGAGGCATAATTGTGCTCTGTGGAAATTTATAAAATTTCTTTACTATCGAATGAAATCCAGGTTTCCAAAGTGATGTGTTTGTACATCCACGGATGCAGCAAGTTTTTTCGATATTGATATTACGAATATAATTCGACTTCATTTTATTAATAATTATTAAACAATAAATGCCGTATAAAACATTAATAAATACCCCCCATAAAGTTCACATTTTTGTCACCAGTTAGCGTTAAATTTGCACTTTTTCTCAAATATCTCAAATTAGGTCAATTTTAGGGAAATCATGTATAGGGACAAAATAATAGAGAATGACATCATAAGCAACTTTTATCATGATTCGCATACTTTTCTTATCTATACACAGAAAGAAAAGTAAAAAATGGCCATGACTGTATTATCTTAGGCAACCCATTTGCGGTATAATTAAAAACTCATTTTATTTAATAAAAAACAACTTTCATCCATTAAACAGATGGGTGAAGGTCGACCTTACTTACGGATCCTGGACTAAAAGCTCTGTATTGATTTCCTTTATTGTGTAACAACGGCTGAAAAGATATCGTACCTCAAATCCTAATCATTTTTATCAAATTGCATAAATAACCCTTGTCAATGTACATCAAATAGAGGAAAGTTTTTTTTAATACATGTGCTTCGAAAATTGCATTAACCAAGAAGCAGCTTACAAAATTGTAGGGAAAAAATTATACTACTTACTTTTACAAAAGTTGCGTTGAATCTTATAAAATAACAATTATATTTCTAGTCGAAAAGACCAATGCGCATATCGTCATTCTCTGGTTCGAATTCATCGTTCTTTTGTCTTCTTTCTTCTGCTCTGCAGCAGCAACTGCAGAACTACCTCCACCAATGGGCATGGAATTCAATTATTCACGACTTTTCGTGATAAGTTCTTTAACGAA
Organism: Psylliodes chrysocephalus; assembly: GCA_927349885.1. Taxonomy (NCBI): domain Eukaryota; kingdom Metazoa; phylum Arthropoda; class Insecta; order Coleoptera; family Chrysomelidae; genus Psylliodes; species Psylliodes chrysocephalus. The sequence continues at coordinate 17,322,367 of OV651824.1, forward strand.
CTTTCCACTGAGTTCACCGATTATTTTCTTGAGTTTTTCGCCATTTTTTCGGATCAAAACGGCTATAATAATAAGTAGGCAACCTATGTGTAATGTTTAATGTGAGCCACATTTAAAGGTCGATTTAATACCCCTCGATGCTCGACCCCACCATATTTATACAGCCAATATCATAATTAACTTTTGGCACCAATAAGCAGCTCTTGCGGCACTACTGAGCATGTGCATTGCGTCTCGTTTTTAGACAAGGCTGCATCATTAAACAGTTGAGAATATTTTATGTTTAATTAATTTGGAGTTTTATTTTTACAAACACATATACGTTCAGCGTTGGTCTCACGGGTAATTTTAGTTAGTCTTAAAATACAGTTGTAGGTATATAAAGAAATTTATTAGTATATTACGTAACAAGAGTTGTAAGTAACCCGTAAATTTCACAAGTGCGTAATGGGCTTACAACTCGTGTAACGAACTATACTTTTTCTACGCCCACTTATTTTCTTCTATTAAATAAAGGACATATGTATGTGTCGCCAATCCATAAATTTTCGATATGTAATTTTGTACCTTTCTTTGGACTTTAGGGGTAACAAATTATGTGTGGCAGCTTGAGCTTTTTCTAAGATCTCCGGTGGAGTGCTCATAATTTCATAACTTTCACTACTAACAGATATATTTGTAGGTAAAGTTGAGAAAATGTTCGAATACAATAATATTTTGTTGCAAAAATTGACAATAATGTGTTGCGCACATTTAGGAGCGTTATTTTTTTAATCCAAAATGTATCTAGCTAAAGCTGAAAGTTTTTATGTTTTTTAATTGATTAAATTTATGTAAATAGACCAAATAAAGTCGAACGTAGATAAAAATTTTATTGTAATTTGATTAAACTAAGAAATTTAAGTCTTCTTATCAAAACGCACGTGTATGTTATGAGATCTCATAACATACATGTTTTCGTTAAATGTCATTTACAAGAAATTTTGACAGTGCAATTTTTAAGGTTAATTGACATGGGCGTAGAAAATAGGTATTTAACGACCTAATGTAATATTCGCATTTTAATGTAAGAATTCGTTAAAAGATTTCTCTATAAAAATGAAAAATCAAGCTTAACATTTGGTATAATTTTCATTGTTTTATTTGACAGTATCAATTTTTCTATATCGTTCAGGGCCTATTAGAGGGGGTGGGTAGCCGGGATAAAATTCCGGGGCCCGGTCACAAGTGGGGGCGCGGTAGCGGCACAAGGGGGGCCCGGTTTCTTTAGGTGAGCTCGTTTTATCTTTTTAGAAGTTCGCCACAAAAGGGAGGAGCGCTTGTTTTTGTAAAATAGAAGATGAGGACCATTTTTTTTTTGTTTTTTTTGTTTTTTTTTGTTTTTTTTTGTTTTTTTTTTAAGAAATATTGTGAAAGGGCCTAATTTTTTTATAAAATTGTCACGGGGTCCCACCTGGAAAATTGTTCCGGGGCCCCACCTGGCTCTCGGCGGCCCTGATATCGTTACAAAACATATCAAACAAGAATGCAAGTGTAGTCATAGATAAATCTTATTAAAAAAAAGTAGGCTATTAATAAAACCAAATAACGCCCGATTTTGTCAACATTAACTGGTTGGATTAATACTCGAGAATACCGATCAAGGAGAAGCGACAGCTTGGTGTTTTCAGTGTACCGTTTTGTAACGCGCATGTGCGAAAATAAGTTGTGTATCACTCAAAATGATATTATCTGTCAAGTAGTGTTTAGTACGTGAGCAATGTTAAGTGATATTTTTTGGTGTTTGTTTTGTGTAGTAATAAGAAAAAGATTTTTTACACACTTAGGCATTCTAATACAGATATAAAATGTACCAAATAAGTTATTAGGAAACTAAGAATTTTATCACATGCATAAATATTAAGTATATTGATTTATTCATTTTTGACATTTTATTTTTCATATGTAGGTATTGGATTTTGTGAAATATATGTTTATTTGTTTATTTTATTTTGAAATTATATTTAACAAAATATAATAAATCCGCGTGTTTCAATTAGAATTGGTCAAAGTGGGCGAAATCCCTTTATTATGTCTAAATTGTAAGTTACAATTATGTCAATATAAAGATGTTCTGCCCATTCATATTTACATTTATTGAATAAATCGTACTGGAGTTGATTTTGGAAATATTAGTACATACTTAAATAAGTACTATTTCTAAAATCTCGTCTATGCTCAGACAGCACACATAGTCCAATGGACGTCCACTTTAGATCCATTTGAGGGTCCATATCCGGGCATCCAGTGTACGTCCGTTTATGCTAATTAATTTGACAGCTGAACATAGATACTCAGAGAACGTCTGTTTTTGGACTTAATTTTAAGTTTAGTATTATTTTGACGTCCAGCGGACGTCCATCTTACGTCATTATTTATCAAGCCTACCAGATAATATCCATCTATACACAATTCTTTTTTTTTTAATATAATTCGTCATTAAAAATTAACAAATTGAATCTATTGCATTTTATTCTATCAGCGGAAGTTTGAAATCTTATTCCATTATAACTATATCTAGTAAAAAGTCTAGCGGTTGAAAGCGTAAAACGATAATGGATGTGTCGTGAGTTCGATATCTGCTCAGGTCAAGCGATCTTTAATTAATAAAAAAAAAGAAATGGTGTATAGCGATTTGCGAAAATAATAAACAAATTATTAATAATATAAAATAGTGTGTGATGAGTTGCGGTTCTGTAAAAAAAGTGGGGATGTGGTCTCAATGGAAATATAATCCTGGACGTTTTTGAATGTCCAGTATTCGACGTTCAAATATATTCCAGAATTGGACGTCCTCTGAATGGTCAAAAGTGTGCCATTTGTATACTTCACTGGACGTCCATTGGATGTCGGAAGTCCAAAAAAAAAACTCATTGTTGGACGTCTAGACATCCAAAATTGTATATCGAATGGACGTCCAATGGACATATTTGTATTGTCTGACGCAAGCGCATTACAAAGATTTTGGAGAAAATCCATCAAAAATTACACAAAATATTCATTATAGGTTACCGAAATCATTTATCAGGACTCCTATTTTTTATTACGATATTTTCTTACCTTGAACTTACTCCAAAATTAAGGAATTTGATTGTATTCTTGAAGACGAAGCGATCATAAAATTGTATCTTTTAGAAGCCTGGATTGCCTAGTAGATGAAGATAAAAAAGACGAAATTGGTGTGAAAATTTTATTAACGCTTCGTGCCAAACATTAAATAGTACCATAAACATAATAAGAAACAAAAAACAAGTTGAAATTAAACAAAACAATCGAAAACAATTTTACCCGTAGGTATAAAGCTAAATAATATGTCAACAAACCTAACCTAAACAATAACATTAAGTAACTATAAATATAAATAGGGTATTTAACAATCTGTAATGTTTCACACTATTTCAATATTTCAACATGAAAAAATTTAATTTTTCCGGGAGCTAAATTTATTTTATCAACATGACAACACTGTAACTCTTGGTACATGATAGGTAATTTCGGTTTCTAATATATTTAATTTTTAGTTTCATTAAATAAATCATGGAAATAAATATTAGTCAAAAATGGATTTAAAAATTTTCGCTTAACGCGTGGAAAATGTTTGAAATTTGGCAACACCTCTACACCATAACAATGTCAATGTGCGCAGTAAATATGCGTCTGTAGAAACTTTACTGATTTTTAGATACATTATAACAATGTAAAAACTTTACTGATTGTTAGATACATTATAACAATGTAAAAACTTTACTGATTGTTAGATATATTATAACAATGTAAAAATAGATAAAAAGCAATTTTTAAACCACAATTTATTATTTTATAAAACATTTATTATACATATACGTTTTCGGTAACTTACACCACCAAAGGGCGATTATATACAAATTATTACATAACTCTTTTTTTTTCGGTTTTAGAAACATTTTACAAACTTTTAACTTAACACTTTTTTAAAACAACAAAGATAAAAAAATGTCATTTCAATTAATTTATTTTGTTTTAAAACAAATATTCTACCTACCTAAATTTTATTACAAACTTATTCGAAACGTCAATTTTATTAATTTAACCCATTTTAAATAGCATGGCTACATAATTGCCTATTTAGGGCTATTTAGGCATCTAGTAAGAAGAAATAATGACTAGAACCTATTTTTCATTTTACCTAATAGGTACCTATAATATTTAAGTACCTATAGTCATTAAAGAAATTGTTTGATTTTACTTTTTCGATTAAAATACCTATAGGTATAAATAGTGTCGATAGGTAGGTATAACATATAACTGTGCTTGGTGCATTATTATTAATATTATTTAAACTATGTTAAGTACAAAATGATATCACAATAATAATTATTTTTTATAGTAGGTAATCACAATATACTTTTATTTTAGATTCACTTAAAAACTACAGGTATTCTAGGGGTTATTATTGACAACCTGTTTTACTTTTAACAGGTACATATAGGTTATTTTTATTATAAACACACAACACACATAAATTACCATAGGTAAATTACCTACAACCTGTTTAAAAATAACATCAGTTTGTCTATCATAACCCCATTTTTGTCATGATAAGCATTTTGATGTTAATAAAAACTACACAACAGGACCTTACAACTTAGAAAACTCTTCAAAGCAAAAACTTTTTTTCAAAAAAAATATCAATTCAACTTCAAGCATAATTGAATATTTAAAACCATAAAATTGAAGCGTCTGCCATCTTCCGGATGGTAGCTTAATGAAGTATTTTATTCTTTTTACTCCCGACAACTAACAGTGCTCTCGATGATATTATCAAGTTGAAATATATTAAAATGTATTTAAAAAAATGGATAAACTGATGTGAATTAATTATTGTAAAGCATTAAATAGAAAAACTATACGCAAATTTGCAACTGAAAATGTAAAATTTGAAATCAATTTGATTTATTTATATTTTAATACAACTAGTGACACCTATTGGAAATCTAAGTAAATACATGATTAAAGAATACTTTAATTCTGTTAAACTATTCAATTCAATTTTCGCTTTTACGTATAGATGTCGGATTTATGAAAACTCCTATTTTAATAAAATAGATGTAAAGAACGGAAAATTTAGTCTGCCAACGTAATTCTAAAAAAAATATATTACCTACTAATATTTATTAAATATTCCATTTCAGAAAAAATGTGTTTTCACATACAATAGATATAGTTAATCGACAGTTAATTTTTTGAAAGAACCCTCAACGCCGCTTCCAAGCTCTTCGTTCATTTCCGACACTAGAGAGCAAGTTTTTTCGTCTATTTCAATGTACATGTCGTCTAGAGCTAACACAGATTCGCGTTTTTCTTTTAAAAATATCTTGAATTTGTCCAGCATCTCTTTCAACGGTACTTCGCCGCCATATTCTTTCGGTAGGATCTTTTTGTCGATGTGTTCGTAGACCTCTTCGATCTTTTTGTAGACCTGTAACAGATTTTGAAGATAAAAAAATTACAAATGCACGTAATATGTGATACAAAAAATTACAGAGGTATTTGTTGTAAATTTTGGTCTTTGGACACTTTATAAAAAAAAATGCATGATTTTAGGCATCAACTCTCTATTCACAATTCAAATTAATTTTCGCGCACCTGTCACTTGTCACCTCCTATAAGTAGGATATTTGTTTATTTACATTTGCTGCGTTTGAATATCTACATCAGATGCATCTTAGATGTGAATTTTTTATCACGTGATTGGATTAGATTTAAATGTAGATGTAATAAACGCTCTAGACTTTATTGGTCACGTGATAAAATGACAATGACAAGTTAGAAAATTATGATTTTTAAATTTGAGACTAGAAATCAACCTAAATTTTAAATCTAAACCAAAATTAAACAAACCAATCACTTTCATATTCCCCAGCTAGCACATAACGTTGCCAAGCCTTTCGGCGATGTTGCATTAAGGGAACGTAATAACATTACTGTACAACGTAAATGCAACGTTCATGAGAAGTTGTTGATTGGGAAATCAATACCTCGCAAAACTTCTATTTGTTATTTACCTAGTTAACCTACCATAAACATTACAAATCTGAATTCAGAACGTTTAGTTTTATGTCAATTGTCACTTGTCAGTTTTTCTTGTCAATTGTCTTTTTTAATGGTTTATTTTTCGACATCCAGAATTTATTTTATAAATAATTATTATTTATACATTCGAATAGATTTGGTAAGGATCCTCTATAAAATAGATAACTATTTTCTAAACCATTGTCTTTGTTTCAGATTACAATGCCTGATGTAAATTTATTATTTCATTCATTAAGTATCTTTAGCAGTCGATGCCGATGACACCAAATAAAAAAAAAAAACTACAATAAAAACAAAGAATTGCAGATCAATCGTTGTAAACCAAAAGATAAACATTTAACCGAATGTCCGGCAACATTTTACACCAAATACTTATAAAAGGTAATTATACTTTATCGAACTAAAAATACATTTTAAAAATATTATTTTTTAGGTTTCCTTCGACATTCTAGGAATTTTAGAAGCAAAAGTAAATACTACAGAAGTGTAAAGAAGAATATAACACCTGAAGTTTTATAAAAAGTGAATCTATAGGTACATGATATGTCAGGTATATCAGAATTCAAGCAGTTCATTCTCTTCAACAGGCTAGATTGCCTGGAAATGCAACCATCAGTTCAAGTGAAAACCCAGCAGAAAAGTTGAGAGAAATCATAGATGATACTCTCGAGTATAATAGAATATCTTGCTTAAAAACACCAGTTGTTTTTTATAAAATCTACATATCGATGGCTCAATCAAATACTGCCACAACTAAAATACTATTATTTCAAGAAATTTCATTTTGAAATTTTGTAAGTCTCTATTATCATTATTTTGTTTTTGACATACTCTTTATATTTTATTTAAAAGCTTCGATATTTTGCTGTTAAATAAAATGATTACGATTATAAAAGTGAGTTGTTGCATAGTTGTAAAAAATTGGGGTGTTTTTGAAGAAAATAACTCGAATTGAGGCAGTTTTAGACACAGTTTGTGGCTACATTTTAAATGATTTATCTTTAAGGATATTTTTGTTTGTGGTGGTATTTAAAGTAAAACCGTAATGATGTTTTGCATCCATTGAACCAAAAATGTAATTGCTTTGTTTTTTGACTTGTGACGGTTTTTGATTGAGCCATCGATATATCTACTTTGGAAATCAAGCATAAAATTTGTAAAATTCAAACAAATTTCAATACACTAACATTGGTTGTTTTATTTAAAACAACAAAGTAAGGCATATTTTTTAATTTCTATATAATTTCCTTTAATTAATAATAGGTAAACAAGTTATCAATTTCTTTTTTATTCAGTGTATTGAGAAGTAAAATATTTTTATATAAAAATATAATTTATGCTCTTCTAATAAATTGTCATATTTAGGTTACATTATAGCACTTTATAAATATCTATGCAAAAAAAGTTAAAAGGCTTGATTTAAAAAAGATATATCTCTGCGTCTTAGGTAAGAAATCAGCGAACTTAGCTATCCTCTAGTAATCTAATATAATAATATGTACCTAGTCATTGTTGTATTCGTTTATTATTTTTCACCAATCTAGCTTTATCATCGTTCACCATTTAAGGTTTTAGTGAACCTTTGCAATATTGGTACCTTATTATACTATTTAGCTAATTTTGTCCAATCGTTCAGTGCTTTCTAGGTAGCTTCTTCTATCCCACATGTGTACTTGTGTTCTTTTATTCAATAATTGTTCCATCAGTGATTGATGTAATTTATCTTTTCTGCAGTCGTTTTATATTTGAACTCTTATATTTTAGGTTAACTTAAATGATTGATTATCCTCACCATTCGTCTATCACATATCCATCGGCTTTTAAAGTCGATGGATGCCTTGGCTCATTGGTGAACTCACCGCTGGAAAAAAGAATGATTGACACATACAATCGTCTTTCCATCACTTAATTTACGAACGGTTTGCTGCAAGCGCTGGATACAGCACTGAATAAAAGAACACGCCTACACCTACCTCTACTTTTGTGCTATTGGTACTTGATTTCAAGAACATTTTAATAATAAATTTATATAAATATTTTGTTTTATTTGAAATTTTCATGTCTCGATTGAGATTTTACTATAGCCTCAATTTCAGCCTCTCTGTATTACATTACACAATGTGTGTCCACGGATGGACTTAATTATACTTGTAAAAATATTTATTTTAAATTAAAGAAAAAGTTATTTTTCATAATTTCTCAATGTGAATCGAATTTATTTAACAAGCAAGAAATTATGAAGAATTACTTTTTTAATTTAAAATAAATATTTTCACAAGTATAGTTAAGCCCATCCGTGGACACACTGTATAATGCTGTAGATCTAATTCACATTATAACATCAATAGAACGTTTCAGAGCAACTTTCGGGGTAAGTACCGTAAAAGTGCTAGTGTGATGTTTTTCGAACTTCACTTTGTAACTTCTGTGAGATGTGCTATAAAAGTCTTGCCGTTGCGGACATTCGGTAGTTGCAGGGAGATAAGGGTTACATTTACAGTACATTGCATGCGAGCTTAAAGAGCCTAAAATTGCAGCTTATTAACGTAGATGGGATGTTTTTGTGCTAGCTGGGTCACGCTGGTATAAACAAAGGAGAAATTGATAAACTTGGCCTCACAGAACACCTACTTTTTGGCATGAAATAAACATTTCATTCACATCTCATTTCAAATCGAGATGTAAAAAATGTAATCTGGACAGTTACATCCCCGATAAACAAATGCAGATGTAAATGTAGTAGATGTGTACGATGTGGATAAACAAATGCTCTAGATCAGTGGTCGCCAACCTCTCAATGTGTTGAGCTACTTTGTTAATTTTGGAATAAACAGCGAGCTACCCACACGGAAGCCACGTAACGCAACGTAAATGAAATAATTCACAGTTAATTTATCATTATATGTATTTATTTTACTATTTAACTGGTCATACATAATACATAGGTACTAATAATAAACTAAAGTCTATTCAGATTCCATTTACGCCGCGTCAAAACAATTTCTCTCATCCAGCAACAGCTCACGTGACATTTTTTTGCGCTTCTATTGGTTAATCGGTCGTTAATCATTTAGACGACGCGCAAATATTTTTTGTCAGAGTCGAATTCAGTTCAATTTGGATAATTATAAACGGCGTTTTGGTAGCATTCACCGTGTTGGTTAGTTTGGACATTTTGTATGTTTGATTGATTATAATTCATTATATTATAGTTTAGATATACTTATATTGTGTTATTTATTTTTTTGTTTTTGTGGTTGTTGTTAGTTTCGTCCTACGCCACAAAAAATAAAACGGTACAGAGAAGAAAAGCAAAAAATATATTATCTTGATGAGACTTGGATTAACGCAGGCCACACCAAATCAAAAGTATGTTTCGATATGTCGGTTTTTTCATCCAGACAAGCCTTTTTGGATGAAATTTTAACTGGTTTTAAAAACCCATCAGGTATGTGCGTAAAAACAGCTCATCATATGCCATATTGGAAGTGAAGAAGGCTTTGTCTCTAATGCACTTTATGTATTTGAGTTGAAAAATCCAGTGACTAACATGAAGAAATGTGTGGAGAATCGTTCAAAGAGTGGTTTTCAAACACCCTACCAAAATTAGAAGATAACTGCATTATTATTCGAGAAAGCTGGAAAAAATATCTACGACGTCTAAAAAAGGTGATATTTAAAAATGGCTATAAGGGAAAAAAATTGAATTCGACTACCAAATGCTTAAGATCCAACTTCTAAAACTTGGTAAGCAACATAAACATTATGATAGGTATGTAATAGATGAAATAGCTAAGCAGCAAAACAACATAATACTTTACATGTCTCCGTATCATTGTGAACTTAACCCTATTGAATTAATCTAGGTTGACGTTAAACAATACGTAGCAGATAAAAACTCAACATTTAAATCTGGAGACATTAAAATTCTTTTTGAAGAAGTAATATTATTAATTTCTCCAGAAAAATGGAAAAAATGTGGGAGTTGGATAATATTATAGAGGTTCAGGTAGAACCACTTGTAATTTTGATTAATGAAGATAGCCTTTCAAGTCTAACTAATTTATCCGATTCAGAATAGTGCTAAGTCAAGTAAGGAAGATTGCTATAATACAGGGTACAAGTTGTCTAATCTAAATACTCTAGTAGAACAAGAACAATAAAGAACAAAAGTTATCAAAAATACAAAAGGTTTCTTTTTAAGATGCACAATTTTAAATCAAATACCAAATTCAAATACCAAATACCTCTTATATTTAAAGTTTTTTTAATGCTTTTAGTAGATATATATTAGCTATTAAAGAATTTGCAATTATTTGGACACCCTGTACAATATAATTTTATAAGATGATTGTTTTAATGCTCTGTATCACAGTAGATATATGTAATGAACTAAATATAATGCAACCATCTCTTTTAAAGTCAAATACATTTATTAATTTGTATTGCAGGTTAACGCAGTTTATGTCGCTCACCTATCTTCGTCCAGAAATGTCACTAAAGTCTGGGAGACCGTGTATGGCATTTATTTTATAGTTTTACTTTACAAAATATGTTTTTATCGTAATAAAAAAATAATTTCACAATTACACTCTTTTATTTTACATTTTTGCAAGACGGAAAAGTAAAATACGGCCCTGCTCAATTTTAGCGTCTTCTGTTTACATCAGGCGTAAATTAAATTTGAATAGACTTTAATAACAAAATAACTAATTTTACTAGTACGTACTTGTTCATAGCTACATTCCTACCTACCAAACGAAGGTGTTTGAAAAATAAACACAAACTTTTATCCAGCCACAACGGCATGTCACGTAAGATTTAAAAATAGTTAATAATAACAACAAAAAGTAACGTACTACCATGAACATAAACATTGAAAAATAAAAAAGCACGTTCAATGAGAAGGCTGACACTCAGACTCATCGATAATTTTTTTAATGTTTGCAGTATAATTTGATGCAGCCATTCGAATACAATTATCCAAATGTTCATCTGTAAGTCGATTGCGATATTTGTTCTTAATAAACTTCATATTGAAAAAAGAAGATTCACACAAATAGGTTGAACTGAATAATGCTTTCACTTTCAAGGCAACACGGCATAGAACTGAATATTTGTCTTTACTTACAATAGGCCAGATACATTTGGTACTTGAGACTAACGATTTTGGCTAAATCATTTTGAAACTCAATTACTTCCATTTCTGTTGCAGCGATGTGTTTGCCAAAGTTCTGCATAACACAAGTTGCAAACTGTTGGATATCAATTTCCATAAAGGGTAAAACAACAAACTGCGCTACTAAAGCCATTTCGTTGAAATCCTTAAAACGATTTTAGAAGTTATTCTTCAGGGTAGAAACTATTTCTACATGATATTTGCTATCATAGGGTTCTAATGGATTTTGAGATATTTTTTCTGAAAGAATAGGAAAATGCTTGGCATCACGGTTAATTAGGTTTGGTTCCCAAAACTCCAGCTTTTTGATAAATGCTTTTATAACAGAAATCATTTCCACTAGTTCTTTGTCTCTCCCCTGAAGCTGCAAATTAAGTTCGTTTAATTTTTCTGTAATGTCCACGAGAAAACCAAAATGTCTAAGCCAGATTGAATTTTCTAGTTCCGGAGTCGGTTCATCGCGTTGTTTGAAAAATTGAACTATGCCAGATAGGACATCATTAAAACGTTTCAGCACCCGTCCTCTACTTAACCATCGGACTTCAGAGTAAAGGAGTAGGTCCCCGTATTGACAGTCAACTTCATCGGCCAAGGTTTTGAATATTCTTCTTTGTAACGCTTGAACTCTAATCTTGTTCACAATTTTTACCACCAATTTCATAACGTTGTGTAGTTTCAGGAAATTTCCACATATTGCTTGCTGATGGATAATGCAGTGGTAACAGAGAAATTGCGGAAAAGTTTCATCTTTACGACATAACACCACCAGACCCTTATCACAACCCACCATAGCTGGAGCGCCATCGGTTGTCAAGCCTACCATTTTCGATATTGGAATTTTCTCTGAAGAAATAATATTTTTTAAATGAGAAAACAACTCCTGTCCAGTAGTGTGTCCTCTCAGTGGAATAAACTTCAAAAGATCTTCTTTAATCGTAAAATCACTAAAAACCATCCTGACGAACACGGCCATCTGGGCAGTGTCAACATCTGTTGATTCATCCAGTTGAAGTGAAAAATAAACACAGTTATCTAAGTCAGTTCTTAACTGTAAAAAAATATCATTGCTATTACTTCTACACGTCTCATCACTGTATTAGCAGAAAGTTGCATAGATTTTATAGCTGAAACTATCTCGTCTTTATTTCTAAATTTGGCAAATAACGAATCAGCAGCTTCTAAAAACGCCTGTTTTATCATTTCCCCGTTTTCATAAGGTTTATTTTTTTGTGCAATTATCTGGAACACACGGTACGATGCTTCGGTTGCAGCCTTATTTTTGTCTACTGTTCTTAAAAATATTGATTGTTGTCCAATTTACTGCTTCAGTTTCTCCTTTCTGGCGGCAGAATGTAGTGGGAATGATTTTTCAAAATTAGAATGTACAGTTTTATGATGTCTCTCAATATTTCCTATTTTAGCAACGGAGAACGAAGTATTACATAACAAACACACATTTTTATCTTTAACTTCTGTAAAAAGTATTGTTCTTCCCATTCCGAATGAAAGTGGTATGTCTTTACCTTCTTACAACTGCTTGCCATAATATTATTTTTTGTTGTTCTCTACTAACCCAACCGCTGGACGTTGGTTACGCGTTCAGTTTTAAACTAAGCGCAGTGTCGCCGCGCCGTGCGTATTTATCCCGTTCAAAGCAATCCTGATCGTTCGCGAACACAAACGCGCTGGTCCGGCTGGTCGGTTCTAGCCGATTCTAGCTTGATGGCGTCAGCGGCAGATCGCTCACCGCAACGTTGCCGCTGTTTATGTTTAATAATAACCATAGCTTCTCTCCAACATCAAACATAAAAATTTAACACAGTGGTCCAGTCAACAACTTTAAGAAAATGGACTTACTGGAAGATCTGGATATTCTTCATGAGATGAATTTGAATTCTGGTGATTGTCTCAATACTCAAATTCACTTAAATTGTAATTATAACACGTTATTTAAAAATCACAACAACTAAATTAAAAATAAACAGTTAATGCCATTCAATTCATTTAATCTTAATTTTAATTTTACTTTAGTATAATCACATGCTTTACTCAATTAGATCATTCTACTTATGTAACATTTTAAAAATCATCTTTTAAAAATGTTATTTTGAATGAGTGCCCTCCTGTATAAATATATTGATTTGTAATAAAATGATTTAAAGTCTAATTGTCGGCGCACGCAATATTGCTAAAAGATGGAGGTTTCGCGTAGTGGGGAAATTTATTTGGAAATCTGGCATTTGCCGTGTCTGAAATCACTTTCTCTGCCATTAATTTCCAATTGAATCGTTGACATAAAAACAAGTGCCTAGACTGCAATAGCGGTAAGTTTTTAATGTCATTGAAAACAATCTAATTAGTCTTTACATATCTACCTTATGTTTAATTATAAGTTTAATTTTTGAAAATCAATTTTGAATTATTCGATGTGTTTATTAATTCCTTTTATGTTGCTGGCATTTCATATTGGTAATATTAATTTTTAGAACTATAAAAAAGTAAATGTATTAATTAATTTTTTAATTATTGGAAATTCTAAAAATAAATATTTAAAAGTTTGATTTATATCTCTTGTAAGGGCCTCGTAAAAAACATATTTTTTTGTTTAGAGAAGGAATATTTGGCGCGGCTTAACCTTAATGTAAATATTTTCCATCAAGGAATTAAAAAGACTCGCTGAGTCGAATTGTGGAGAATCAACGTTCCGATTCCCACAGAAGCATAATTGAAGGTTGCATTTTAAATATTTATCGCCAGTTAAATCGCAGACGCCAATTAGCAAAATTGTCTTTACGATAGTCGAATTCATTTTATAAAATTAATTGAAAAATCTTAGTGATTGCTACCGCTTATTCCCAAAAATGTCTATTAGAAGAGCCTGAATTCCCGACTGAGAAAACTACAGTCTCATATGCTCATTTGATTTTCTGATTGGACTTAGACGATTAAGGTATGTAAATAGATTGGTATAAAAGTTTATAAGAGCTAGTCAAAATTAAATATAATTAATTATCAAAGGTAATTAAACGTTAATTATTATTAATTAACTAGTATAGTACAATAAGTGTCTCCTAGCATTGTAAAACTTTACTTGATATTAACTTAAGTTCAAGTTTATACTGTTTTTCAAACTAATCTTCATCATTTTATTCCACGTTGCAATCTATTTTCTTAAAATACCTATTTTAATGCGTTATTTCATTCTACTTATTTGTTACTTCAACCTCGTTGATGGTTGTGAAGTCTACCCCCTCGTTGACCATACGCAGATATTTTTTTCTTAACCATCCTCCCGAGTCCTACCGCTTGCCGAGTCCTTACTGGCTGCGTATGCGCGTACCGATCTTTGATTTGATTGAAAAGTAGACATATTTCTTATTATTGTCGTAGCAGTTAAAAATGGTATGTTAAAAATGCAGAAAGATGATATAATAATAATAATAATAATAATAATAATAATATATTCAAGAAAATATAAATAAATAGGAATAGTTACAAGTATAAATACAAAGTTTAATAATTATTCAAATGAATACTTAGTATAAATACAGAATAAATTAGACATTGATAACTCACTGATGCATTATAATGTCTGTGTGCAAGCTAGTTTATGTTTCGATTTAGAATGATATAGAAATAAATAAATAATAAAAGAAAAAAGTATCTTCGATTTCTCACTTTTGTAAGCAAGGTATAGGTATACTTATAAGTAAAAAATAGAGTCCGGTACGCTTTAGGTACGACGGAATTTGAAAAATTAATTTAAACAATAAAAAGTACCCATTCTATAGAATAAATTTCTAAAAAAATGCTGATAACAGAATATTTTCTAAGAAAAGTTAAGATTTTGATGTTCCTAACCTAACATTTTATCATTTTCTTACAGTTTCGCCAAGAGTTTCAGTACTTTACACCTTATACTACATAAAATATGTGAATATTAACAAGACTGAAATATTTTTATATCATAACATTAATTAATTAATTAGGGCAAGGAAAATCTTTATAAATGAATTTCAGTTAGTTACAAGATAAAATACGTAAATATTGATATTACCCATTCTTTAATTGTGAAAAAAATTACGATATAGCCTATAAAATTGTAAATTTGATAAAATTTTCTTATCCTTTTATTTAGAAGTACACAATATGTAATGGGTACTTTTTATAGCCCAAGAGCCCACTGCAAATTTTTACCGTCATCTGATAACGAAATTAAATATACCCCAAAAGCATGGAAAAACATTGTACTTTACCAAATGACACCTGTGCCAAACCTAATCCTAAGCAAAGTGGCTTAAAAAAATTATTTTATATTAAAAAAATCACATAAGGCATGATAGCGCTAATTTTGTTTGCCCTTAAAGTTTTCCAGAAAATAACATTCAAATATATCTTGATATATATCGTTTAAGAGAAACATTTTCTTCCTCTTAACATTGCACAAAAATATCTATCCATGATTAGTAGGTAAAAATAATTAAAAATGTGAATCAATGTTTGCTGATTTAAAAATTTATTTGTATGCCTATTGTTGTGATTCATTTTTACAGGTTGCCATAGAAACGACAAAAAGACTACTATGATTATGGTTTAAAATTATTGTCTAACAAGAGTTTATAATTATTATTGACTATCTCTGCAAATGATTTATACAATGCTATCCTTCTTCCTTTCATACATAAACATGGTTTAAAAGGTAGGTAAAAATATTAATAATTCAGGTTTAAAAGCTAGTTTCACAATGAATTAGGATTGTAATTTTTAGGGAATACACATTTGTCGTTGTCATGTATTATGTGATTTTTTGAATATAAAATATTTTTTTTAACTACTTTGCTCAGGATAGGGATTGGCACAGGTGCAATTTGGTAAAGTACAATGTTGTTACATGCCTTTAGAGCATATTTCATTTCGTTATCAGATGACAGTCGAAATTAACAGTAAGCTCTCATACTATTAGTGTAATCAATTTTTTTTCTAAATTTCGAGATAACTAAAGCGTACAGGAGCCAAATTATAGGTTCAGTATTTGTATAGTTCTTGATTCATTCATTTACTAACAATTTTAAAATCTAAATTTGTAGAAAGTAGAAGAATCTCGAATTGAGTTTTGGTAAAACAATCCTCATAAGGGCATCGAAAGAATGGAATATTTTAACCCTACTGAAAAAAAAAGGAAAATACTGAACACCTCAAGGTTGGAGGTTCCAATGAACATTTTATGTAAACCCAACAATTAGAAAATAAAATTGTACGAAACAAAATCAACTTTAAAAGGTACCACCCCAATTATTTCAAACGCGTAAACGCAACATGTGAGGGACTCGGCAAGCGGTAGGACTCGGCAAGCGGTAGGACTCGGGAGGATGGTTAAGAAAAAAATATCTGCTGACCGCACTTATCATTATATTCACTGTGGTTGTCCGGTCGCAGTATAGGCAACTCAGCACACAGCTGTATCGTAAAAGGCGAAATTAGTGTCTTTACGTTACTTTATTGCTGCCTAGTATGGATCTAGGTAGTAATTTGTCCCAACTAGCACATAACGTTGCCAAGCCTTTCGGCGATGTTGTTTTAAGGGAACGTAATAACATTATCATATAACGTAATTGCAACGTACATGAGAAGTTGTTGAGAGAAATCAAAACCTCGCGAAACATCTATTTGTTACTTACGTATTTAACCTGCCTGTTATGATAACACAGCGTAATAAAGTAACTTGCTAAAAGAGTATCCACGAGATGTACTATATACATCATTTTGTTTTCGAACGTACCCATTCGTTTGTCATAACCAACAAAACATAAAAAATGTCACTTGTCACATTTTCTTGTATTTATTTGAGATTTTAAAGAAATTGTAAACTATACCTTTGAATAAGTTTGGTAAGTTCTTTTCTTCTTTTCAATAAAATAGAAACATATATTCTAATTTATTGTCTGTTCTTTTAGATTGCAATATTAAATGACTGCCTATTTTTTTCATTATAATAGGGATCTTATTGATGTCTCAATACTATAGAAGTATCAATATTAAACAATGAAAGTATCCATATTTAGGCACTGATACTGAATTACCAATACTATCGCCATATCCATACTAAGAAGCAAGTATCGTATCGCTATATGTGTGGTCAGGAATAATAAAGTTTGTTCAAATATTTTAGTTTTCGCATGTGGTGAAACTTGGTAATATGATTAAGCTTTACCACTGTTTTTTTTTTGTTATTTAATTATAAGTTAAATTGCCAGTTATTGACACTATAACTTGTACCAGGTAGAGTACCAGTAGAGAAAGAAAAGGCGTCAACTACAGAATATACTTTACTGATGCACACTTGTTTTTAGTTAAGTTCCCCACTCCATCCTGTTGAATGGGGGTTTTCAGCCGTTTAAAAAAAATCTTTTACTTGTTCAATACTTTGATACTTATAAATATCGATATCTTTAATATCGAACAGTATCGATGTCTGTACCACAAAGTATTTCACATGATACCAGTATCGATACCTTTGACTGATACTCTTAGGCCCGTATTTATAAACAGAACTTACGTGAGTCGGACTTGGGTAAGTCGTCCTTGAACTAAAATCGAAGTTCGGTTACAACGTCTTTAAAGTTCCAGGTGGTTCTGGTGTTACACTGGAATTTAGAGATGGATATTAGCAAATCTGTAACTGTTATGTACATTTACGGATTTGTTACTTCCCATCTCTAAATTCACGCGATATAATCGAACTTCGATTTTAGTTCAAGGACGACTTACCCAAGTCCGACTCAGCTGAGTTTTGTTTATAAATACGGGCCTTAGCCCTACTCCTATACTACTATAAAAATACAAAAACAAAGAAGTCATATACTGCCATCCTAGGCAAAGAGGTCCTATCTGAAAATTTGTTGTTTTGAAATAATCGAGTTTTTAACTATTTTTAGCAAATATATTTATTATCTTTTAAACCTTTTTTGTGTAACTTTTTAACATTTTAGTACCTTTGATGCAAATAAGACATTCCATTTCAGTATTAAGAAAGATAAAATGTAGACAAATGCACATAAATAAAAAAAACTGATAATTTTGCAGATAAAACCTTTCTTGCTAGGACGGCAGTTAGAAGTGCTCATGTAGTTCACTAAAGATAAATAACATCTAAATTTGTTACATTTCAGTAAATTAAGTATTACCATTGCTGGACAGTAGTGACGTTTTGGTGGATAAATACAGCATTTCACTGGACATATACCTATGCCATTTTGCTGTACGTTTGCTGCACAATACCAATTGCAGGACAAACTTTAAAAATGCTTTACAATACAGCAAAATTGCTGTAAGTATGGTCGCCCTAGTGTAATAATATTTTAATCACTAAAAATAAATTTTAAAAATATTGTGTTGTAGGTTTTCTTTGTGGTGGATTATAATTCTAGTAAAAATGTCAGGAATTTTAGAAGCTAAAGTTAATAATACAGAATTGGTTGAAGAAGAATATATAACATCTGAAATTATTTTTTTTTCTTTCATAGTAGAATATCCTGCTAAAAACATTGTTCTGTATAAGTTGAACATCCATTATTAAGTATCAAATTTGTAGAAATCAAAATAAAGGTTATTATTTATTTAGGAAAACAAAATAAGTAAAAATCAACAAGAAATAGGTGCAACGATTTAAACGAGCATATCTTTCATTTTATTTATACATATTATTTTCTTTAATAATAAACAAGTAAATTTATTATCTACAAGGTTATTTTTACAGAAGAAACTATATAATTAAGTTCACATATTTATTTATTTATTTATCTATTTGTTTACAGTACGCTACAGATACATAAAGTTCTAAATGGTACATTTAAAATATCAATTAAAATAAAATAAAAAAGAAATTAATAAAATTGTCATAGTATAAAATGAAGTCAATATAGTATAATGAAAGTCGACGCTTAAAAAAACCTACTAAAATGTCATAATTTGAAAAATACTTATTGTAATTGGACATCAGTCGGTCTACAAATAAATTCTGTCCACAGTTAGTTCTATGAGTATTTACATAAAATAGTTTAATCTGCCTAGTAAGTCTGGCAGGAACAAGGAATCTAATAAAATGAGGAATAAACGATAGGCCCCTGTCAAAAATATCACCAAGATCATTTATAGTTCAGAACCTGCAGTGACATAATCATACATAATGATATTAGCTGTTTTATTAAACCTTATAACTTTACATTTATCAATATTCAGTTTAATCAAGTTATATCGTATTAAAACTATGATTAGTACCAGTTGTAAGCAAATATACTTTTTTAGCATCCTACAACTGCCATCTTAATAAAAATCTAGTGACCTTTGAAATATACCTTATATAAATACACTTTTTTTTTATTACTTTTGTACAATCGTTCACCATTTTAGCTACTAGTGAACCTTTGCAATATAGGTACCTTATTATACTCTTTCGTGCAAGCGTTCAATGTTTTTGATTCTAGTGAACATCTGAGATATTCCTTATATACCCTTTATACCTACTTTTGTCCAATTTGTCAGTGTTTTATAGCTACCTTATGGTATCACACATGTGTAATTGCATTACCTGTATTATTACCTACCTCTACTTGTATGATATTGGTACTTGATTTCAATAGCTTTTTAATAATAAATTTATACAATTTTTTTATTTTGTTTTCTTCAGATTTTACTATATCCTTAATATACTATTTTGAATATAGTGTATCCAAGGATGGACATAACTATACTTGTAAAGATATTTATTTTAAATTTTTCAAAAGAGGTATTTTTCATAATTTCTCAACGTTAATCGTATTTATTTAACAAGCAAAAGAAATTGTGAAGAAGTACTTTAAAATTTAAAATAAATATTTTTACAAGTATTGTTAAGTCCATCCGTGGACACACTGTATAATGCTGTAGAACGAATTCACATTATAACATCTATAGAAAGTTTCAGAGTAAGTACCGTAAAAGTGCTAGTGTGATGTTTTCCGAACTTCACTTTATAACTTCTACGAGATGTGCTATGAAAGTCTTGCCGTTGCGGACATTAGGTAGTTGCAGGGATAATAGGGTTACATTTACAGTACATTGCATGCGAGCTTAAAGAGCCTAAAATTGCAACTTATTAACGTAGATGAGATATTTTTGTGCTAGCTGGGGTATTTACTATAACTTTATCACTTTTCTTTAACTCTTTCTTTCCTCCTTCCCTTCTAATTTACCCTTCTTTCTATGACTAGGTGCCATGTATGGGTCATAGTCTATTCACGTCTATTTACTTAAAATTATCTGACCTAGTATGGATCTAGAGTCATTGCCCTTCCTTCTACTTTTCAAATTCCGCTGTTCAATAATTTCTCAACACCAAATATACTTAGGTTTCTTAGGACCTCTGTATGTTTCATATCCTTAGTATCCCAGTATATACCTCCCACTTTCTTTCATTATTATATATTTTTTAGTTGATTAGTATGGTCTAACCCGGGTTGACCCCAGAACCACTCGAACGCTCTTTCTACTTATCATATTGTTCTGTGTCAGTCTCTCTATATGTCATATATATGTCTACTGTCAATTGTCAAGATTAGGTACGCTTGTCACCTGTTGTACCGCTAAAAAAAGGTCTAATTTTTACAATTCAGTGTAATTCATCATAAATGTTATATCTTTAACAGGATTAATGAAGGTTCGGTGCCTTTACCGTCCCTAAATGTTTATTTATTTGGGTTTGTTGTTAACAACTTGATGTATAATCTAATTACCTCCAGTGGCGGTTTGCCCGTAAGGGCACTTGGGCACATGCCCTAGTATAATAAACAAAACAAAATAACTTACATATTTTATATTTTCCTCAATGCCTATTATTATTTTATCTAATATTCAGCACAAACCGCGTTGGCATGACACTGGATGACCGGGCGTTGAGCGACGTTCCGAGAATTCCAAAATTAAGTATAAGATGGGCACAGGGTACAGTTAATGTGCGTCTCTGTTGTTTTCTCTCTCATTATGATGCGAAAAACAAGGACAACGACAATATCGCTTAGCAAGAGAAGAACATATGCGATGGATTATACGTCACAAGCGGGGCGCTGTCCTCATTGTGACGTGTGCTGTACCCATAGCACAGATTACCTACACCAGATACGAATGTACGCAGTGGCATTTTTACCGGCTCCTTCACAAAGGCGATGCCGGTTTCGGCTTAAGGTGCGCGTTTGTTGGACCCTGATAATAATTTATTTATTGTGATTACGGAAAAATGTTAGTTGGACCACTGGAATATTTAAGAAATAAAACTACAAAGAAAAATAACTTTTTTTTCACAAGAGTAGATATGTAATGATTTTTTGATTAAATAGCCACCCACATACATAGTTAAATGCATTTTGAATGGTCACATTTAGCTCACTGTAGTCACATTCAGAATGCAATTTACTTAACAATTCTAACTTGTTAACGCATTTTAAAGCATACGACTCTGAAGAAAAGGTGTTTGGCAATTTAAAATCTCCTAGCGAAAAATTTCTCTTTTATATTGTAACGGTTTGTCTCTACGGACGAGACAGTGCCAGGGTTTGCCACAACAGTACGAGACAACGAACCGTCAAGGTGACAGGAAACCCAACCTACAATCGGGCAGGCTGACAGAAACGGGGAGAAAGTGTGAATAATGATCGAGAACGGTCATGGAAGCGGTTACCATAGTTTGTTGATGATACGAGACTGTCAATTTGGAGTGGAAGAGAGAAAGCGGGTCAGCGCGGGGCGGATCAACGTTTTAATGGTAAATAGTTTACGCTTTCGGATATTTATTTTGTATTTTAATTAAATAAATAGTTTCAACCCACACTCGTGTTACAATTGGTGTCAGGTGTGGGGTAGTGAAAGAAGATGTCTAAGAAGATAAATCAGTTGCTGGTTGCAGAGCTCAGAAGAGAGCTAGAAGAACTTGAGCTAGACACGACGGGACCCAAGACGGTGTTGGTAGCACGTTTGAGGGAGTACTACGAAAGTCGAGGTGACGATCCTGATGCCATAGAGTTTGAAGATCCCTCCCTGAAGGCTGTGAAGTCCTTTATCCATGCCGAGCTTGCCGAAAATATGACCAACCTGTCTACGGAGATGTCCAACCTGTCTACGGAGATGTCCCTTCAGCTTGCAGAAAAGATGGTTAACCTGTCTACGGGGGTTAATGAAGAAGTTTCTAAACTCTCCACCGAGATCTCCGATCAGCGAAATGAGCTTGCTGAAAAGATGACCAGCCTGTCCTCCGAGATGTCCAACCTCTCCCGGGCCATGGCTAACCAGGCAGCAGAACTGCGAGCAGAAATTTCCCAACAGGAAGAAAGAATATCCGGTGAGATCGCTCAGCAGGAGGAAAGAATACCATGGCGACGAAGAAGAGGAGATCAGTACGATGTTGGAACTGCGGAGAACTTGGTCACGTCAGAAGTACATGCCAGCATCGTGACAAGACCACCCAAGATGACCCCCAGGCAGCCAGAAAACTGGAACGGGTCGACTCCAGGAGGGCGACATCGACCCGAAGTAGCCTACAAGACCCTCTCCTCGTCCTGGCTTCACTGAGTCACCGTAACGCCGACGCCCTTTCCAGAAGACCTTGCCAACAGAATTGCTCCCATTGCAGTCGCCTTGAGGAGAAGGAAGCCAGCCTGTGCCAGATTAAAGTCGTCAGCGAGGAATGGTCCAAAGGGAGGATTCAAGAGCAGCAAGAGAGCGACCCTGATCTGAAAAGAATCAGAGAATGGGTGTCAGCAAATCGTCGTCCAACCTGGCAAGAGGTATCGTCATCTTCACCAGGACTGAAATCCTACTGGGCTCAGTGGAACTCCTTGGTGATTGAAGAGGGGTTGCTAAAAAGAATCGTTGAAAATGCCGATGGCACTGAATCAAAGAGGCAGCTGCTAGTCCCGAAGACCTGCATACCAGAGATACTACGACAGCTTCACGATGGAACGTCAGGAGGACACCTGGGTGTGAAGAAGACGTTACAGAAGGTTCGAGAAAGGTTCTACTGGGTGAGCTGCTCCGACGACGTAAGAGACTGGTGCCGAAGATGTGCCACCTGTGCGGCGAGCAATGGACCACAACGCAAGCGTAGGGCTGGAATGCAGCAGTACATCGTAGGAAGCCCATTCGAGAGGATCGCTGTAGATGTACTGGGTCCTCTGCCAGAAACCGATGCAGGGAAGAAGTATTACGACAGCCGAGCAGCAGAGTCCTGCTATAAGGAAGGTGACCTGGTATGGCTCTACAACCCACGAAGAAGGCGGGGCTTATGTCCAAAGCTGCAGAAGAGCTGGGAGGGTCCATATGTCATCAGGAAGAGGATCAATGACGTAGTCTATCGAATCTACAAGGCTCCCCGAGGAAAACCGATAGTAGTCCATTCTGATCGACTAGCACCATTCGCCGGAGACCATGATGAAGGTGTACGAATACAGCGGTTCCAGGATGGAGAGAACCCCACGTCTAAAGACTGCAACAGCATTCCAGGAGGAATGGATCTGAGGAGGGGGCAGTGTAACGGTTTGTCTCTACGGACGAGACAGTGCCGGTTTGCCACAACAGTACGAGACAACGAACCGTCAAGGTAACAGGAAACCCAACCTACAATCGGGCAGGCTGACAGAAACGGGGAGAAAGTGTGAAGAATGATCGAGAACGGTCATGGAAGCGGTTACCATAGTTTGTTGATGATACGAGACTGTCAATTTGGAGTGGAAGAGAGAAAGCGGGTCAGCGCAGGGCGGATCAACGTTTTAATTGTAAATAGTTTACGCGTTCGGATATTTATTTTGTATTTTAATTAAATAAATAGTTTCAACCCACACTCGTGTTACAATATATTCAAATTAGAAAAAATATTTATATCTATTTGATAGTTTGTCAACTAAGCTTGGAATTTCCAACGCATACCTTTTTGAGATGAGCAAAATAGAATTTGGTCATCCTTGCCAACAATTTGCGAAAATGTACACTATTAAATTATTTATAAGACTCAGAATTTTTTATACTCTAAAATATGCAAACAAAGATTTGAAATCCTCGAAAAAGTCAGACAAAACCAAAATTAAAATTAAAATTTTGTCTCATTTATAAATATTATTAATTTTTTTTTCATCATATTTTTGACTGCTTTATAAAAAATAGTATATTATGCAACGATCATGTAATGATGGTTATTAATACACGAGCATTAACCGGGATACGAAACGAGCCAAAGGCGACTTTCGTATGGTTTATGCGAGTGTTTTAATAACCATTACATGAGAGTTGCATACGCTATTTTTTCTACACCCGATAAATAATCAAGACCTATAAATATTCTATTTATATTGGTATTGAACACAATAACAGTAATTACTCGTATTTCTATAAAAAATTCTACAAAATTGTAATTAATGGTATTACCTTGGGTACTGGTATTACCACAGATTTTTGGGGCAAAATATTTTGTACTGCATTTTCTCCTTTCTCCTATATGTGTGGAGGAGTGTTCTATATCGCTGATATCAGACATTTTAATATTATAATTATCGAAGTTTAGCTATCTACGAAAATTTAATACGTTTTGACAACTAAAACAATTACATAGGAATTTAGGACAAACGTCAAACATCATGCTTGATTGAAAAATTGTAGGTTTCTATTGATTAAAAATCTGTATCATAATGAAAAATCTGTATCATAATGGGTATCATTATGAAACGGATTATGGGCATATAAGTGCATTATTATAATACGGGTGTAGAAAAAAGTTATTTTTCTTTGTAGTTTTATTTCTTAACTATTCCAATGGTTCAACTAACGTTTTTCGTAATCACAATAAATAAATTATTATCATGGTCGATCAAACGCGCACCTTAAGCCGAAACCGGCATCGCCTTTGTGAAGGAGCCGGTAAAAATGCCACTGCGTACATTCGTATCTGGTCTAGGTAATCTGTACCATGGGTACAGCACGTCACAATGAGGACAGCGCCCCGCTTGTGACGTATAATCCATCACATGTGTTCATCTCTTGCTAAGCGATATTGTCGTTGTCCTTGTTTTTCGCATCATATTGAGAGAGAAAACAACAGAGGCATACATTTACTGTGCCCATATTCCACTTAATTTCGGAATTCTCGGAACGTCGCTCAACGCCCGGTCGTCCAGTGTCGTGCCAACGCGGTTTGCGCTAAATATTAGATAAAATAATAATAGGCATTGAGGAAAATATAAAATATGGAAGTTATTTTTTTTTGTTTATTATACTAGGACACCTGCCCAAGTGCCCTTACGGGCAAACCGCCACTGCACCTTCTTAGACATTGTACGAATGGTTAAGAATTTTACAAATTAATGTAAGATCCTTTACATAAAACCTAAAACAGAACCAAAAGCTTTTTGCACTAAAATTCAAAAATTTATAAAATTGCGATATAATGAGTAAAATATACCAACTTGAACAAACTTTCTGTGTCAATATTTAGCCATTATAGCTTCGTCCCTGTACCACAGTACGTCATAGTCACGTGTTACAAATCTGCGCAATATCATACCTTCTTTTTATAGTATGCACATAACCTATAAACAGTAATGTAGCGGTAATAGATTATAGAAACTATCACAAAGCCAAAAATGAAAGTATGTATTCTTCAATGTAGATATTTTATTGAAATATATTATTATTTGAAGATTAACTTACATGTAGTCTATTCCTTAATTTTTCGTTAAGAAGTGGAGATGAGTATTCAAACAGTTTTGCCGCACTAGGGTTCATGTTCAGGAAGTGATTTCCCTTATGCCTCATTGGAGTCGTATTCTGGAAAAAATAAAATATTTAAATATAGATTAATGTGATAACGACAGCCTTAATTTGCATCTACAGTCCCCAGGCAGACCAGACCTATTACCATTCGATTATTTTTAGGATATACATACCTGAATACATCTAACAATATTTCTAAGATCGCTGATACCCCACAACGAAATATGCGCCATCGAGAACCCGGCTTCATCATTGACGTACGTATAGCCATTGATTTGGTTCATTTCGTCATCCATCAGACTCTCGGTCACCAAGCTGTGCACCCTGATCATGTGCGCAGACGTGAATTTGTGCGGATCGAAATTTGCCGCACAACTGAACAACACCATGCGGCCGTTGTCTCGTTCTAACAACGGTACCAAGTACCCGGAGTTGATTATCTCGGACATGTGCGGATCCTCGCAGTCCAAGTTGCGGAACCATTGGGGATACAGCTGACGTATGGTGAGGTAACGTTCAATCATCTCGCAGGCTAGGGGTACGCTGAATTTCTTGGTGCGCAGGAACCGCAGTAAGAATTGAGCATCTGTAAATGGATGTATTTCGTTTTTAATTTATATTGGAAGGATTTGGTAAAAAAAAAATTACGAAACGTAAAAAAGAATTCATTTTCTAGCACTAAACCGCGATGTTGCCGGAATTCAGTAGGCATTTGACAGATTATTCTATTATTCAGTTCTGAGTAAAATATGTTGCTATATGGAATCATAAATGTTTAGAAGGAAGTACCTACGGAGCTTGTTGAGGTAAATAAACAAATGACTGCTGACTGGACAGAAATATCTTCAAAGGTATAGGTGCCATATGGAAGGTTCATTGGGTATGTAGGAATTTTTTGTGCATCTTTGAAAAACATTAAAGAAGCGAAATTCTAACTGACCTACGTAATGCCCGGAGTTTAATCCTATTGGTCAAGTATAAGAAAAAAGCGTATTAGAAGAAGTAACCCAGTGTCAAGATCCTAACAGGAATTAAACTATGCGGAGCCAATAAAAACCTAACAAACAATCAACCACCGGGAAACTGATGGTCCTTTGCTGCGATTGATGGAGGAGAGAAGACCACGTTGGCTAAATGCTGAAAGGACATTATATTTTTATGATTTATGGGCTATCAATCATTAACGATGTTGGGGTACAGTTACTTACCCATCTCATATGTTTCTGGTTTTTAAGAGCTCATTTAATTTTAAATATCTTCAAAATGCATTTGGGTTATGGCTAAGAGAAACAAAAGGGCTAGAATAAATCGATGTAAGTGTATTTTTCATTAGTTCATAACCTTTTCGAAATATCTTTTTTTGAGTGTGCAAGATCAATACAGTACAAAGAAGAAAAATTGCAAGCATTTGTTTATGAAAGTTATTTTGTTGGAATTTACAAAAGGTGGGTTAAGTTTTATCATTCTTTCTTTAACGTAAAGGTTTTGATGGAATCTCAGGAAAATAGGAAGCAAGTATTAAAATAGTTCCAGTTTTGTAGTAGTACAATCAGATTTTAAAACTAACACTTACTGATTACTTAACTGACTTTTTTATTCAGGTTAAAAAAAAACGTCTAATTCATGTCATTATTTATATATTGCTTTATTTTCGTGGATTTAAAAAAGAATAAAATAAATAAACTGAAAGTTGATAAGCATGTCAAAAACATATACAGTATGTCCCCCTAAATTGAAATCATATGGAAAACTTTTTTTTTAATTTGTGTCATCGTCATCGACCACTAAGGCCATTAGCCTCGTGTTCTGTGTAGGCTTTGTTACTGTTTCCCAGCGCCACTTTAGGAACAGTACTGTTAATTAGAACCCAACAGTGAATGGTCGAGTGGGGAATCCTACCAAGGCATCATAATTAATTTTAAATAATTAAATTAAATAAAACAATCCCGGTCAACAGTGGGATTCGAACCTGGGATACTACCACTGAGCCACCCACCCCTTTAAAAAAACTTTTTTCTTATTAATTTTAGAAAAAAAAGTTATTTTTCATAAAAAGTTCTCCATTATCTAAAACCTAGAATACAGTCATCAAATATCAAATTTTTTCAGTGGTATACGAGGTTTGTCAAAAAATATGAATTTTGCTCAAGAGTACGTTTATTTTTGACAAAATCGAAAATTTTCATAAAGAAAAGTTGATTAGAATTGAAAATTACATTCAAATATGCAATTACACCGATCTATTTGAAAAAAGATTATCTTATTTTTTATAAACTTTTCTACACATTGATTGTAAATATCTGAAAACGTTATAAATTAAGTTAGAAAATAATACGCTTTCCTTTTCTTGATGTTTGTGAAGAATTTAGCAATTTTCTTAATGAAAATTTTCGATTTTGTCAAAAATAAACGTACTTTTGAGCAAAATTCATATTTTTTGACAAACCTCGTATACGACTTGAAAAATTTGATATCTGATGATTGTAATTTAAGTTTTGGATCATGCAGAATTTTTTATGAAGAATAACTTTTTTTCCTAAAATTAATAATAAAAAAGTTTTCCATATGATTCTAACTTAGGGGGACATAGGTGAATTTGAAGTTGGTGGTAAAATGAAGATCAAATTTAAGAGAAACTGAGTTGTCTATGTTTCAATAATTTATTTAATTATAATCATCATTGAAATGAACATCTAACATCGATTTCCTCATACTAAACCTTTATTTTCCAATAAACTGCTGAAATATTAAAAATTGCCAATATTGGGCCATCGAAGTTTTAACCGTTAAAAGGCCCCTTAACTGTATGATGACAAAGTGACTTTGATATGTTAAAATCCCTATAACTGTTATTCATGGCAAAATGACTGTGGTTTAACTCTCTGCCGTAATTTCCTATATATGTCGGCCCTTTGTAGGTAAAAGTATAATTTTAGGCAGTTATCGGGCCATTATTTTCTCAAACCAAAATTCTTCTTGAAAATAGCTCAAGAAGAATTAATTTTAAGCAAAGAATATTTTTAATAGTACCAGATACTAATGCGTCATGTGACATACATTGTATTATATGGAAAGTGCTGTATAGCATAAGTGAGGTTAGGCATGATACGAATTCATGCTATTCGGATAATGAGGACCGGATCAAGGGGTTGGAGGTTTAATATTTTTTTGTTTTTAAATAAAATACCCAATTTGTTTAAGGCAGATTTTAATATGGTTTTAGGAAAAAATTTTATAAGGGAGGGGCATAGGAAAATGAGCTTATTTTTTATATATAACCTGAATAAAGGGAAGGAATTCATATAACATTTTAGGGGAATTTTCAATGTTCTTTGTATATTTTAAATATTAATAAAATATAAGTGGGTAGGTTATAAAAAAGTGCAAAATCAATCAAAATTAATAACATAAACATGATTAGCTACTAACCTGTTCTACAACGTTTAATATTAGGATGTTTAGAAATCCATTCCCTGAGTTGGTCTAAGGATTGTTCCCGCATACTGTCATCTTCCCTGAGTTCTTCTAAAGCGATCTTCTTCTCTCTTTCTGGCAGCTGGAATGTGTATTCTGTTTCTTGTTTACCACCCAAACCCATCTTAGAATCTGCAACATTAACCAAAATAAAATTTAGTGAAATTCAGAAATATTGTTTTCTACAGGAATTTATATTTTTTTATTTTACAAATTAAATAATATTTTGGGATACTCTGTTTTCTGGATAGCGTCCTGCTTTTTACATAAACTTTTCAAGGAACACCTACAAAATAAATTCAACCATACGCACAAATATTTTCAATTACCTTTATTAACCTATGTTTACCTTAATGTTATAGTTATGTTTAATGAGTATGGAAGAAAGCGATAAATGGACAAAAAATGGGAATGTAGGAAGCAAGTTATTATCTATTATCTCTATATAATAACAATTAATTTGAAAAATATTCTGTGAAAATGTATGTAAGTAAAAAGTTTGAACTTGAAAAATGATACTTTGTGCATCTGAAAACTGACTTATTCTACTAACCGTTCTCCATTATAGATGCAAACCACAATTAGTCGACTTTGGTACAATTCTTTGCGTTCTTGAATAATTTTATTCCCGTGATAAATAAAAAATTGGTAAAATTTCTAGACGACATAGTCTGTCCTACTGATAACAATGGGTAAGTGGGTATCTACTTTTTCGATGGAAATCGATTCATAAACGTATATGTAGTAATATTTTACTGATTATAAATACCAGTCACGTATAAATTAATAATTATTGTCGTATGAAGTTGGGTCAACACTAGGTGATTGTTGTTTGTGAAATTTAAACCTCTTTTTAATAGCCGTTTCATTTATACAGAGGGTGATATTGGAAAATAGAAAAAAATTGTTTGAAAAAGTTATACATTGCTTTATAAATTGGAGAGAAAGTACATAATGTAACTAAACTGTAACTGAAGGAATGAAAATGATAGAAAGTTGCATCGTTAGCAAACATAATAGAGTTTATATCATTCATATGGTCAAAAAGATATTTTATATAAATAATAAATAGTAGTGGATCACGTACTGACTCAAAGGCGGCTTCAAGATTAATTTCCGGGGGGGAGGGGGGGGGGGGGCATTGCCTTTAGCCATTCCCTTTTTAGCATATTTTTTTGAATAAAAAACCCATAAATCGTAAGAATTTTCATCTCGGGGGGGCATGGCCCCCATCCCCCACTCTCTGGAGCCGCCCTTGTACTGACTGGTACTTCATGTTCCAAACGATGTGAACTAGAGGTACATTATTATAAAATACTATTAAACGATGACTGTTCAATACTGTTTATATATATTTAAAAAACTCTAACAAGACACCCCTTACTTCATAATACTCCACTTTTTTTAGAAGCACTTTGTGAGAGACCAGGCGAAGGCTTTCATCAGCCTCAAAACCCCCAACTATTAACAAGCGTTGAAGCTGCCTATATAGTTGAGCAATTCTTACGAAAACCAAATTGTCTTTTATTAAGACAATTGTTGAAGTCAAAATATTAACGTAATCTTTTGTTTAACAATAATTTTTACTGTTTTACCCAATCGAAATGGGAAGATCATTTTTAGTTAAATCATTAAGTACCTATCAACTTATTTGGTATTTGGAATAATTTAGGTATTTTTGAATGAATAGTCTTGGCAGCGCTGCAATAAAAATGACAAATATTAATCAAAATAAAATGCAAACAAATTTATAAAATTAAATTTATATGTTCATACATAAACTCTACCATTACAGACTCTACTTCTAGCATAGCAAAGATAAATCTGGCAACGAGACGATAAAGTCAATTTATTGGTACACTGCACCAACGTTTTAGTACACTTTTAAAGCCTAAGTTGCTTTCTTTACGGCGATTTTTTTTAGAAAAACCGTTTAGATTTAGTGAAATTAAAACAGTTTTTCTTTAATTATTTGGTAAAAGTATGTATTAACATAGAGCTAGAAGTTTGTGAATTTTTCTTTGTGTAATCTTGCCGAAATAAAGTGGTTTTTGATGTTACACCTATCTTCTTGCGTAATGTCGTTGAATATCTTCTCGTGGTGTTCTAACTCGATTTTTAATCATTTAATTAAAATAAGTGTTAGAAGGTGTCTGCTGGCTCGTTGTTGGCCCGTTACAAGGTGGATAATAATTATTTATCTGCTGTATTCCTAGCTGTAAATCTAATTATAATGTTTTAAAACAAAAACAGGGTGGAAGCCAATTTCAATTAATTAATTTTCGAAGTACGATAATTTAATACAAAAATGGTTAAATGCAATAAAGTTAGCCCTAGACTTTGTTCCTTTAAATATAGCAGTAGTTTGTTGTAAACACTTTGTTAAAAGTGAAATTATACAGGATGATAATGATAACCTAATCAAAATATAATAAAAAATGTTATAAGAGCTAAACCTAAACCAAGTGCATGCCCCTGTATATTTGTTTACCCTGATTTTGAAGATTACGTCTAAATTAGACACGCAAAATATCAAGATATTAAAGAGATTTTTAATAAAGAAAATAATTTTGTATTAAAGAAAGCATACAAGTTAAATCATATAAGTAGGTAGTGAGTACACTTAGACCATCAGATAGTAATCGATTTAGGTGCCCCATTTTTGCATACAAGCCTCGTAGAAGGTTGAAAAGTACATCGATATTGAGTAGAATAAAAGAAAATTTACGAGTGGCTCTTGGGGATAACACATGGAAAATTACATTGTCCATTTGTTATCCCCACCTTCAATATATTCACAGATTTGGTAATAATCTGCCATTTATAGTACTTTTTCTAAAGGAGGTAAAATATTTATAGGTCTAAAAATAATAGCTTCGTTGTTTGTACTAATTTTGGGAATTGGAACAATTATACTTAACTTTAGTTGATCTGGAAATCTCCCTCTAACCAGGGAAGTAGTGATAAAATTTAGAATAATATGGCCAATGACTGAAAACATAGATTTTATGGTTCTGTTGTTAATTGCTTTTGTATTACACTTATTATCTAAATTAGAAATAATTTATTTTAACATATATATTGTTATGGGATGAATTTACTTATCTTGTACTCAATTTCAGGTAGATTCTTCTGTATCCAAATATTTGAGACAGGTATAATAGTAGATTTTATTTCACTAATACTATTAACAA
Source organism: Psylliodes chrysocephalus (assembly GCA_927349885.1). Lineage (NCBI taxonomy): Eukaryota > Metazoa > Arthropoda > Insecta > Coleoptera > Chrysomelidae > Psylliodes > Psylliodes chrysocephalus. The sequence goes on from OV651824.1 coordinate 17,355,112, forward strand.
AATATAAATGAAACATTTCAGCTATTTCATTGATTTAGCAATATGATTTCTATCATTAATTGAAAAATAATTTCTCCTGGTACCCCTTCTGTATTAGAATTGATTAAAGAATTTAATGTTTTCCACATTTTTCTAGTGCCTTGGTAGTGATCAATTGCATTTTCGAAATGTAGATACTTTTTTCTTTTCAACAAATTAACGACTTCATTTCGATATAACTTATATTGTTCCTAGTGATTTTGCTTTTCATCAATCAGTACAGAATTTTTAAAAGATTTATATGCCAGATCCCTATTATGAGACAAAATTTTAACTTCATGATCATACCATGGTACTTGATTTCGGCTGCAGGTAAAATATTTTATTGGAGAAACACTATTAACCACCATTTCAATTTTACTCATAATTTCATCATAAATTCTTCCAATGTCTACAGTATTTAAATCTCAATTGCAAACAAGTAATTTTTCATTCAAATGTTCAAGTTTATTTGGACTAAAATCTCTAAAAGTTTTTATTTTTTTAAAATTGCTAATCTGTTTTATAAATATGGGGTTTTCTTGTAGGTTGCTGAATCAATTGTTCAACTTCTATGCCCAATATAAAATTCTTAAAATCAATTACATATCTATGATCACTAGCATTTTTATAGCATTTTTATTTTTATTTGGTCCACATTGAGAAAAAAAATTTTTAATCAAACTATATGAAACTAATTTAATTACGAGTATCATAACTACAATCCTAATAGTGGCGGTAGAGCTGAAGACAGAGCATATATGCCTTCCTCGCCAATAGCCCGAGATAAACCGCTGGAAAAATAGTACAGAAATAGAAATAAAAGGTCGCAGCTATTAAAATTATGTTGATGACCTAAAAAAGTACATATTCAATTTTTCTCCAGGTCACCAACGTTGCCAAGTGGGGATATTACGGAACCATACACACAGTACCAGACCATACAAAATAGTTCAAAATAGTACCTACACAAATATACACAAACACTTTATATAGTACACAAATAGTAAATATAGTATACAAATAGTACATAAAATATACAAATAGTTTAATCGAAAAAAACACGATGGCTATAGTTATTACAAAGAATAAATCAATAACCATAAGCAAAAGTATGTTTCTAAACAAGTATTTCTATTACAAGGGTACAATGGAAAATAATGATAAATAATGAACATATTCGGTGCAAATAATTTTTGTTTTTCATTCTTTCATGGTTTACCACATCGTTACTAGTATCATCGTCAAAAAAGTCACCTTCTATATCACTCATTTTCCAAATATTATGATTTATAAACAGTATTTCTAAATAAAAGTGTATATCTTTTTGTTATCTACCAAAATGCTATACATTTGTAGGTTAAGTTAACTGAAACTAACCTCTATCAACCCCAGATAGCACAGGTCCTAAGGACGTCCATTAAATTTCCATTTATCGTCTGTACGTCCAGGACCAATTCTGGACGTTTTAAGTATGTCCAGTTTAGTAAATCCTCGGGACGACAATAAATAGATATCCGCAGAACGTCAATTTTACGTGCTTTACTATATTTCCATGGATTCACATTCGCATTGTATTATTATTTGGTTATATTATATAAAAAAACATATATAATGAGATAACATAAATAATTATTAAAGATGGCATAGTCCCAATATCCCATTGAATGAAGGCCAAATAGACAAAAACGAAGGTCATTTGCAAGAAGGGACATTGTTGACAAATGACATTTATTTTTTTATTTTTATTTATTTAGATTCAAGCAGTGAAATATGATACTATGCAAGTATCATTCCGCCATTTGACTGTGATTCGATTCTGTGAGTTTGTGGTTGATTAATATTAATTTTTTGCAGTTTGTACTATTTTTACTTTCCTATCTGTATACAGATATAAGGAAAGTATAGGAATCATGATTTTTTTCGACGGATTTTTACGTTTTGAGGTCCCCTGAATCCGTTTTGACTATTTTTCCGATGATGTATGTGTGTGTGTCTGTGTGTGTGTGTGTGTGTGTGTGTATGTGTGTGTGTGTATGTGTGTGTGTGTATGTGTGTGTGTGTGTATGTGTGTGTGTGTATGTGTGTGTGTGTATGTGTGTGTGTGTATGTATGTATGTGTGTGTGTGTGTGTGTGTGTGTGTGTGTGTGTGTGTGTGTGTGTGTGTGTGTGTGTGTGTGTGTGTGTGTGTGTGTGTGTCGCATAACTCATGAACCGATACACAGAAAAACACTAAATTGTAAACTTAAGCTTTGTTCCAACGTCCAATAAACTGATTATATTTTGAGCAGAGTCGGAACATCTGGGGGGTACTTTATAGGTGGTCATTTTTATATTTTATGAAATATATCTGTTATTTACGTTTGGGCAAAAACATTCTTCAAATAAAAGTTACTTATTATCTATAATTTTTGTTTTATACAAAATTTTCCTAAAATGGTCCGTATTCGGGAAATTTGACAAAATGTAAAAAAATATTTTTTTTATAAAAATTGTTTAAACAAAAGTTGTTTGTAATATAATTCTCTATAATTTTTATTCCATACATAATTTCTCTAAACTGGACCGTATTCGAGATATTTGAGAAAATGTGTAAATTTCGAAATTTGAGGAAAACTCAAAAACGGATAAAGAAAAAACATTAAATTTTAAACTTAAGTTTTATTTCGGCCTGACGTGAAATGATTAGATTTTGGACAAAGTTGGAACATCTGGGGGGGGGGGGGTACTTTATGGGAGGCCGTTTTTATATTTTATGGAATATATCTGTTATTTATGTTTGATGAAAAAAATGGTTCAAATAAAAGTTACTTCTAATATTATTATCTATAATTTTTGCTTTATGTCAAAATTTCCTGAAATGGTCTGTATTCGAGAAATTTGACAAAATGTGCAAAATTCTGATATTTATGAAAATTGTTAAAATAAAAGTTCTTTGCAATATCGATCTCTATAATTTTTGTTAATACATGATTTTTCTAAAATGGACCGTATTGGAAAAATTGTAGGAAAAGTGCTAAATTTAAATTTTTCAGTATTTTCGTTTTTAATAAATATCTTTAGAAAACTGTTTCGAGGTAGATGTATGTGGAAAATGTATATATTTAGTTTATCCTCTAAACATTTATGGAGGATAGGAAAGTCATGTGTTGGACACATCAGATTTTAATGTATGAGAAAGGTAGAAGTTTTCACTAGTAATAGGTACCACTAGTGGTCAAATTATTTCCGGAAATTTTTTCGAGCTCATGAATATTTTGAAAATTTTCCGAGTCGCAGACGAGGGAAATTTTCTAAAAATATTCATGAGCGAGAAAAAATTTCCTGATATTAATTTGACCTCGCGTGGTATTCGGTAAGAAAATTCCCCGCCGAATTATGGTTGAAAATTAAATAATTTTAAATTTTATTTTTCGTTTCTCAACAATGCAAATTATTTTCTCCAAGTCACCAGTGAAACATAAAAGGTGTTGTCGCCTTGATTGTTGAGTTGTCATGGTAACTAAGTGAGACCCTAACCTCGAATATAATTTCAGTTTTGAAGTTGTCAAGCGGCCCGACGTAAAAAAATGTTTCGCTGCAATTATTTAGGCCTTCAAATTGCTTATTTCTACTCATTGTAGTTGCATGGGAATACCATTTGAAAATAGAAAATAGTATATTCTTTAATTTTACGTAAGTTTTGAATAACTACAAGTGGTAGAAAATTGTTTTTCTGCGTTTTTATTAACATGCGTTATGAGCGCTTTAAAATGGTATGAAATTCATAACCAGCGTCAGCAAGCATCAATCGTAGGAGGCTGTGATCATTGTATTTTGACAGTTCAAAACATTAAATAACTCGCGTTTTGTTGCGATAAAGAATATTGCACAGCAAGTAAAACCAACAAAATTACCTATTTGTTTAAAAATGAATCGATTTGAAAATCATACGCTATGCAAAATATGCGTGAAATTGTCTGATGTAATGATCAATAATTGCACCATGACTTACTTACTCGGATTAATAGAGGATTGTGGCTCCAACTTGAAAAACGAAAATTTGTTCCGAATTGTCCACGAATATTTGCACCTAAACTACGCAAAATTCAAAGTGCTGAATGGGAAAAAGGTGAATAAATTAGTGTCTAAATATTATATATATTTTTTTTACTACTAACATGAGAAATCACCATTATTTACTCCATTCCTCTAATGAGAAGTAATATTTCTCTCCCTAGGTAAATAATGATAATAAAAAAAAACCTAGGTAAATAATGAAACTAAATTTCATTAGTTTCATTTTGTTAATTTGACAACTAAACTCCCAGACTACTTGATATTTTGAAATATTTGAAAAATAAGTAGGAAATAACTAAAGCTGGGTTTATGAAATCTAATCAAATCAAATATGATAATATATATCAGTGTAAACAGTAAAAATATATATTAACTAGGAAATTCAACACCGGCTTTAAAAATTATTAATTAATAACAATAAATCCATGTCATTAAAATATCAAAAATGCAATGGGATATTTCCTAGAATCATACCAAAATTTGACACATGCCAAATTTTTACATAAATAAAGCCAGTCTGATTAGAAACACGCTCCAGTCTGCTTGATATTTCGAAATATTTAACAAATTGTTAGGAAATTACTTATGTCAAAATTAAAATTGCTAATACATTAATGTTAGTAGTAAAAAAAATTTTATGTATACCTCGGCTGAGAAAGCTATTATTTACCTCGCACATTATATCCCTCGGCGCTACGCGCCTCAGGATATAAAAGCTCGGTAAATAATAGCTCACTTCTCACCCTAGGTATATAATGTACTATTATTAGACATAGACACATAATTCAAAGCATCCAAAGTCCTGCATTTTCGCCATTAAGAAGAAAAGAAGTGGCCGAAGAATATAGAAAACACCTTAGCATTGTAACTAAAATATATCAAAACTAAACCTATTATGTGAACAATTAAAAACCAGTCTGTCAAAAATGGTCTGTTATTGTAAACGTCAAAAAATTTCCAGTATAATTCGCTGTTGGGTACCCCACGAGAAAAAAATTTCCACTAAAATACCTCCGTTGCCATGGTGATCTGTCAAAAACACGTATTTTGATTGGTTCAAAATTACAGGTGTGGAATTTTCCAGTGAATACTACAAAACTAAAAGGTTAGTGAATTTATAATGTCCAGCAAGGCAAACTTAAACAAACAGATTGGATTTTAATATTGATCTGCCTTTTATTTTGAATAAGCGATTAAATTATTTTCAGATATTCCAGTGAATACTACAAAGCTAAAAGGTTAGTGAATTCATAATGTCTAGCAAGGAAAACTTAAACCAACATATTGGATTTTCATATTGATCTGCCTTTCATTTTGAATAAGCGATTAAATTATTTTCAGGTTAAGCTGAGAAGGCAAATATGGCCAAATCAAAAAAAAAAACAACTGCTGGCAATCCAGGCATGGTTGAAAAGAGCAAAGTAGAGGAGAGACGGGATAATTTTGACGAAAAAGTTTTAATAATTTTATTATTCATAGGTTAATTGCTTATAAATAATTTTTTTTTGAAATTATCCATTATTTTCACTAATTTCCTTAACCATCCTATTATTCCCCATTTGAGCTTTTGAAAATGTCCAAGGAATGTTCATAAATGGACGTTCTTAAGACACCCTGATTATTGACAAGGACGTTCCAAAAACGTCCGTAAGACGTACACTTCCGTGAAATGGACGTTTTAAGGATATCCTGAATGTTCAAGCAGGACGTATTTAAAACATCCATAAGACGTATTTGTGCTAACTGGAATATGTCTATCGCTTTGCGCAAGATCTAACAGTTATACAAAAATTTGTGAATCGATATGACGGTACAGAAACGATTTCGGAATCATCCATTTTTTAGTTTGAATGAATTCTTTATCAACCCGAATATCGTACAAATTAAGTTAGAATGCTTGGAGTGTAATACGCATGCGCTGTACCGTTACTGAATGGTTTTGTATCAAGTTGGAACTAATATTTAGTTAACGTTTACTTCTGGCTAAAAAAACATTTAGCGACTACTTTAATATAGTAAGTACCGATCATCACCGATCCATCAATGAACCAAGTCGATTAATTTGATTTCTTATTCGTGTTAACAAGTATTTTTATATAGTCTGCATGTCATACCGGACGGTTACCGCTTACAGAGCAGGTTAGGTCATACATCTTTTTCATGGAGTGCTATGTAGCTTACAGGATTTGTGTGATAATATATGCTATTTAATTATATTAAAGCCGTTAAATAATTCAAAATCATAAATCTACCTACAAGTAAAAATTTCAGGGAGCAAGTATTTAAATTGTTTTTCTCAAAATCGTGTTGTTGAGGTTGATTTTAAATTCGTTAACGAAGTGAGAAAAACTATTTAAATACGTGCGTCAAATAGCAGGTATTTCTTTTGTAGAAATACACTTTAATAGCTTGAAATGAATCAAAAAACCTACCACAGTAAAATTTCACTAGCAGTAAGATACACAATACTCACATAACTAAAATCAGTAACTGCAAGAAAATAGTTTACTAAGAGTAGGTCGTCTAAAAACTAATTAAACTTTTTACTAACCACACGTGAATAATTTCAGAAATCACGTTTTACCTACCATAAGTAAACATGTTACTTATCCCATAGTATACAATTTTTTATTTGCGCTAATAGTAAATTTGTTTTCCTTGCACCATAGTACAGCAGCAGTTTACCCTTAGCCCTAATTATTCTGTAAACGAAATATAATTTGTATTTTTTATTATATCCCACCAACATAATGTTTCCAAACATAGGCGCCGGAACTCAAAAATTGCTTTGGGTGCCCGGCCTCTATACGGGAAATGGGGGCAATCCCCCCTCCACACCTCACTTAAAGGCACCACCGGTTTTTTAAAAGCACTTTAAAAGCTATTTTAAAGCGTTAATTTTATGAAAATAGTCTTGAAAAAAAAAGGTATTGTCACTTGTCCAATTGCTGGAGTTTTGAGGATTGAAGCGGCAGACGGAGTATCAACAATCGGTAGGCTGGAGGCTTGAAGGCTCCCACCTAAATCGGAATATCTGGCAACCCTATATGCTCGGTGCAGCCACCACTGGTATTCAATGGTGCTGCAGTGCTAAAGTACCAATGAAATAAGTAGAAACAATATAAAACATTTATTAACTAATTTAGGAGATTTTTGATTATTTATTAATACACATATAATGGAGTATTGTATATATACAGGGTGGCCATTTGAAAACAAAACAGCCAATTTTGTCGCACCCCAGTTACTTTACGAAAAAACGCACGGACCCGTCAATTTTGGAGTTAGGGGAAACTTTTTTTTTGCTAGTTTCATCCCATGAACGGAAACCCTCTAGCGGGGGTAAAACTTGCCCCTAAAATCTTAAAATGAAAGAGGGGTTAAATGATAGTTTATTTTGAAGATATTTTTACAAATATTTTAACCCCTGAGTTTAAAATCGGTACTGTCTTCCTAGCCATGATCTTTTAACGATTTTTATTTTCTGTAAAAGCTTACCAGTTATTCGAGTTAATGCTGTAAATGCTGACCCTGGGCCTCCATGCAATAATAAAGGTTTTGTTCAAAACGCTCTTGGACATTTTAAAGCATCTGTGGGGCGATTTGATGACATTCATCAATTATCCTTTGGGGGCGTCCATAATTACGTGAGGTGTTCAAGGGGGGGAGGAAATCAAGCTAAATCTTTCTAAATCTCACTTGGGGGAGAGGGGAGTCTTTGTAAATCTGACGTTATTTTTGAGGATAATCTTACGAAATCTCACTAGGGAGGAGGGGGGTCAAAAAAATCCTCAAAATTACCTTACATAATTAATGGACGCCCCCTTTGTCACAGATTTTCCAGTGATGTTGGCTGGGTGGCATAAATTTTAGTTTTTAAGTGGCCTCATTAAAAATCCAACAAGATTAGATCCGAAGACCGTGGGTGCCACTCACTCAATACTTTCTCTTCTTACGATCCATTGACCTGAAAACGTTTGATCCACATACTGACGAATAGTCACTGCAAAATGGGGTGGCACACTATCTTGATGGAATATTAAGTTGTTTGCTATGTACTGATCGTCATTCTCAATCAACCCTAGTAATGCTGGATAAATGGCGTTTTCTAATAATTCCAGATACATGTCTGCGGTTAAAGTTCCAGGTAAAAAAAGGAACCAGTTATACGGTTACCAAAAATACCAACCAAAACATTCAGTTTTTCCGGATGTTGCGTATGCATTTCATTAAATATTCTGGGATTTCAATCGAACCAATAACGACAGTTGTGACGATTTATCGTACCATTTAGGAAAAAAGTGCATTCGTCTGAAAAACACACATTAAAAAGAAATTGCTGATCATTTACTGCCTGTTCAGTCATAAGGTTTGTTCCAACAACAATCTTGGAACCATACACAAACCAGTCCACAACTTATTGTCGACGACTGATAGTCGACGACCAGTCCACGACCTGTCGATGACTGGGACTGAATTCGGAACTTGGTTGTGTTGGAACACATGTTTCTATTGTCAGACACACTATTAATAACGTAAAAGTAGAAAAAAACATTAACAAATGTTAAATTTTGAATTTGATAAATGAGAAAAAAATTAAAACTCATTAAAAGATTTATAAATTTTGATTATTCGATTGGTTAATACATTAACATTTTATTTTTTATTGTATCTAAGTCAAAATAATAGTTCTTTTCACTTTCTACACTCATTACTCATAAAATAATATACTATAAATAATGATAATAAATAAAAACCAAATTACGTTCGAGACTACGATCGATGATGCTATCAAAACGAATATAATCACGACATTTCCAGAGTTGGTCGTGTTTTATTTACGAACTCACTTTCGTTTTGCGCATGTTTTGACAATTCGTTCCTATTCAGACCCAGGAACTGATTTGACAGTACACAAACTGGTTTGTGATTAGGTTTGAGTATGTTGGAACACTAGGATTTTGTACAGTTGTACAGTACAGTTGTACAGTCCGAGGTTTGTTGGAACATCAAATCTAGACTGCGCAGAATCCCGACAGTACGTAAACCGATTTGCTATTGTGTTGGAACAAACCTATAATTTCATAAAATTGTAATCACCTATCAAAATCGTCTTCGTTAAGTTCTTATACCAGATGAATTTTGTAGGAATGTTTTTACAATATCTTCTGAATGCTACTTTTCTTAATACCAGATGTTATGGCAAACTGCCTTGTACTCTATGTGGGTTCTTGAACAACATGCCCTAAAATTGCCACCTCTGTAGCTCCATTTACTATAGCATTTTCCATTTTACGTCATTTGGTAGCTACTGACCCCGTTTCCCAAAATTTTTGGACTAACTCCAAAATATACTTTCGATGGACTTGTCGATTTTAATTCTATTACCACATTCATTGTTCTCAAAAAAAGTGAAATTATTTGCACCCTCTCAGCTGACTCTACGGGTGTTGGCCACTTGGTCGCCGCGGTTAGTTTTGTCAGCGGGGTTCCGTAATCTCATCGACCACTTGGTCTCCAGTTTTAAAATCAGGTAGGCCTCTTGGTCGCCGTAGTTATCAATCATTAAAGGTATCTATTTCGATTTATTGAAAATAATATTTTTAAGAAAAAAATAGTTTAACTGATTTTTATTATTTTCCACGTGAATAGAAATTTTTAACTGATATGATATGGTACAGAATGTGGGTCAGGAAAAGAATAAAACCAAATTAAAAAAACACTTATAATTAATAGAAAACAATATAAAATTATACATAATAAAAAAAAGTAGGTACAAAATACACAAAATACCAAATAAAAATTATTTAAGAAACCCAAATTGCAATTAGTTTTTGTAATGATAAGAAACTACTTTGATAAATTGAGTTCGTGAAAGGATCTTATTTTTATATTGTTCTATTACGTTCGTTAAATACGCATGCCATTTTTTGTAATTAGCGTTTTTAATTTTGTTAGGTATATGTGTACTGTTTAATTTCACATAAGTATTTAACTGAATATCGAGAATTACATTAACAAATTTGAATATATCGGGATGCGCCGAATAAAAAGCAGAATTAAAATGTTTGTGGAAAGACTCACAAGCATTTGTTGTGCGTTCTGTGGAACTTGTGCACGATGCCCACATTGTAGGCGGGAAGTCAGACGTATCGCTAGTATACGTATTAATCATATAAAGAGTATATGAAGTTAATCTCTCGTCAAATGGTATTATTGGAATTAAATCTTTACAAAAACACTCTGCCACTTCAGTACTTTCCAAAAATAAAATGCCGAAAGTGTAATGAAGCCATTTGCCGATTTCAGAATTTTCATTTTAATATTCGGAAATCAAACCCAGATTTTGTATCTTACGTAACCACGATTGGGTTAAATGAAATCTACATCCAATAATTAAGATATCAGGCCAAATCTGTATAATACCAGTGTGTATGGCTTTCTCAAAATCGCAAATAACTTTACACAGCTTCCAATCTAAATTTAAATTATTATAACAGTAATCTTTTAATAATTTAAATGCAGTTGCATAGGTACTTGCTCTTTTATCTGGTAAAACAAAAAATGCCAATGGTATGTAGTGTCCGTTATCAACAGCATGTATAGTGAAAAATTGTAAAAAAAATTTAGGGCAATAATTAAATGTGCCGTCGCAATAAATACTATCACGAGAACACAAGTATTTTAAATTTGAATCACATGAAAATAAAATAATTTGTGAATCTTCATTGTTAAATAATAAAAATTGTTCACCCTTATTTGTAACACATTGTATTGCTTTCAGTACACTATGAACATCACTGATACACTTTGGCAAAGGTGGCAATATACTTCTTCTTGCCCTGTATATGCTTCGTCTGATGAGGTCAACATCCGTAGTGGATACATTAAAAGTATTTCCTTTCCCTCGGATTCCGTTATTAATTAACTTACTGGGTTTAACGCAAATATCTTCTGTTGCCTTTCTTTTCAATCCGTTTTGAAGTTTTTTTACATCTAAATGGTCCGATGGTGGATGATTGTGTTCACTCTTAGATTTCAATAAGACAGTTTCCGAATCGTCCACTCCAATAGTCGCTTTACACCCACGACGAGTACACTTATATGATACACCTAACTTTGTTTCCTTGTCTTTTTCAAATGTATATTTTTTTACAATTAACAACTTTTTTCCTTTTACACTTAACATCGACTCCATTGCAACACAAACTCAAAACTTCTTTTATGGAATAATGAATAAGATGAGAATCACTTTTAAAATAAAAAAATTAATCTTTTCAGTAAGAATGCAGACAATTAACTGATGAAAAATATTTTTATTTTAGTTCTCGACAGGTCACAAACCGATATTATAATTAGAGTAATTAAATAACCCCATAATTTTCTTGGAACCCTTAATCCAGGTTTGGAGACCAAGTGGCCTATACCTTTCGAATAGCGAAAGGATTAAATTTGGGTAAAACTGACCGCGGCGACCAAGAGGTATATTCCCGACTCTACAACGAAATAAACTAAATCTTACTACTTTACATCGACCAAAGAATGTCATCTGATAACAATAATTAAAAGCCACAGGAAGAAAACTAGAATTGTTACAAAGAATTCCTTTTTTTTTAATAACAATATAAAAATGTTAAACCGGTTTTGTACTTTTGGTGACACTGTATGAGCTATATAGATAGTAGCGATGTAAAACTCGGGGGTTATAATCTATGTAAAAATACCTTTAAAATAAGTTATCTTTCCAGTTAAAATTTTAGGGGTGAGTCTCAACCCCGATTAAGGATTTTCGATCAGGAGGCGAAGCTGGCAAAAAAAAATGTTTCCCTCTAAAATCAATAACTGACAGGTCCGCGAGTTTTTAGTAAATGACCTGGTTTCTCGCCAGTACTACTAGAAAACTGTTCTTTTCTAAAAGTGCTTAATCTGAAACAACTTCCAAATGTTCTCCCTTCTCCCCTCAAGCATTTGCTCAATATCATATAAAAGAACTCTTGTTTTGATATTTGTAGAAAGTTAATAGTCGTTTTTTTTTTATGTCATAGGGTTTTATACACCAAGAATAATAAACTATTAAGTACAGGTTCAATGCGTTGCCTATGACAAGTGACGGCGACTTTTTTATCACAAACAATACAGCTCAGAACGATATTTTATCGAAGCATCCTGTCGGTATACCAACTTGGGTCAAAACAGCTTCTTCATTTCACTTATTGGCATTTTTGTCCACGTTGTGCTATGGGTGCTCCGCACCCAGTTTCAAACTGCTCTGGGTGCTTGCGCACCCAGAGCCCCGAGGATTCGGCGCCTATGTTTCCAAACCTTTCGTCGATGTTGTTTTAGGGGAACGTAATAACATTACTATACGACGTAAATGCTACGTTTATGAGAGGTTGTTGAGGGAAATCAAACGCTAGCAGAACTTCAATTTATTACTTACCTATTTAACCTATACTTGCCATCGTGATAAAAATCTAGTGAACCTTTAATACATACCTCATATAAATATACTTTATAACTACTTTTGTACAAACGCTCACCGTTTAAGATTTTAATGAATGTCTGCAATATATGTACCGTATTTTACTATTTAGCTACTTTTGTGCAATCATTTGGTATTTAAGATTCTAAGGAACCGTTTCAGACAACTTTCAAGTAAAAGTAGAGCAAAACTGCTAGTGAGATGTTCTCCGAACTTCACTTTGTAACCTCTATGAAATGTGCTCTAAAATTCTTGCATTTGCGGATATTTGTTGGTTGCACGGATGTTGGGTTTACATGTTACATTAAAAGTACAGGGTGTCTGATTAAGGACTCGTAGCGGCTGTATCTCAGAAACTATTGATCCTACGGCTTCGAAAAAAAAAAAAAAAAATTATAACAAAAACGGTCAAGAGAAAATGCTGGAAATTATTTTGAACTTTCTATTTTAACCGTTAGAGGGCGTAATTCGCTATGGTAATTCAAAAAAATGACTTTTCCCCTATAAATGTCTAATAATAGTATGATAATAATAATCGAACGATAATTTTGATTAAATTTTACAAAAGTTTTATTTAACACTTTTTGCTCTATTCAATAAAATAACAGGTAGGGGCGATTGGGAACCTTAATTTAATAAATGTATTATAACTACGGTGTCGTTTATCAGATTTTGAAAAACTTTATATCGATTAAAAGAAAATTGATTGTTTAGTAAAATATTTCAAAATAGTTCTGATTCAGTTGTTTAAAAGAGCACTAGGTGTCGTTGTTTAAGCAGTAACCATTTTTTTGAAGTTTTCTTGAAAAATTTAAATGGAATGTTATAATTTTTATACGTTATTTAGAAAGAGAATTAAATTCTGACAAGAAACAAAAAAACCGCGTCTTATTATCTTTTTCCTAACCGAATATAAGCAAAAGTCTATTAATGGTGAATAGTCCACTTAAATATTAATAAATAAAATTATTGATATTTTAATCTAGTTGGCTTTGAAACGTCAGTAATTTTTCGATAGCTTAACTGTAAAGCGATTAAGACAAAAAATATTAAAATCGGATTTAAATTAACTCTTTAGTGTAAGTTTACTGGTTTAATAAAACTAATTGCGAAATAAAAATTGAATATATTAATAAAATACAACAAAACAAGTAACTAGACACAGAACAAAATAGAGAATGCAATACAAGAATTAGAGGTAGTGCTCGAATTGTTTTCCATCTTTTTCAATGCAAATATCAAGTCTATGTCTAGTTAAATTGACAGCAGCTTCTATTTCAGCCCTAGGAATATGATCAATTTCAGTTTGTATTCGTTGAATTAGATCTTCTCTACTTACAGGCTGAGTTTGGTAAACTAAATCTTTAAGTCGACCCCACAAATAAAAATCTAAAACGGTGAGGTCGGGAGATCTTGGTGGCCATGGAAATAGACTACCTCTTCCAATCCACCTATTCCGAAAATGTTGATTTAAAAAGTCTTTGACATTATTTGTATAATGTGCTGGGCAGCCATCCTGCTGTATCCACATATTACGGCGTATCTCTAGTGAAATATTTTCTAATAAAATAGACAATTGAGGAGCAACTATCCAAAATGCGTTAAATCCATTTTTTATGATTTTTTAGGTAAATGAAAGAATGTAGTGTATTTTAGTCAATCTATCATCATGATAATCCAGTTCTATCAAAATGCTTTAAATCCAATAGAAATAGCCATAACGAGATCACTTAACTAAGCAAAACGCATTAGATCCATTTTTTAGTGAAGAAAAACGCATTAAATCCAGTCGTGTTAAGCAAAGGTTCTTAACCGCCGATAGGGTATTTGGTCGAGTGGAGAAAGTTTTAAGAAAGCACACAACAATAAAAAATAAAGGGTATTATGAGATATATAAAGAATTTGGAGGAGTAAAATGTCTTGGGCAAGACTGGCTGCTTTATGATATTAAACACTTACAGACCTATTTAAAAAAGACTGATGGTATATCGGATTTGAAAAAGTTGTGTTGCGAAAAAATCAGGCTGTATGCATAACCATAAACTTCTTTCAAAACTTTTGGTTTAAAAGTACAGCTGAGACTCCAAAAACCCTCCTTAAAAAAGGTAAAAAAGATTCTAAGTTAAAAATGGAAGCTCTTAAACTTGGAAGACCAATTAAGGAGAAAAAAAAAATCATTGAAGCACTTATTAGCCCAAGAGTATGGTGAAGGATGGAAGCAAGAAGATGATCTAGTATGGTACAAAACTATTTTACAAGCTAGTGGAGATGAAATAGAGGAAGAACAAGGCAAGGCCGAAAATACCTGCGACTGAGTGGAGGAAGATGTTGCTTTACATATTTAATTTTTTCATTTTTTAATTTTCATTAATAAAATCAGTTTTTCACTAAAGTTTTAGATTTTATTCGCCTTGTAAATAATGTAAAATAACAGGTAGGGGCGATTGGGAACCTTAATTTAATAAATGTATTATAACTACGGTATCGTTTATCAGATTTTGAAAAACTTTATATCGATTAAAAGAAAATTGATTGTTTAGTAAAATATTTCAAAATAGTTCTGATTCAGTTGTTTAAAAGAGCACTAGGTGGCGTTGTTTAAGCAGTAACCATTTTTTTGAAGTTTTCTTGAAAAATTTAAATGGAATGTTATAATTTTTATACGTTATTTAGAAAGAGAATTAAATTCTGACAAGAGACAAAAAAAACCGCGTCTTATTATCTTTTTCCTAGCCGAATATAAGCAAAAGTCTATTAATGGTGAATGGTGCACTTAAATATTAATAAATAAAATTATTGATATTTTAATCTAGTTGGCTTTGAAACGTCAGTAATTTTTCGATAGCTTAACTGTAAAGCGATTAAGACAAAAAATATTAAAATCGGATTTAAATTAACTCTTTAGTGTAAGTTTACTGGTTTAATAAAACTAATTGCGAAATAAAAATTGAATATATTAATAAAATACAACAAAACAAGTAACTAGACACAGAACAAAATAGAGAATGCAATACAAGAATTAGAGGTAGTGCTCGAATTGTTTTCCATCTTTTTCAATGCAAATATCAAGTCTATGTCTAGTTGAATTGACAGCAGCTTCTATTTCAGCCCTAGGAATATGATCAATTTCAGTTTGTATTCGTTGAATTAGATCTTCTCTACGTACAGGCTGAGTTTGGTAAACTAAATCTTTAAGTCGACCCCACAAATAAAAATCTAAAACGGTAAGGTCGGGAGATCTTGGTGGCCATGGAAATAGACTACCTCTTCCAATCCACCTATTCCGAAAATGTTGATTTAAAAAGTCTTTTACATTATTTGTATAATGTGCTGGGCAGCCATCCTGCTGTATCCACATATTACGGCGTACCTCTAATGAAATATTTTCTAATAAAATAGGCAATTCGTCTCTCAGTAATCTTAAATATCGCTCACCATTTAAATTTTCATTAATAATAATAGGACCTATAATTTTACCGTCTAAAATTCCACACCACACATTTACTGACCACCGACCTTGATTAAAAACTTCTCGCATCCAATGAGGATTGTGGTCAGACCAGTAATGCATATTATGCCTGTTTACAGATCCATTACTGGAAAATGTAGATTCGTCGGACCACACTATGTGGGATAAAAATTGTGGATCCTCATTAAGCATATTCTTAAGCCAATTACAATAATCCAGTCTTTTATCATAATCTGTTAATTTCAGACCTTGATGAAGGGCTACATGGTATGAATGGAGACGATTTTGTTTTAAAATACAACAAACGCAGTACCTAGTAAGTCCTAAGTCGGAAGCAATTTTCCGTATGCTAATATATTTATTTCGTTAGTTTCCGTTCTGCTTCTTCTACGTCGTTGAATAGCTTTTTTAGGTTGAACACAGCCAGTTTCTTTTAAACGAATCGCCAGATTTTTAAATGTTTCTCTTGTTTGTAAAACTCGCTGAGGATATCTCAACGCATATTCTCTGGATGCAATCGGGGCGTTCTCAAAACATTAAAAATATACTTTTAACATGTCATAAGCTTCGGAATTACTGTAAGGCATGATGTCTTTTAACTTATTAAAATATAATTAATTTGACATTTAAGCTTACTGACATTTCAAAGCCTACTTGATTAATATATCAATAACTTTATTTATTAATATTTAAGTGGACTATTCACCCTTAATAGACTTTTGCTTATATTCGGTTAGGAAAAAGATAAAAAGACGCGGTTTTTTGTTTCTTGTCAGAATTTAATTCTCTTTCTAAATAACGTATAAAAATTATAACATTCAATTTAAATTTTTCAAGAAAATAAAAAAAAAATGGTTACTGCTTATACAACGCCACCTAGTGCTCTTTTAAACAACTGAATCAGAACTATTTTGAAATATTATACTAAACAATCAATTTGCTTTTAATCGATACAAAGTTTTTTAAAATCTGATAAACGACACCGTAGTTATAATACATTTATTAAATTAAGGTTCCCAATCGCCCCTACCTGTTATTTTATTGAATAGAGCAAAAAGTGTTGAATAAAACTTTTGTAAAATTTAATCAAAATTACCGTTCGATTATTATTATCATACTATTATTAGACATTTATAGGAGAAAAGTGATTTTTTTGAATTACCATAGTGAATTACGCCCTCTAACTGTTAAAATAGAAAGTTCAAAATAATTTCCAGCATTTTCTCTTGACCGTTTTTGTTATAATTTTTTTTTTTCGCTACGAGTCCTTAATCAGACACCCTGTACATTGACTGCGAGCTTAAAGAGCCTGGAATTGCAACTAAGTAATGTAGATATGATTTTTATATACTAGCTGGGATTGTTATAAAACCATTTATTACTATTATTCTATTATTATAACAACATTATGTAAAAATATAAGACAACTTCCACAAGAAATAACAAAGTTACGGTAAATTTGTGTTTGTACTACTTCTACGTTGTTCTATATTTGTTTATTTTTGTTCTATATTTCTTATATTTTTTGTTCTACAAAAAAATAAAAAGGGGCTTAAGAATAAAGAATATCAAATTATAGATCATCGTTTAAAATAAAACCAGAAACAGTCATTTTTAATTTTTTGAAATAATTCAAAAATAACGTTTAATATTTTAAAAACGGATTCGAAATCAGCATCAAAATCTTTAAAAATTACCCATTTTACAGACAATGCACCTCTTATATTAATTGAGTTACAAATGTACATTTTCGATTTTTCGGACACACTGTATTAAACAAATTAACCCGCAAAAATTGTATTTACTCTTCAGTACCTTTATAGCTCGTTTTTTGTGTATCCATTCCAACTTCCAATGCGCATAATAATATTTCTTATCTGTCGCATAAAATACCGACTGATTGAAGAAGACGAGAAGAAATTTAATAAGTGAAAAAATAAATAGGTTAACGTTCTTATCGTTACTTTCTTATTTAGTGGCACTTTCACCGGCAGCAGCGGCTCTCCGAAGAGAACTGACATTGAAAATCGCAGCCGTTACGAAACATACTGTTGATTGTACTGTCTCGATTGGTTTTTTACACGTGTGAAAGAGATTCAGATAGTACATTATTAGAGAAACTATACATATTAGATGTATAATGAGTTTTTATTCTGTAAAAAATTGTTAGTCCTTAATTACAGGTATCGGAATGAGGGTCATGCAGATTTTTTTAAGAAACTGCCAATCCATGTTATAAGAATAGTTCTACGTTGGTAAAACAACAGAAGGAACCAGTGGAGGTTATATCCCTTTACGAAAGTAGCGTGGTGATATGTTGAGTTCGTTAGTAGATTTTTCATAACCCACCTCTGTCAGCCAGATGCTACGAGGTCCATGTCACAGCATAGGAAACAATCGACTCTCAAACAATGTTTTTGATGCTTACAGCAAAGAATACCTACCCAAGAAGCGAAACTGAATGAGTTTTTATATGTACCAAAACATGGGAACTTAATACACTGGGAAACGTATGAAAATTAATCAATTAATCAGCTCGTTTGGTTCATAAGAATTAAACACATACTAAAGTAACAATGACAGACAATTCCTACTATGTTCATTGTGTTAAATAAATTACTTTAATAACGAAATAAGTACTATAGGTACAATTATGACAGTCACTACAAAATAGCGAAAGTGGTGCAAGGCTCATTCACTGTCCATCAATCCCAAGAAGACAGAAATGGTCCTTTTCACAAGGGAAAAGATGAAAATGGAATTAAAACATCCAGAGCTCCTAAACACAAAACAAAACTTTGCAACAGAGGTGAACTACCTAAGTAGCATCTTTGACAATAAGTTAACACGAAACTCACACTTAGAAAACATAGTCAAAAGAGCATACCTTGCTTATGAACACCTAGGCTTTCTTTACCAGAGTCGTCACATGGACTTACATGACCATCATAAGACCTATGCCAACAAACGGTGCTGTTGTCTGGTTACCGCAAATCCAAAAATTTACAGCTATCCGCAAACTAGAACAAATTCAAATAAGAGCAGGTCTGAACATAACAGGAGCCATGAAAACCATACCAACCAGAGCCGTGGAAGTCGTTCTTAGTCTTATTCCTCTTCAAGGAGATTACTCTGATGACAATGACACACCTCTGTAAACCTGATATACGATCTAGTGACATATATACCTACGCAATCATTCCCATCATGTCGTACGCGCTATCAATCTGGGGACAAAGGATAAACTTCGTGGTAAATAAAAACAAAATCAGGTCGGCCCAAACAACATGTCTCAAAGTAATCCTAGGAGTATACAGCTCCACACCAGCTGAGATTCTATATATTTTGGCGAAACAACCTCCACTACACTTACATTTAATGTTCCTCAAATCACTGGCTGAACTAAGGAAGACAGGATCGACCTACTTCGTAGGAAACCACATAGTAGCAGCAGCCTACAGATTCTGGACGGCGGTATCACTGGAGATGAAACACATCCTGATACGAACATGGCAGATCGAGTGTGACAACACCAACAACGGCAGGCACCTACACACACTCATCCCGAGTGAAGAGAAATGACTCTTCTCCAGCACAGAACCACTCAAGTAAAAAATGGTACACGTCCTATCCTGACACGGAAATTCCATGATCCACCTGTACAGGATAGGAAAAGCAGCTAGTACAAACTGCATCAACTGTGGCGTAGAAGATACACCCGTTCTTGGTGTCCTATTTTGTCGAAACTTTGACAACGAAAGAATTCTGCTGGATGTTCATTTTGGGGAAAATCCAATTCATCCTCCTACTGCATTTCTCAACCTTATTGATCACCTTCCACAATTCGAACCTGACGACTTCCCCTGAGAAACCAGAGTACTATTCCCCAAAAGGGACACGTAAACGTTTATAGACACTTTCTTAGTATTTAAATTTTCTATAAAATATTAAATTAATAATTTCCTTTACCTTTTTCTACAAATATCACTCTCTGGAAACCGTAGGTAACACATTTCAATACATTCTTCCAATATCTTACAACATTTTCTGAATCTTTTCGATAGTTGGAAGCGGGGGTTAATTAATAAGGTACCCCGCTGAGAATGGAATAAGTCAAGCCTGCTCTCCACACAACGCCAAAGAACACAGCAGACCACCAGTGGATCACGAAATAACGAAGAAAGAAAAAAGAAGGCTCGCGTAATTGTAATGCAAGAAACAAAATGGTTAATTGTTAAAATTTCAATAAAGAATAGAAAATCCTTTCTCATCCTATGGAAAGACTAACCAAACTCTAACCTGAACGAGTGAGGACCGTAGCTGCTAGTTACGGGGCTGGTGATCAGGCCTCTTCCCTCCTCCCTTCCTTTTTTTTGTCTGCCAAGTACGGAAGCATCTCCATATCATGGTGCTGACAGAATCTGCACCCTACAGGGGATGCGAACAAGAAGATAAGACCATTAAGCATATCCTCTATGATTGCCCTAAGCTCTCATTTATTAGAAGATTTGTTTTCGGCGAGTATGTGTTAGCACACCGGCCGATATAAGAGAAGCACCTCTTGGCGACGTTGTCAACTACATTAAATCTGTGGGCTGGTTCACGAGCTAGGAGGTACCTATCATCTAAGGAGGATACACAATGGGTCTAGTGAGGCCTTAGTGCCGTGGCGTAACCCACCCTCCACACGTTACATATCCAGAAGTACGGTAGGTAGCTGTAAATGTATTTCGAATATATCCTGATAGCAGCGACTTGGTTCCTCGGAGTGAGTTTGTCAAATATTTTAATTATTATTTTGTATTATTGTTTATTTGCTGTTTTTATTCGAATGGTTTGAAAAACATATTTTTAATAAAAGACTAAGAACTCAAACGATGATTTAGAAATTTTAAAAATAAAACATTTACAGCCGGATGGATGCAAGAGCGTTCATTAAAATTTACGAACAACGCAATGTATTTTTTTATTTTCATGTAATAAAAATCTTAAAACTATCATCTAATTTCTAATTACTACCTAGTTAAATACAATTTTCACAAAATGCTAATAATAATATACCAAATGTTGCTCTACATAAATTGACAGCTATATTTGAAGTTAAACCACCTTAAGCCTTGGTTTCTTTGAACACTCCGTCGCAGTGAGCGGACAGTCCGTCGACCGCTGAGGACAGCAATTTTCGCGCGATGTGGTTTGTTAAAAAATATAGAAAATGATCTTTCTCTATGTCTGTACGTGCTGTTTATGTATTATGAATGTAAACGAAAGGTACTAAAATGGATGCAAATAAATTGTTTGCGTTGTTATTATTGTTGGAAGAGGAAGAACAAGAGGAACTGGCAATTGTAACCGTCAAAGTTTCCAATAAGCCAGTGGATGAGTTGTTTTTGTGTCGCGATACAGAAGGTGCCTTTAATATCACTGTGCAGCGGAGGCTTTTTGGAAATGAAACCAAATTTAGAGAGTATTTTAGACTTTCTACAGATCTTTTTGAATTCGTGTTGAGTTTTATAAAGGACATAATTTCCAAGAAACCTAAAAATAAAAATAAAGTCATGATGTCATCTGTATGTGTAAATTTGTCACTCATTGTTTTAAAAGTAATAACAATATAGTCTCCGCACACGCCGACGATTCCGCTGATATCAAACTCAACCAATATCAACCGACTCTTCGCGACAAATCAGCGGCATGACGCCGTCCTGTTCAGCTAAGCGGATTCAAGAAAACCATTCTCATTTAAATACTCTGGTTGGATAAAATCATCAAAACGCGACGGTTGACGGACTGTCCGCTCACTGCGACGAAGTGTTCAAAGAAACCAAGGCTTAATAAATATAAAATTTCCGTCCTTCTTTTTACAAAGTTCGCGAAATTGACTGTATTTGGCATGTCTAATGACAGCGTAGTGAATTTTCTATGTAAGTCAATGTAAAATGAAGTGATTTTTTAAAAAATTGGTGAAAAAAATCAAAATTATGTGAAAAAAAGTACCTGAGTGCAAGTAACATGAGTGACAAAAAACATTTGAATCTTACGCGAATAACACAGGTACAGGATGACGAAGTAACTTATTTAAGAATGAAACTCGTAAAGGCCCAAATATTTTTGCATGGGCATGTGCACAATTTAAAGGGGCCAAATATTTTTACTTTGATATAATTAAGGGTTAAGGGGTACAAATAGTTTTATATTAGTAAGCTTAAGCAGTAAAGGATTCAAGTGTTTTAAAGGTAAATGGCCAATTATTTTTATATAAACACCCAAATAGCATTAAAGTGACAGAAACTTATATCGCCACTTCGATTAAGTGACTGTTACGTTATAATCACTAAATGTACCCCTATATGTATAGTGAGAATAACTTCATTTTATATTTTCCTAGTTGTAGCCACGTGTATTTCACCACAGGGAATCACTTTAAAGTTTTATATTATTTAGTTGCCTCTGAAGGTGTTTGAAACGTTATAGCCACTAAGAGCGACCACTTTAAATTTGCACAAACTTGAATGTGGAAAATAGTAGTTACGGCCACCAAATCATATCACGTAAATACCACCTAGAAGTGGCAGTAATCTGAAAGGGGGTTTGATAGTTTTAGTAACGTTTCGGGAACCATAAATATATATTTAAAGTGGCGGCACTTGATTTTATAACTGCAGTAGTTCTTGCCACGTTTTTGCCACGCTCTTAAGTGATTTCCACATATTGTGTGAAACAAAAGCCACTTCAAAATTCACAATGAAGTAACCGTTGCCTATTAGTAGCCTGCTTTTTACATTATACGCCTTTACAATAAAAAATACTACCAAAGTGTCGTTGATCTGTGCGCAAATTACTTTGTTTTTAGACTTATCTAGAGTGCATTTGTGTGTAAAATGAGAAATAAGAAGCCTCGCAAAAAAAATACTTTTCGACATTTGACAACTTTTTATAGACAACTTAAACAACAAATGAATGGTACCAAAACTCTTAAACGTTATTACTCTGTAGTGAACAGGCAGCTGTTGTCGTAACAGAAAAAAATGTAAACATTCTCAAGAGTTGTTTTCTTCATATCTAAATCTAAGGTGTGTACACAAACACAATATAAAACATTAAATACATAAATTTAAGTGATCTGTGACATAAGTAAATTTTACCGGCGAAATCTACTGTAAATTTTGAGGTTATATGGAATAATACAACTAATACAGTGTTGCGATATCATCAGAGCGCAATTTCCATGAGAAGATATAGTACACAAATTTTTCCCATAATCTTCTTGAATGTACACTATATTTGTAAAGAGTGTTCAGTTATATTTAGAACGGCACGTAAAACGTTTATTAAAAGAGACAAAATAAATTGTTAAATACATGTTATAAGGCTTTACTAGAAATTACTATTAAGATAAACAAACGGTTACCAGAAAGGTAACTAACAAGTATCAACTTTGTGATTTAAAATGGGAACCCTATATATTTTTTACTATGGCGATTCCAAATATACTGTACCTTAATATTTGATTAAGCCGTTTTACGCTATTCAAGATTTCTACTTAGTTAAAATTGCTTTAAATTTACATTACTTTGATCTAGATTGATGGATGACATATTTGTAATTTAAGGTAAATTTGATTGTCCCCCCCGACATTGGCCTTATTGAACAACTTAAAAACTCTGAAATAGGTGGAGAAATGGCTGATCTGGCAACAATGTAAATAATTAACTTTATGGTGGTAAACACTAGGTGGCTGCCACGTAACCGCCACTTTGATGTGGTGAAAAATATTTTGGATTAGTTCCAGCTGACACTTATTTGATGAAAGTACTACAAAGTGGCATATTTTTAGTTTCTGTAATGATTTTAATTAACCAAGATTGATAAAAAGTACTGTTTAAGGCATCTAAATAAATAATTTCGAAGATGAAAAATTTACAGATTTTAAGTTTTTATATAAATATTTCCGAGTTACACCTATATTTGACAGTAAACTTCCAATCGTTCCAACTTTTTGCCTATCAAAATTCCTAAATCAATATTTTTATTACACCATATTATTATTTATTTTTACATGGACAGACTTAAAAAGGAAAGGGCTTAAATATTTTTACCGTCATCTGATAACAAAATGAAATACACCCCAAAAGCATGTAAAAACATTGTATTTTATCAAATGATACCTGTGCATATCCCAATCCTGAGCAAAGTGGATTAAAAAAATTATTTTATATTAAAAAAATCACATAAAGCATGACAGCGCTAATTTTGTTTGCCCTTAAAGATTTCCAGAAAATAACATTCAAATATACCTTGATATATATCGTTAAAGGGAAACATGTTCTTCCTCTTAACATGGCACAACAATATCTATCCACGATTAGTAGGTAAAAAACATTAAAAATATGAATCAATTTTTGCTGATTTAAAAATTTATTTGTATGCCCATTGTTGTGATTCATTTTTACAGGTTGCCATAGAAACGACAAAAAAACTACTATGATTTAGGTTTAAAAGAATTGTCTAACAAGAGTTTAAAATTGTTATTGACTATCTCTGCAAATGGTTTATACAATGCCATCCTTCTTCCTTTCACACATACACATGATTTAAAAGGTAGGTAAAAATATTAATAATTCAGGTTAGGTTCACTATGAATTAGGATTATAATTTTCAGGGAAAAAACAATTGTCGTTGTCATGTCTTATGTGATTTTTTGAATATAAAATATTTTTTTTAACCACTTTGCTTAGGATAGGGATTGGCACAGGTGCAATTTGGTAAAGTACAATGTTGTTACATACCTTTGGAGCATATTTCATTTCGTTATCAGATGACGGTCGAAATTTGCTGTGGGCTCTCATACTAATAGTCGTATGAAGTAAAGTGATCAAACATTTTCACTTTCTTATCTGTATACAGATATAAGAAAAGTATAGGAATCATGTTTTTTTTCGACCTCGAGTTTTCGATGGATTTTTACGTTTTGAGGTCCCCTGAATCCGTTTTGACTATTTTCGCGATGTGTGTGTGTGTGTGTGTTTGTGTGTTTGTGTGTTTGTGTGTGTGTGTGTGTGTGTGTGTGTGTGTGTGTGTGTGTGTGTGTGTGTGTGTGTGTGTGTGTGTGTGTGTCTGTGTTTCTGTGTGTCTGTGTGTCTGTGTGTCTGTGTGTCTGTGTGATTGTGTGTCGCATAACTCATGAACCGATACACAGAAAAACACAAATTTTGAACTTAAGCTTTGTTTTGGCATCCAATGAACTGATTAGATTTTGAGCAGAGTTGGAACATCTGGGGGTACTTTATGGATGGTCATTTTTATATTTTATGGAATATATCTGTTATTTACGTTTGGGGAAGAAAATTCCTTAAATAAAAGTAACTTCTTATATTATTATCTATAATTTTTGTTCTATACAAAATTTTCCTAAAATGGTCCGTATTCGAGAAATTTGATAAAATGTAAAAAAATATTTTTTTATAAAAATTGTTTAAATAAAAGTTGTTTGTAATATAATTCTCTATAATTTTTATCCTATACAAAATATCTCTAAAATTTACCTTATTCGATAAATTTAAGAAAATTTAAAATTTTGAAATTTGAAGAAAACTCAAAAACTGATAAAAAAACATTAAATTTTAAACTTAAGTTTTATTTCGGCCTGACGTGAAATGATTAGATTTTAGATAAAATCGTTTTAATATTTTATGGAATATATCTGTTATTTATGTTTGGAGAAGAAAATTACTTCTAATATTATTATCTATAATTTCTGTTTTATGTCAAAATTTCCTGAAATGGGCCGTATTCGAGAAATTTGACAAAATGTGCAAAATTCTGATTTTTATGAAAATTATTGAACTAAAAGTTGTTTGCGATATCGATTTCTATCATTTTTGTTTTTGACATGATTTTTCTAAAATGGACCGTAATGAAAAAATTGTAGGAAATTTAAATTTTTCAGTATTTTCGTTTTTAATGAATATCTATAGAAAAATGTTTCGAGGTAGATCTATGTGGACAATGTATATATTTTTTTAACCCCACGTTTCGTCTATCTAACATCCTTAAAATTAATATAATAATTATTAAAAAATAGCCCTTATTTTTTAATACAAATTATTCATACATTTATAGAGATGCTGCAATAGGTTGTACAAAATAACCGGAAAAAGCCTATAATAACTAGATAGGAAAGTCATGTGTTGGACACATCAGATTTTTATTTTGCAAGTTGAAAAGTTAATAGTCCCAAATATTTTTACGCGGGCAGGCTTAAGGGTAAAAATGCTCAATATTTTTACATGGGCAGGCTTAAGCGACAAATGGCAAACATATTTTTAAGGAATAAAGGGACCAAATAATCTTGTAAGGGCAGGCTTAATGATTAAAAGGAGCAAATAATTTTAAAAGGAATTATTTTTTTTATTTATTTACTATTTTATTCATTTTTGTTTTTCTAATTTGTGTAACAAAAATTAGTTGTTTCTCTCGCTAAGACTGTTTCGATTTTTTATATCTATTCAAAAATATTTGCCAGACGTTTTAAAAATATTGTTATATAGGGTTTTTGAAAGTTAGTATAATAAATTGACCATTTTGCCCAAACACATTACAACAGTTAAGTACATTTTACTTTCCTGTAACCAGTTAGGAAAGTGTAGGAATCATGATAATTTTTAACCTCAAATTTTTGACTTTGAATTTTTGACGGATATTTTTTTTTTTCAGGACCCCTGAATTCTTTTTGATCATTTTGTGATGTCTATCTTTGTATGCCTATATCCGCGATGACTTCTGTTTTTGTAATATGAAGAGGTTTGCTTGCTCCATATTACTTAGGCCTCATTGGATCCGCTGTGCATCCTCCAGGGGTATATTGGACCTGCCTTTCTACTTGTCAAAAACCTGCTGGTTATCACTGAGAAGTGTCTAGAGACAGTCATCTTCTCAGCTCATCAAAGTTATGAACTCGTCAAAAACCGGCTAGTTGTGGCTAAGAGGTATCTATAAATGGCCAACCTCCCACCTTATCAAAGTCCTGCAGGTAATTAACTCATCAAAAACCTGTTGGTTGTCGCTGGAGGGTTGTCTAGGGATAGCCAGTTTCTCAGGTCAAAGTCCTGAAGGTTAATAACGCTTTCGAGAGATGTCTCTAGATGTCCGCATTTTTGAAAGTCACTATTTGGTGATCTTTTACCATCCTGATGGTAAATGTCCGGTTAGAGCTATAAAATATCCGCCTACTTTATTTTTAAACTTGGGAGAACTCAATTCTCTCAAGATTTTCACGAGAAATGTCATATGTCAAATTGAAAATAGTATTTTTAAATAAACAGAGAAACAGTCAGTAAGATTACACTGGCTTTTAAAATGCTGATTTTACGTTGACATGACATTTCTCATGAAAATCTTGAGAGAAATCACTTTCTCTCGAGTTTGAAAACAGTCCCGCTCCCCTAGTCAGTACGATGACTTCAAAACGGATAAAACACCAAATTTTAAAACTTTAACCCGTCCTGGTGTGAGTATTAGATTTTGGGTATAGGCAGAGTATCTGGTGCAGCTTTATAGGGTTGCGCTACTTTAAGGTATATTTCTGTTATTTATGATTAGAGAATAACATTTTTTGAATAAGACTTGTTTGTGATATCATTCTCTATAATTTTTGTCATGTACATGATTTCTCTAAAACGAATTGTAATGAAGTAATTTGAGGGAAAGTTCTAAATTTAAATTTTTTCAGTAGTTGCGTTGACAATGAAAATATGGAAAAAGTTTCGAATAAAATAAAATTTTTGTCTTTTTCAAATAGATAGACCGTAATATTTTTAATGTGTTGGATACATCAGATAAATAAAATTCTTTTTTACACGCAAATTAAGAAATTATAATAATTTAAAGATTTTTAGGTAAAACTTTAATCATTTTTCGGTGGATATTGATGTCTGAACTCTGAAATCCTTCTATACACCTGCATTGCACCTGGTGTTGATGATGGGTAATTATTATAAGAAGGAAATCACTTACTTATTGCCAAATAGTGTTTTCGTACACACACAGACACACCACACTGCACGGCAGCCGAAATATGACTAAAGCCAACGCAATGTTTATAATAAAAATCAAACTTTCTCCTAACCTACTTTTGGTTAAGAAGAAATTCTGCACACTCCGCACCGCCAATGTTGTTACCAGCCACTTCTTCAGTTTCTTCGGTTTCTTCACTTATGCTTTGCGTGGTAAATACAGATTATAGAAAGCGTTGTGGATATTGCTCAAACCCCAGTCAGCAGGATCCTGTTTCCAAATTTTTGCAGCGATATTGTTTCGTTATTGCTCCGTTTATTTTTGCATCGTTTAATGTTTAATAATAATCATGCGAAACAGTGGCGTGCGAGTTATATATGAATGTAAATACGGTTCATAAATTATTAATGGGTTTTCGGAAATTTACGATGAGTTTAATTTCTGGGTTAATTAATTGGTAATTGGGTATTAATTGAATTGAAAATTTCGTTGAATGATTGTTAAATAAACTCCCGTTCAAAATTAACGCACCATTACAAAAATTATTAATATACAGGATGTTCCATTGATGCGTATTTGCTCTATATTTACGCAAACAATGTTTCAATAGAAGTTAAATGGATTTAAACAGGGATAATTTTGAATATACAGGGTGTTACGCTTTTTGTAAATGAAACATTGCATTTTATTTTAGTTTTTGAATGGTCTCGTACCCAAACAGCACACTATATCCCTGGGATATGCCACTAATCTGCCTATTTGCCAAAATATATTACAATATTTATGAAATATTCACAGAATATATTTCATAATCTACATTCTAGAAAGATTTTTTAGGCATATGTATTTTTTTTATATGCCCAGAATATTCATTTTTCATATTTTATAGATATCTTTGTTATATTTAATTATTTTGTTTAATTATCTATACAGGACCGCGTCGTACTTAAGAGCAAAGTCATGTGGTGCCGAAAAGCCTCAAAACTCAAAAGTAAAAAAAAAGATAAAGCAACAAACAACATTGTCAAAACAAAATTTATAATGATACAAAAAAAAACAGTAAGGAATTGCTATTAGCTATTACAGTGTTTTTTATTTGTTTATTATTTTAT
The DNA here is from genome assembly GCA_927349885.1 of Psylliodes chrysocephalus. Taxonomy (NCBI): domain Eukaryota; kingdom Metazoa; phylum Arthropoda; class Insecta; order Coleoptera; family Chrysomelidae; genus Psylliodes; species Psylliodes chrysocephalus. The sequence continues at coordinate 17,384,268 of OV651824.1, forward strand.
TTTTACTCTTTGAGACGAGGGAACCGAATTTCTCGAAAATAATATATTTTCCAAATGAGAGTACGCAATAATAGCATTTATTTGATCGAATACGTAACATGATAACATGAATTGTGTAAACTCAAAAAAATGTGATTTTATTCATATTTGAGCTTAAAATTTGGCTTGCAACGAGCGGACAAGCGTTTTTTTTGCTGTCTGAACATGCAATGTACGAAACTTGATAGAATAAGCGCTGCATCGGTCGCCATTTCATTTGTTGCCAGATGCCCGATTGATAATTAACTTAGAGAAGTGAAAAGGTGCATGGGGGTAAAAGATATCTGTTTTTGAAACTTTAGTTTTTTGTGAATTAAGGTGGGTTCATCTAAAATTTATTTTTATTTTAGATTTATTAAAATATTAAAAGCCAAAACTTGCATCTCAAAAATCATTTTATATTTGATTATATAAACATAATTGTTAATTGAAGTAAATTCAAACAGAATAATTGATAAGCACTAATATTACTATTTATAAAAGTTTATAAATTTTGAAATAAGTAATGTTGAGAAAATACTTCCGAGTTTGAGTTTGAGACGTTGAAACATTTCCAGTTTTCATGAACAATTTGTCAATATGTTTACGTATTAATTTCTTAACAGTATATAGGGTGTCAGAAAAAAAAAGAAATTGTCTGGATACCAAAATTTGCTGACTAAAAGAAAGAGAGAGGAAGAACTGGAAAACCATGTCAAAATTACGCATTTTTTTTTTAACCCCAGTTTACTTTGCCAAATATTATTAACAACAATAATACAGCTGAATCCCAATATTCTGAACCTGTACTTGAAACAAGTATCAGCAAACAAGAAACTGATCTAGAAAGCAATTCATCAACATCTTCAAGTTCCGTTGATAATGAGAAATCAACACCTTCAAAAATTACTAGAACGAAAAATATGAGTCAACTTTCGAAAGATGCAGCATTATGGTCAAAAAAATTAAGTCCTAATAATATTCAAGAATTAGTAGAACGTGGCCCTGCTCATTATCAAAACAAAAAGGATATTTATCCGAGAGATAGTTCGGAGTTTTCCAATAGTTACTTCTTTATAATTTTACCGAACGAAGAAAAATTGAGCATTTTTGGTTGTTGTATTTCGAAACAAAAAATTAAATTTACTGCTTTTGTTGTAAAATTTTTAATGACAGCGATTTGAAATCTGTTCGCCTTAGTGATGCATCTGGTTACTATAACTGGCAGCATTTAAGTGAACATTTAAACATTCATCAAAAGAGCAAGTTACATATCAAAAATGTTCTAAAATTGCTAGATCTTTCTAACCGTTTTAATAAAATTGAAATAATTGATTCTGAAATTCAAAATGTAATGAACAAAAAAACTAAATAATGGCAAGCTGTTATAGAAAGAATTTTCTACGTGATTCAGGTTTTAGGTGAGCAAAATTTAGCTTTTCGAGGAAGTAGTAATAAGTTGTTTGAGAAAAATAATGGTAACTTTTTAAAATGCATAGAAATGATTTCCAAATTCGACCCGATTATGTCAGAATATACAATACGCTCTCAAATAAAAGATCACAAAAACTATCTTGCGGATAAAATACAAAATAAAATAATCAACTTGATCGGTGAAAATATTAAATCCAAAATTTTAAAACTACCTAAAAAGGTAAAATATTATTCCTTATTATTAGACTGCACTCCTGACTCTAGTCACCAAGAACAAATTTCAGTTTGTATAAGATTTGTTAATTTAAAGAGCACGGGATTTAGTATAAGAAAACATTTTTATTATTTTGTTCTATAGATGATGTGCCGGGTGAAGGCTTGACAAAATGTCTTCTGTCGGCGTTAGAGAAAGAAGGATTTGCGGGGTAAGGGTTACGACAATGGGTCAATATGCGTGGTAAATATAAGTCTACAAAACAATTTTGGATTTGAATCCACGAGCTTTCTTTGTTCCTTGTTGCAATTATAGCCTAAATTTAGTCGTCAATGATGTCGCAAACTCGAATACTTTGAGCATCAATTTTTTTCTTTAGTTCAAGAACTGTTTTTTTTTTCAGCTTCAACTAGACGCTGGAAAATTCTGAAATCAAATTTATCTAAAGTAATAAATTTAACTTTAAAATTTTTATCTGATACTCGATGGTCTAGTAGAATAGATGCAATAACTCCTTTAATGTATCAACTTGGGGAGGTTTATGATGCTCTGTTTGTAATAAGCGAAGAAAATTTTAAAAATAACGTAAAAAATTGGGCTGCATCGTTGGCCAAAAAATTGCAAAATTTTGAGTTTATTTGCATTCTTATAATGTGGTATAATATTTTAAGTAAAGTTAACATTGTTAGTAAAATTATTCAAAAACCGGACTTTGATGTTGCTCAGTGCTTTAATCATTTAAATGAGTTGAATAATTTTTTAAAAGCTTACCGCTCGAATAAAGGTTTTAATGATCTATTGATTGATGCTAAAGAAATAGCATCCACCTTAGACATAGAACCTAAATTCAAAAAACAAAGAGGTCTAAAACCGTGAAAAATAAAAAACATTTTCATTATGAATGTGAAAAAACTTTAAAGTTCAAAGTTAATTGTTTTTTTAATGCTCTAGGTGTAATCATAACATCAGTGGATGGGAGATTCCAATTACTTTCTTCTTACTCTAATAATTTCTAGTTTTTATGGAATAAACAAAAACTTAAAAATTTATTAAATGACAAAAACGCAATGAACGAGACAGAAATATTTACAAAATTTTGATAAAAAAGTTATTACGTCTCCAGAAGAAATTTTAAATTATATAACAATTAACAACTTAGTGGATTCTTTTCCTAATACGAGCATAACACTTCGTATTTTAGTAACAATGCTGGTTTCGGTTGCTACCGCAGAACGATCTTTATCAAAACTCAAAATAATAAAAAACTATTTAAGATCGACCATGGGGCAAAACCGATTAAGTAATCTTGCTTTAATTTCAATAGAATCGGACCAGCTAAAAGAATTAGACACCGAAGATTTAATTAAGCAAAAATTAAAGCACGAAAAGCTCAATTCACTTAGCTAAAAAATTAATAACAATATCTAATACCTGGATATTATATTAACCTTTAAATGGTGACATGTTGCATTGTTTAAATAATATATTGTTAATATATTTTGTTCTTATTTGTCAATCAGTTTCATTCTGTTATATATAAACGAGTATTTTTGATGTTTTAAATATTTTTTTTATTTCTTGTGCTTTTGTTTATTACATATCGTCCCCTTAGTGCAACAACTAGATAACTTGAAATTTATAGTTTTGAGAAAATCCACTTTAAAGATTCAAAACGCAAAAAAATACACCTGTTAAGTAATCAAAAATATTTAATATCTATATAGATATATTGCATATCAAATTATGATTTATTAATTTTGGGAACAATTTAAGTTTTATATCTTTGCATAATTTAATCAAAAACTGGAGATATCTAGTTGTTGCTGAAAAAAAAAGTAAAGTTATCTATTTATAACCACTAACAATTAAACGCAAATCACCTAATAAATTCAACTTTATTTTGAATAAAAAATTAACAAGATTAGTTCAAATAAAACCCAAAAGATTCCACCCTTGATACAACTTAAGTGTCAGTACCAATGATGTCGGTTTGGGAATCTTCCATGTTTTAAGGCCGTTTACGTTGGTTTCCTTGGAATGGAAGATTTTCAAAAATGTCTTATACTCGCTAGGGAGGGCCGGAGGATTCATTTTGAACAAAGACATAAGGTTGCCATATTTTTTTTAAGTGGTATTTGACTTTGATACAAAGGCTCTTGAATATTATTTGAAGACGACATACGTGTTTTACGTTTAAAATTTAGACGTCTAAACTCCCCATCAAAATCTACTATAAAATTAATAATAAATGACATCGATTTTGAAAAGTTCAACCAGCATATTTTCTGCCCACTAACCAAGTTATGGCTTTTAAAAAGAAACCGTAAAAACAATTTAGCAGCACAGAAACAAACCTGTTGTTTCAAGCACACAACTAGATATCTTATAGCGACCAAGAAGGTGCCGGCAGATAACTCAATAATACCAGTGCTAAAACTAGATATCTTAAGATCTCTAGTTATAAAATGTATATATTGGGAGTTATCTGTTTTTAGTCACTCTTCAAAAATGGTTTGGTGCTCGTACATGATATCCTGTTGTTGCATTGAAAAGAGCATGAAAAATAGAACAGATTAAACTGGATAACTAAAAATGCATAAATTTCGAGTTATCTAGTTATTGCACTAAGGGGGCGATATTACATATTACATTTAAAACTAAAATACAAAAATTTTGAGTTGTAATACTGTTAGAATATATTTCTGTTTTCTATAAGTTTATGAAAATACTTTTTACTTTTCTATCTGTATACAGATAAGGAAAATATAGGAATCATGATTTTTTTCGACCTCAAGTTTTCGACGCTTTTTTACGTTTTGGGGTCCCCTGAATCCGTTTCGACTATTTTCGCAATGCTGTCTGTGCGTGCGTGCGTGCGTGCGTGCGTGCGTGCGTGCGTCTAATTTTATTCTCTATAATTTTTGTTCTATACAAAATTTTCCTAAAATAGTCCGTATTCGAGAAATTTTTCAAAATGTAAAAATACTGATTTTTAAGAAAATTGTTAAATTGTCAAACACCTTCGTTTGTTAGGTAGGAATGTAGCTATAAACAAGTACGTACTAGTAATATTAGTTTATTATTAGTTCCTATGTATTATGTATTACCAGTTAAATAGTAAAATAAATACATATAATGATAAATTAACTGTGGATTATTTCATTTACGTTGCGTTACGTGGCTTCCGTGTGGGTAGCTCGCTGTTTATTCCAAAATTAACAAAGTAGCTCAACACATTGAGAGGTCGGCGACCACTGCGCTAAAGTATACACAAATCAAAAAATTATATACACGCGAAAGGTCATATTGCTGTGGTGGGAGGTGTTTGTGTGAATGCGTGTTGTTTGTTTTTATTTACGCCGTGACCAGGGTTGCCAGGTTAGGGGATTTTCCCCAAAAATTATGGGATTTTTCATTTTCTGGGGGATTTTTTGGGGTTTTCGTTTTCTAGGGGATTCTTCTGGGGAACAATATTGCGTTGGGGATAACAGGGGTTTTTTAAAATAATATTATATTATAAAAAATATTATGGCTTATTTATTATTGCATTGTACAAGCAGATCAATCTATTTTTGCCGAATTAAAATAATTTAATACACTAGCGGTATAGCGAAGCCTACCCTACCGACCGCATAATTTGTCTTGAAAGACGTTGATATGAGAACCCCCTCTCGGGACCGGGATTCCCTGATTCACATTTAGCGTTTGTCGACGAGTTGAGTTGAGTTGTATATAATAAAAATAATGGCGAATAAGTACAGAAGTGTTTGGGAGCAAAATAGTGAATTAAGGGGTAAGTTTTATCTTCGGTTTAATATTCGTATACCAATTATAGTATATTTTTAATAGGATGGCTTATGACGGACCCTGAAGACGATAAAAGGGGTTTTTGTAAAGTTTGCAAGTGTTCATTAATTGCGAATAAGAAAGATCTTTTGTTGCACAGAAAATCAAGAAAACATCTTGAGTCTGAAAAAAAAAAATATAACGCTGGCCAGCAAAAAAAATAATGAGTTTTTGACGACTTATATTTCAAAGTCGCAGAATTGAAAGTAGCTGCTTTTATTGCGGAGCATTGTTCCACAAGAAAGGCAGATCATTTAAGTTAATTACTTAATAGTCTAGATGATAATTCCGAATTACTCAAGGGAGTAAAACTTCATCGAACGAAATGTACAGCCTTAATCTTAAATGTTATTATTCCATGCTTGGAAAGATCTAATACTTGATGTTGGAAATGAAAAATATTCTCTGATAATTGATGAAAGCACGGCCATCGACTGTGCCAAAATGATGTGTCTTATTATTAAATATTATAGCAAACTCAAAAGAAAAATAATTACGACCTTTTACAGATTAATGGAAATTACCGCAGGAGATGCTTTGACATTAGCTGAAACAATGAGGAGTCAACTTCTTTAAGACAGTCTCCCAATGGAAAACTTAATTGGGATTGGCGTAGACGGTGCTACTGTCACGGTTGGAAAACACAATTCTTTTTCGACTCATGTAAAAGCTATGACAAATCGAGATTGAGTGGTAATTAAGTGTGTTTGCCACTCTCTCCACTTGGCTGCTGAACATTCTTTTAAATCACTTTCCAAACATTTAGATTTTTTAATAAAAGAATCTCACAACTGGTTTAGTTGCAGTTCTAAGCGTCAGACTGAATATAAAAAATTGTATGAAGTAATGAATGAAGCAGCGCCAACAAAAATTGATAAATTAAATGGAACCAGATGGTTGGCACGTTTTAATGCCATAAATAAAATATTGGATCAGTGGGATGTTCTAAAACTGCACTTTTAGCTAACCAAAGATAGAGAAAGATGCTATACATCACAACAACTTTTTGAGATGTTAGATAATAAAAAAAATTACCTGTATATGGTTTTTCTGAAGAAAAGTCTGAGAGAACTAACTACCCTTAATACAGCTATCCAAAGTGACCAAGCTAATTTTTTTAAATTAATGGAAGATCCTGCACTTGCTCAGGAATTACTTAAGTATTCTTATACCTCCAATGCGCCTTGAAAAAGTTTTTGATAAAGATATAGTTTCTTTCAATTTCAAGGACTACGTCATGAGCGCAACCATTATCAATTTTGGTTACTCATTTCATGAAGCATAAGTGGTAATTGAAAGGAACGATGTATCCTGTGTCCAAGAAAGGTGTAGACATTTTTTAATTGAACTTTGTTACCAAATTCAATCTCGATTACCGTCCAACATTGAAGTTCTCGAAAAAATAAACTTATTAACTCCTGAAAACGCGACGAGCCAAGTTAGAAGACCTGATATTACAACTTTAGCTACCAGCTTCAAGTCATTAATCAATAAGGATGTTGATGCTACTGTCAGTGAATGGAATGCTCTTCATCGAGTAGAATGGGAGCATCCAGAAATAGCTGAATCTTTTTGGGTTGAACTGTCTGTAAACAAAAATGCCTTGGATGAAAATCGGTTTGAAAGGATATCTAAATTAGCACTAGCTCTTCTTCCGTTGCCCATTTTCCAATGCTGCTGTGGAAAGAGCATTTTCACTTGCAAATCTGATTAAAGAGAAGTTGCGAAACCGACTAGCAATTAGTAGTGCAGATTCCATAATTAGGCTGCGGTTCCATCTTATGAACAACGGTTGTATCAGTTTTGTGCCAAGTGAAAATATGTTAAACAAATTTAATGCTAATATATGTATAATACTAATAAGGAAAATCGAGAAGAAAATTAAGCTATATTGAATATATTTGCCGAAATTAACCCTTTCAGCACCAGCCACTATTTTTACATACTGTAAGTAATCCCAGCAAGTTGGATTCGCTCATTACCAGCGAACGTACGGTGTACGTCTGCATACCGTATACCATCGAACGTACGACGTACGTCGAATGAATATATAGAGATAACTAGCAAGAGTATTATATTGAAAAGGTTTACGCTGAAAATGTAAACAATACATTTTATTACAAATTTTTTAAATATAAAACAAAATGAGCATAAACCAAATAATGTATTTTCACCTACCAAAATTCTTAAAAAAGGAATTAACGAATCTGACTCTGTCGGTCAATTCAACAGTGTACTTTGTTGAAATTAAATAGTCCCTTTGGTCAAAATATTTTAATACCAAAATATTTTCTTTTCTGTTTGATGTCTATTCAATGCAGAGTCTTAAATGTTTATTTGGACAAATCGTGCCAGTCAAAATGCTTTCCCTATGTAGCAAGTACTCGACGAGCCGTATACTTCTATACCAATAATCTGTATAAAAAGAATAGCCTAAGTCCAGTAAATTTCGACCAAGATGTACTACTATTCTTTCTAATAATGACAGATCTGGGGCATTGGCATACTGAAGAGCAAATTGTTGTTGTCCTAGTCCCATATAAATTTCAAAGTCGTACATATACCCGTCAGAAGTACAGAGAGCAAAAATTCTGATACCAAATCTAGTACGCTTTGACTTGATATATTGTCGGAAATGTATCCGTCCTTTGAACAACATTAGCGAATAGTCTACTATGACTTTTTTTGCAAATCGTTTAAGAATGACCTGATAAGACATAATCTATCATTTGTTACTAAAGCATTTGGACCAACGAAACTAAAAATTTTTAAAATAGATAGAAATTGATTTCTGCTAAGTCCCTTATTACGATATGTTGATATTAGGAACTGTACTCCAATACATTGATAATTGTGACTTCTTATCAAGTCCCATATTTAGTAAATAACCAAAAACATTTTTCGTCTGTTGTAGTGTTACATTATGCCATTGTAGCCCGTGAATTTTATAATTTAGCTGCGGCTTATTATTAAAATATAATCGGCTCTTAAATTTGTGCATCGCACAATAAAATTAAGTGTTTCTTCAGATAAAAACATCTACAGGCCTTGTAAACGATACGTCTTCATGTGGAAAAACCTCTGTGTTTGGACAAGGAATGCCAAAAACTTCTGGAACTTGAATGGGAAGTCTATCTTCAATCGGATCACCTATGACATTCCACCCAGCCGGATTGTTTATAGATGACACGTTACTATAGTCTGACATATTTTCTGTCATCACTATCATCAAAACTTTCACATTCACTACCTGAAGTGATATTTTCTAACAGAAAATCGGAATCTGAATCACTCGAGTTCATTTTAGATACTAAATAGTAAACGAAAAAGACGTTCATAATAATCTTTATTTGTGGTGGCGCAGTTTTTTTGTCAAGAAAATTAAAGTTTACATTATGAAACAAACTTTTATAAACATACTTATAGGTAGTTTTACCAAGCTCTTTGAGATGTACCTGTTATTTCCATAAGCTAAGAATGTTAAATAAACATTAGTGTTAAACGATTTATTTAGTAAACGTTTTTTAAGTCATCAAGAAAGCACTGATAATTTTTTTGTGTGTAATCCATAACTCAAGAGAAGGTAAATAAACATTGTCGGCTGTCTTCTCGATTAATTTTTACTTGACGTACGTCGTACGTCCAAAAGTATAGCTTATTGACGTACGTCGTACGTTCACTGGGGCTGAAAGGGTTTATAATTAATCATAATTCTTATAAGTATTATTATATTTTATCAAATATCTTCTTATTCTTATTATATTTTTATGTAGGTACCTATATAGTATATAGGAGACAAAATATGAGAGATCAGCAAATAAAAGTTGTTGATATCCTTTACTTATTATGCTACGTTCTTGATATATTATCTATCTATCTATTCCTTGCGAATTTGTAAAAATTATTTGGCATTAAATAAACTTCAGGAATGTAATTTTATTGTGATGCACTACATGTTTTGCGCATGCGTAAAAATTATTTGTATAAAAATATAATTCCTAATTTATTCGCAAAAATCAGCAAACAGACAAAAAAAATTTGGGGATTTTTTTTCAAGAGGCCGAAATTTAGGGGATTTTAGAACTTTGATTGGGGAATTTCAGCTGACCGATCTGGCAACCCTGGCCGTGACTAACAGCTAGCAGTAGTATTTTATAAATCTTAGAAGCAAATTTCACATACATGAACAAATAATAATAATGCCGTGACAACAAGAAAATGAAGCAACGAATTCTCGTAGGGTGGCGGCTTCGCCGACCGGCATGAACACAGCTCACCCACTCTGTCAAGACGTTTCACGTGTATATAACTTTTTGAATTGCGTATAAGTTAGCGTGTACCTAGACACTGTGTTTTCTAAACTATGGTACTGCATTAAAAAAAAAATTCAATATGCCATGAATATTCAAAATACCATGAATATAGGCAAACATAGATATACTCAGTAAATCCAGAGAATGTCATAAATATATTTTGGCAGAAAAAAACTTATCGTGGGTATATGTTTCATGTTGACCTTGAATATTTCTGCAATCTTCCTGTCATATGCCATGGCGGATATATCGTATCCATGGATTATAGGAGTATGCAATTGAGATATGCATTGAATATTTATGCAATATTTTTGTGCTGATGTTGCATCGTCTCGTAATACTGTATTCATCTCTTATTACAGAGTTGCCAAACTACTTATTTTTTTTGTGTAATTAGATAATGATGCCTTAATCTTAAATAAAATTATCTCTTTTTAGGTGTAGATACCAAGGTAACGTATGATGATAAAACTTGGTCATTTTATATGAAATGTTTTATGGCTAATTTTAAGTTTAATTTATTATTATTTTATATTAAAATTTAATTTGACGGTTATAAATTTCCCAACCAAAAGAGGCACCTCTCTCGTTTTATTAATTCTTTTAATGTTAAAATACACAGCTTATCCGTAATGGATAGGTCATGATAAGTCAAATTATTATTAACTCTTCTCTTTGAATTTTTTTAGTGTGATTTTCCTTAATTTGATCGAAATCGCTTCACAAATAAAGGAGATATTAATCCTTTATAGTCATATAGACAGGGGCGGCTTGTAACCAAAATTTTGGGGGTTCACAGTAGCAGAATATAGTTCCCGGTACAGATATAGGTAAAAAACTGTCATTGTTTTAGAAAGGTATATTATAAACTTTCTAAAACACTGAAAGTTTTTTCATCTGATACCTTATATTCTGTCACTGTGAACCACCCCACAAGCCGCCACTGCATATAGACCATAATCCCTATAGTCTCATTGTCACCCGGCATATACCTACACCCTTTTTTCAAATTAATTATTCGTATTTAATTATTATCATTTGTGCCGCCACTGGCTAAATAATTATATTGCGATAAAACTGTCATTAGGTCGAACACGAATAATTATGCCTTCCTGAAAATTTACTCCACAAAAGGTGTATCTTTTTAATCTATATAGCAGCAATAGTATCATTGTTGTGTAATACGCGATGGCATCATTTGAACAATACACGCATAGATAAAAAACACACGTCATTATTTCAAATGTCGTTCCAAATAGCAAATCGTTAATTAACCAAAACTAGAGGATTTTAATATGCCATCATATTTATTTATTCATTAAGTTTCTTTTTTTTTTTAATCAAATGAATGTTAGCTACGTAGAGCGTAGTCAAGTAAGTACAAATTTTTAAAAAGCCTGTTTGGCAAGTCATCATACATGTATGTCAACGAAAATAAGCAACTTCAATTTAAAATAGTTATTTAAATGAGAAAACCAAACTTGGTAGATTAAAAAAAAATTAAATTAAAAATTCTTCATGAAAATTATTTGGAAGTACAACTTCTTCTTCAAATGTAACTAATCTAGATTTCGGTGTATATTTATTTTAAAATAAAAGTGTTTGTAAAAATCTAACTTTGGTTTTTCTAATTTAAACAATATGGATTTTCAACAAGCAGAGACCGAAACAATCAAGAATTTAAAATAGTTAATACAAATTCAGGGTTCATTTAAAAACTTCCCACTGGCAATATCTCCTAATAAAAAAATATCATAAATGGTTTGGTATAGGTATATTTTGATTTCAAGGGGTACAACTTATCACATTTGCAAATCTCATACGTCATTCTCCTCCGTCACACTAGTCAATACAAAGAGTTTGCCAAGACGAAAAACTACTAGACTACGCCATTTATTTATAATTAAGCCCCTATTCATTCCAGATTTTGTTTATGATTACGCAGACAGAGCTATCGTATTGGCTGCCGCATTAGAAAGAAGGAGATAGCTGATAATTTGAGTGGGGATGATTTGTGCGAGTATGTTTATTTAAGGAGCGAGCATGCGTTTTATGAATTAATCAGTATCTACGCCTACTAAGCTTGCTTTACACTGCTGTCACACTTCAAAATTAATTACGTAATTTCCTGAAAAACACTATACAACTAAAATAGTTGCAACGAGAAAAATACATTAAACTGACAATAACTTTTGTGAAAAAACACTCCATAAGGAGCGCTTAATAATATTACAATCTGATCAAGACTTGATCAATGAGAAATTTTGTTATAACCTAACTTAACTAGGGTTGCAATCTTAAAAACTAAAGTTCTACTCGCTAGTATACCTTAGGATCTGATGACTTAGTTACACTAAACTAACGTGTAACACTAAACCGCACAATGCTTTGCTTTGTTATTAACACAATCACTTGGCTAAGTCAAAAGGTTTCACTCTTGAGTCTTCTTGTCAGGTTCGTGTTGTCAAGAATGCCATAGATTTAAATTGGTTTGAGAACTTGTTTATACAATACAATTTTGTTATATATGTAGATAGGCTGGAATGCCTACCAAGTAACCAGAACATTTTCTTGAATTTTATATCTAACTCTTGTCTTTTCTTTTTAACATGGACCTTCCAGCGAAGTCTTGCAGCTAATGTAATACCCATATATTTTGCCGAGTTAGCATAAGGGACCTGGGCATTATTTATGTTAATTCGTATTCTTTGACCATTTTTATTAGTAAAATTAGTATTTACAGATTTGTTTCGTTTAGTTTATACGCCATTTTTTGGTCCAATTATTTATTTGATGTTTGTAGTTAGTGCAGGGCATAGTGGCGCATTCGTTTGCAAAATTGTTTTAATTCGTAATTTTTTTTTAAATGTCCGGAAGGCTTGCCTAATTATAAAAGTGTAAGATGACACTTGATATTTGTTGATGTTATTGTTTAAACAACGAAAAATTAATTAAGGCAAAAAATGCATTTTTTGCAATGAATTAATTTTTTTATATTCTTTAGGATATTTTAAATAAAAAAAAGTCCCTACATCCAATATCGTATCTTCAACCCTTTAATTGTTATGAATTTTTTAAAATCCAAAATTGTCGAAAATTCTAATTTTCTTGAATTAAATAATATACCTTAAAATTTAAAATGCTATAATTTTAAATTTTTTACCGAATATTCAAACTATAATAAACAAAATAACCCAAATACATTTTCAAAATTTTGTTTGTTGTTATGTTTTTTTTTACGTTATAACAATATGCTTCCTATGCGCGTGTACTTTTAGATAGAAGTACTTCTATCTTCCAACTTAATGTATAAGATGGGTAAGAGAAAGCCCGATAACGCGCTGAATCAATTTTTTGCTGTTTTTCAGAGGTAATAAGTTTAAAAAAATTATTATTAACATTTTTCATAACACTGTTATATTTGCCGATTAATAGTTTTGTATCATGTGATTTTTTTTTACTTTTTTAGATACTTTTGATAACTTTTTTATTTATTAAAGTTAACAGAAACATTTATTTTTAACATTTATTTTTATTCATGAAAAAATTATTGTCAGATACTGCCTGAGAAGTAAAATCTTCTTCAACCTTTTTTTTCAATACGATAAAAAGGCCAAATGCACTTGTCGTGATCCGTGAAAAATTTCTACCTGTTACAATGAACATAGTAGGCTTACTGGGGTTATAAAATTTTATGATTTCAAAAATATCCAAGCCTTTCTCCATTTAACAAAAATAAGGAAAAACATTTTTTTTTTCTAATATTGAGAGTAAGTACTATCAATATGAATTTTTTTTATGATTTTCAGTCTTTTGCACTATGAATACAAATAGGTAAAGGGACTTATTTCGTATTTTGAAAAAATTGTACGTTTAACTCTTCTTCTATTTTTTTTTTCCTGTCATAAGCAATTTTTACAACCTTCCAAATAGAAAATTCAACCCTACCTTGGAATTTTTGGCTCATTTTGAAAATTATTTTTCAGTTGTTAATCAGTCTTGCTCGATTCTACATCTACTGGTTTACTTTGCAGTCGTGTAATTTTCTGAATAATAATGTCGTTTTCTTTAATTTCAAAAAAAATTATTATTATCTGACGACAAAAAGTGTTTATTTTGTGATCATGGCGAGGCGTTAGTGAAGTGTCCAAAACCTGTTACATATTTAAAATTAAAAAATGCAACTCTTCATCGAAACGATAACGTGACTGTGCGATTTAATTTGTTGTTTAATGAAAATACTAGTGAACAATCTTTTTCGTGGAAAATTTATGTAGGTAATTTTGTTTATTATAGTTTGAATATTCGGTAAAAAATTTAAAATAATAGCATTTTAAATTTTAAGGTATATTATTTATTTCAAGGAAATTAGAATTTTCGTCAATTTTGGATTTTAAAAAGGAAATTAAAAGGCTGAAGATACGATGATAGGCGTAAGGACTTTTTTTATTCGAAATATCCTAAAGAATATAAAAAAAATTAATTCATTGCAAAAAATGCATTTTTTCTGGATTAATTAATTTTTCGTTGTTTAAACAATAACATCAACAAATATCGAGTGTCATCTTACACTTTTATAATTAGGCAAGCCTTCCGGATATTTAAAAAAAAAATTACGAATTAAAACAATTTTGCAAACCAATGCGCCAGTATGCTCTGGTCTAAGTTTATTTTCAGCCTTTTCATGATCTTTGCCTATAGCTAGGATGGCTATTGTGTCTTGTTCTAGTTGAAGTATGTCACAAGTGTTTAACAGATATCAAGTGGGTCCCAGAACGCTCCCCTGTGATACTTTTGAATTAATTTCTTTCAATTCAGAGTATACTTCATCCAATATCTCTGAATATGGCTGAATAGACTTCTTTGTTTCCTAATGCTTTTTAAATCACATTTGAGTTTTTATGAATGGTTTTCTCTAAAGCCGCACTGGTAATCTGGAAATAGTTCCTTTGTTCAATGATGGGTTTCAGTCTTTTTATTAGTATTTTTTCAAATAGTTTTCATATTATAGGAATAGAGACATTGGCCTATATAAAGAAAGGTCTTCCTGGTTTGGGGATCATATGACTTCAGCTACTTTCCACAACCTAGGAACATACCTTAGTTTGAATAAGGCATTGAACAAAAATGTTAGTGTAATTATTATGGGTTTCCGTCGGAAGTTGTTTTAAGATTTCTCCTGTAACTGGTGTTAAGAATACAAATATGCTTTCCCAATGTAATTTAAAAGCCTTTTGTACTCTCTGGAGCATTATGATTAGTCAATACCAAATTATAACTATTAATAATCTTTGTAACAATACTCTCCCATACTCTCTCATAATAACTTGACAACTATGTGGATAATACCGTAAATGTCTGCAACTCGATTTTTTGTAAACAAAATTAGTCTAGTAGTTGTTTGTGGTAGCCGTTGGCCGACAAAACTCAATAATACAACTGGATAACGTTGACCATACAAGGCTATCTCAGCAAGTAATAAAGGATACGATTCTAGCCATAACCTCATACAAATTTGAAAGAAATTTTTAAATTCAAATACCAGCCCGAGAATTCTGGAAACAGACAATTTAAAAATCAAGGAAGTGCCCGGTGCTGGAGTCTTTGGACAAAAATAACGATTTTGATGAGTCTAGGAAAATACACAGTCATACAACACCGTGCAAGGGAAATAATAAATTAGCAAGTATCTGGCAAAAATATTACCTTCTACTCAGATATCTCTAAAGGCAATTTTCTCATCATAAATCAAATTACGACTGATTAAAGACTGTCTAAAATACTTAATAAAGCTAAGTCGTCAAAACAAAGTGACCTCAGCCTGGGTACCAAGCCACGAAGAATATTAGGACAATGAACAGACCCATAAACTAGCCCGAGAAGGCTATTATAGACCACAAACTGTTCCATGGACTTGATATGGCATTGTACAAGGCAGCCATCAAATAATTGATGCAAAAAGAGTCTTAGGAATGGTGGAACAACTATACAGTATTAAGATCATAAAGAATAGTCACCAACCAAATTCACGAAAGATCTATTGAATCAAAAACGACAAATCGTTAGAATAACAGTAGGTCTTCTTACCGGACACTGTTGCTTAGGAGGCACATGATTGTCATCAATTCAGCAGAAGAAGCAACGTTTTGCAGGTTCTGTAAATTCACATCCTGTGCCAAGTCAATCAGATTCCGATTCTAGTCATAATTTAAAAAAAAAACTGGATTAAGTTTCGGATCTAAACCGATTTTTTCACTTCACTTTTTTCATTATATTTTCACGTCTATGGCGCATCGTACTCGAAAATTCGAAAACGATGTCAAAAGGGTGTGTTGAAACACTACAACATTTTTGCACAAGCCATTTGTTTTTTATTTAATTTTTTTACTCCTCACGCCGTCTCTGGCCTTTATAGATTCAACCAAAGGTGATTACGTCACCCTTTCTTGCTGTGAACGATCTAGTCTACTAAAGCCAATAAATAATCTCACGTGAGTCATAACTCGCCGAAGATTGGTCAGAAGCTAATGAACATGGATGATGACGCAATCTGACGCAAATCATAAGCCATCTTGGCATCACGGTAAAACAGAAATATTTATCACCTCACCGAAGCAACTCTTTTCTATCTAAAACGGCTTTAGTTAAAAAGCCACGCGCCGTTATGATGGCATTTAGGCCAAGCGCAAGTTGAGTTACAATTTGGTGAGGTGTGAGTTTTTGAGAACATAGATATGAATGCAACAGTAAATGTTCGCAGGGTGAAGTGACTCAGTTTGCAATCATTTCTATGTTTGACAGAAACTCACGGTAAGTCACCTAACCTCACCTCACCAAACTGCGTCTCAAGTTGCCCTCGGCCTTAGTATTAATGTCTAAATTAAATTATAAATCTTCTGAGTTGTCTCGTTCGTAAAACAACTCATAGTGTAATAAGACACGTACCAGACTTGTAACGTAAAATACTATTGAAGGTTACAAAGTAAACTAAATACAGAAAATTTAAAAAGAACAGGAAAATTTATATACTGTTACTAAAGTCTAGAAATTACAAATGTCCTGGACATGTGGAATTTATGTGCGGACCCAATAAACCAGAAATTTCTAGTATCTGGGGTTCAACAGTAACTAAATCAGTAACTATACAGGAAGACCTTAATTATTTATAGTTTACCGTTCCTATTTAATAAGAAGTAAAATGTAATGCTTAGGCATTCTTATTTTCCACTAAGTCTACATTATCTAACTCTTACAAAATTTCTATTTTGTAATCACAGCACAAACCAATCTCGAAACCTTTACCTCTACATTTAAGCACAAATTTTAAATTTTTAACCCTGAAATAAACGAAGGATGTCTTAAAGGTAGCTTCACACCTACCTGGACCTTAAATCCTTTATTCGTTTAAAACGATTATATAATACATTTTCATTCAAGGCCTTGAGGGTCAAGGACTCCTCAAAACTCGACTATGAATTTCACCTCTAATACACTGGAACAAAGTGGCTCTGAGTAATGCATCTGTCTCGCATTCGGAAGGTAGCGCGTTTAATCTCCACTACTGCCTGACCTGCTATAAGGGTTTTAGAGGTTTTCTCATAGCACTTGGCAATAGGGTCAGTAACATCCTCTCACCCACTTTTCCACCCCTTCCCCAGGTGTGGTAATCGACAGAATTGATGTCTGATAACCTTAAAAACTAGTTATGAGAACCTAAAGAAGGCCCTACACGCTGCGATTTTTGTGAGAGTTGATCCAGTCCATAACTCAACGTAAATTGCTCGATCTAACTTACATATGGCCTCTCCTCTTTTGTTCTCTTTTATCTAATGTGAAGATGAAGAGTGACATTAGCTAATTAAATCTTGCCTTAAAATCAGAACTATACGTTTTAGCCTGTAGGCCCTATCGGAGCGTGTAGGGTCTGTAATAAACAAACAAAATAACTTTAGAATTATTAATTTTTATAATTTAATACCTATTTTGTACCCCATAAAATTTTAACAAATTTCAATTAGTATTAAAATCTTATGACCAAAAATATAAAATCAAACTTTAATTTAGTTGTTTATTAATTTACCTTTATATGTTAATTTACATAACTTCTGATTTATATGAGCTAGGTAAATGAAAGTATAAAATTATATAGGAAGAAAACATTTTATACCAAATATTTAATCGTACTCTTAATTTTAGTAATGATAGGTTCCTCATTCAAACAAGTAGTATATAATTCAAAACAAATATCCGAAAATATTAGTTGCATTCTTACAAACGTACTGAAATGTTTAAAATCGTAAGTACTTATTTAGTTAATGTCTATTATCATACCTATTTTTTGTTTGATTTACATTATTTATTTTCCCTAACACACTTGTATATATTTTTCCTTACAAAATGTCCGTGTATAATAAATTAAAAAATAAAATGTATCTTTTTAAATTTTTAGTTCACTATTTTGGTGTTGTGTAACATCTGTATCTTCAACGCTGAACCATTCTTCATTAGCAATAAAGAAATCAGAAAATTTTTTGGATTTGCTCCTGCCAAAATTTTCAAAGGATTAGCGAAAAGAAATAAGGACGATGAATCTAGTGAAGAATACGAGGAGTTGTATAGAAGGGAATACGCTCAAAGTATCAACGAGAAACTCAAAAAATTAGCCAAAGAACGACAAGTTGAACTTCTAGATTTAGAACACAGCAATAAGCATGAAAACGTTGAAGGCTTCTCCAAAACTGGTTCAAAATTGAATGCTAATCAAAAACCTTATCAGGAAGAAGATGCTAAAATTGTAAAAATTAAAATTATTAACGATGATGATAAAAGAACTCACGATGATAGTGATTATTCTAAAGTGTTACTAATGGTACCTACTGGTGGTTATAAAAACCACAGACATCCTTATTATGATAACGATGATGAATATTATAAACATTTTCAAGGATATCCTGAATCTTATCAAGAAGAGTTTAGTAATGATCCGCCACTTTTCCATCATCAATTTAAATGAATACTAAGCAGTAGGTAGTTAAATATTTTTGTGTTAATATGTTATTAAATAAATAATTTTTTTATACTTATATGCGGTTCGCTTTATTTTGAAATATAGCTTGGCCATGGAAGTTTCACACATTATATAGCCATAGTGTTAAAAAAAACTACTAGGTGTCGTTAAAAAATGATGTACTAAATGAAAACAAATAACGACGGTGAGCTGTCAAAAATATTGAGCCAATTTTAGCTTTTCAACTAAAAAATATTGTATCCAATTATTTTAACAATTGGTCTAAGATCCGAAGTAAGGTTGACATTCATGCACCCATCTGTTTAATGCATGAAAGTTTCTTTTTATTAAAAAAAAATATGTTTATAAATATACCGCAAATGGATTACCTAAGAAAATATGGTCCAGACTATTTACTTTCTTAAAGTAAAAAAAACGACACCCTATAAAGTATTCCCCAGATGCTTTAACTATGCCCAAACTTTAATTTGCTTACCGCAGGATGGATTAAAGCTTAAGTTTAAAATTTGGTTATTTTCTCTTCATCCGTTTTTGAGTTATCTTCAAAATTCGAAATTTGCACTTTTCCTCAAATATCTCGAATTAGGTCCATCTTAGGGAAATCAAGTATAGTGTAAGAGTCACTTATTTTTTGTTCAGCGTTGTGTTATGTTCTAAATAAAACTGTTTAAAAAATATAATTAATCTTGATATTTATTTTAATAAACCAAAGCCAGATGCTTACAAATCAGAAGTTGAATGTTACCCACTACATATTTTGTTAAATACGAATATCGATTCCAAAATATGTTAATTTTATGTTTGTAAGGTTATGTTGTGGAGATCGAGCATGTCTACCATACATTTTTTTTTGAATAATATCAAGATTTTATGAAAATTAGTCTTAATTATGGAAGATGAGCGTAATCCCAGCCGAACTTTTAACTTGGATCATTTTGAGTGGTTCCAGCAGCAAACTCAATCGATCACGGCCACTGAAGGAGCCGTAGGGTTTAATCATTCACAACCAAATGGCACACACCTAGGTGAATCATCTTTCAATATGAATTTAATGATGTAGACAATGAATTCCACGATAGCACAAAACACATTATTGATGCAAACGTTAAGAACCCAAGCAGATAACACAAATGTACGAAACTATAATGTTATGCCAGACTTTTTAAAATCGATCGCCACATTTAATGGAGAGGATCTCGCCTCAAGCAGGTTTTGGTTAGAGAGCTTGGAAAGTACAGCAACTTTACATAGATGGCCAGAAGAGTTCATCCTTGAGACGGCCAAAACACACCTAACTGACACTGCGCATCATTGGTATCAAGTTAAACAAAGATCAATTAGTAACTGGCAAAGAATTCAAGAATGAATTTAGAAGCACATTTGTGCAGGATAAAACTTTAACGTCACTTTGGAAAAATATGAGTGTCTGATTACGAAGACCTAATGAGGATCTTAGCCTCTATTTTCATGAAAAAGTAAAACTATGCAGTCAACTTCACCTCGGTTTTGAAGAGATAAAGGAACAGATAGCAATTGGACTAATATCCTGTGAATTAGCTTCTATGATTTTAAGTAAAACCCACATTGATGTTGATGACTTATTTCACGATTTAGTACTTTATGGGAGAATCAATGCAGAACAAAGAACTAGACATTCCAGATCGTTACCACAACCAAACATGGGGCAAACAAATGCCCTGAACCAAAGCGGGAGCGTGGATCTTGCTTCATTTGTGGAAGCCTTCAGCATCAAATTAAAGACTGGCCTAAGAACAGAACAGAAAAATCAGAAACACATTTTTCAATTCATTCTATACAAACATCTCTGCCCAACCCATTTGTTGTGAATATAGACTATGAAAATGAACTAAGTACCTATTCTATTATTAGGTTAATTGATTCAGGGAGCCCTTTTAGTATTATAAAACATTCTTGTGTTCCGAAAAATTACCATTTAACTCCCAATGATGACAAAAACATTTTTACTGGTATTAATAGTTCCAAATTAGACATTATTGATATTTTTGAGAAACAAGTTGTTATTTCTGACAATATTAGTGTTTTAATTGGGTTTTTTGATGTGTCTGATGAAACCATGGCATATCCTGCCATACTTGAACGTGATTTCATCTCATTGCCAGATATAACTGTTACTTTAGATGATAAATTCTAAATTTTGAAAAATTTAGGGAGTAAGTTAAATTTTATTTATTCTATAATGAACATAGAAGTAGAGGAATCTGTTAACATGGGAAAAATTGTAAATTTAAGTACCGAACTGCCATCTAGTGTAAAAGAATTTTTTTTTGAAATTTATAATGGGGAATATATTAATAAGTAATAGATGTTATCAATCACAATATTTCTATAAATATAACACTAAAACATGAACAGCCTATTAGTTTTCACCCAAGGAGATTTTCTTTTTCAGAAAAAGAAAAATTAAGTTATTTTAGACGAATTTTTAAATAAAGGAATAATCGAACCAAGCTCTTCCCCCTATGCTAGTCCCATTTTTCTTGTTCGTAAGAAAAGTGGGGATTTAAGATTATGTGTAGACTTTCGGGAAATTAATAAAATTATTACAGTTAGGGATAATTATCCAACACCTCTTATTGATGATCATCTGGATAGGCTTAAAAATAAAAAAGTGTATACTTGCCTTGATTTAAAACATGGGTTTTATCACGTCAATATGTCCAAAGACTCTGTAAAATACACGAGTTTTGTCACTCCTTTAGGATAATTTCAATATTTAAAAATGCCTTTGGGACTTACTAACTCACCACGAGTGTTTGCTAGATTTACTAATGAAATATTTAAAAAACTAACCAGTGAGAATAATGTACTGTTATATTTAGATGATATCCTGATAGC
Organism: Psylliodes chrysocephalus; assembly: GCA_927349885.1. Taxonomy (NCBI): domain Eukaryota; kingdom Metazoa; phylum Arthropoda; class Insecta; order Coleoptera; family Chrysomelidae; genus Psylliodes; species Psylliodes chrysocephalus. Next base: position 17,405,998 of record OV651824.1, read on the forward strand.
AACCGAGACTTATGAGGCATATTTAGAAATTTTGCAAGAAGTTTTCATGTTACTTAGACAATATCAGTTAGAAGTAAGGTTAGATAAGTGCTCTTTCATGCATCCAGAAGTGACATACTTAGGGTATAGTCAATAAAAATGGTATACGTCCTAGTCGTGAAAATTTCAGTCAGTATTGAATTACCCAGTACCACGTTCTAAAAAAGAGGTTCACCGCTTCGTATCTTTAGCAAGTTATTTCCAGATATTTATACCTAACTTTTCCATTATTGCAAAACCCTTTAATGACTTAATCAAAAAGAATGTTGATTTTAAATTTGAGACAGATGAATATAATTCTTTCGAGTGTCTAAAAGAAAAACTGTCGTCTGATCCCATTCTAGCTATATATTGTTCTTTATCAGAGACTGAACTCCATTGCGATGCCAGCAGTAGTGGTTTTGGCAGTATTTTGCAGCAGAAACAAGCAGAAGGCGCTTTTAAACCGGTGTTTTATTTTAGCCATAGGACAACACCTTTTGAGAGCCGTTATCACAGCTTTGAACTAGAATGTTCAATCTAGGACATGAACCTATTATGATTGTCATTATTATGCTTATGTAACTTATTCTTATGAACCTATTATGATTATGTCACTATTATGCTCATGTAACTTATTCTTATGAACATATTATAGATTATGTAACTGTTATGCTTATGAACCTGTTGTGATTATATCAATATTATGCCGATGTAATGGTTATGATACTTTTGAGATTTCATATTTATTTTGTTCCAATTTTAAAGATTATTCTCTGTACCTTTGAGTTTAGTTTAAAATTAGGTTTTCTATTGTAATTTGACCGAGGACGGTCAAAATTTCAGGATGGACGAACTGTAAGAGTCACTTATTTTTTTGTTCAGCGTTGTGTTATGTTCTAAATAAAACTATTTAAAAAATATAAGTAATCTTGATATTTATTTTAATAAACCAAAGCAAGATGCTTACAATAGGGGCAAAATAATATAGAATGACATCATAAGTAACTTTTATCACGATTCCTATAGTTTCCTTATCTGTACACAGAAAGGAAAGTAAAAAATGGCCGAAACTTACAAACACTTCCAGCAAGTTTATTTTCGGCTTGTAAATAAAATTTATTTCGTAAGTGTATGGAAAATTTATTAGAAGTTTAAAAAGTTTTTATTTATATATAAGTTTTTAAGAGAAAATTTATATTTTTAAACTTATTAATCTTATTTTTGTATATTGGCAAAATAAAATTAGCAAAGAATTTTCTTTCATACATTAATTTTTAAAAACTTTGTATGAGTTTAATGACACAGATTGATATCTAATTTAAAAATAAGAAGTTGCAGACCCTTGCCGCAAGTTTATTTTCGGCTTACAAATAACTTACTTCGATAAGTATGTGAAAAATTTATTATAAATTTCCAAATGTTTGTTTATATTCGGGAGTTTTTAGTATGTTCTTTAACGAACATTTAAATATATTTTTGAACTATGAATGAAGGTAGGTACTTAAATTTCTTTGTGTAACTTATGAAAATCAAATTATCCGAAAATGTATTTGAAAACTTCCAGAAGGTACAAATCAGAGGCGAACCGAGGTTTACATTCTTTGTCATTGTCTTCTCATTATTTCGAAAGGAACGAAATTATAGGTGAGTTCGGGCTGCGCACTCCAGAGTGGAGTGGAGTAATTAAGCGTAAATGGAGAGCACATATGATTTTACTCCTTTGACTCTCGGAGTGCAATGTCAGTTGTTAATGTGTCATACTATCCTTCTTCCATGTACCAGTACTTATAATTCAATCGTACTTATCAGTAACAACAGTGTAAGTTTCTTCTATATTAATGATATTTACGGGAACTAAAATACGATTTTTTTACTAAAGAATCAGTCACAATTATCTTATTATCGATTTAAATTACCTTATGCACATGCCCGATTCACACTCCACTCCATGATCTCCGAACGGTCAAAAAGGAACTTTTATTTTAACGCCTTTCGTTCCCTAACGCCTTAGATACTTAGGGGTCTATTCTGTAATAATTCCTTTATATTTAACGGCCTTTAAAACTATTTTTTTCTTTACTTCTATCATTATTTAATCGGATCTTTAAAATACATTAGAGGACTATCTGTTTAAATAATGACAGAAGTAAATTAACGAATACGAACATATTTTTATAGGCCGCCAATATTTTTAAAGGCTGTTAAATATAAAGGAAGTTTTACAGAATAGACCTCTTAAGGAGTGAATAGAGTGAAAAGAGTGCGTAGCCCGAACTCACCTTATACAGGGTGATTCATAACTATTGGGACATAATCTAAGGTCAGACTATTTGGAGCAAAATATGGCGATAGGGTCAAATATACCTTAATAAAATATTGTTGTGGAATAAGATACAGGGTGATAAATAATAATAGTAATAATAATAGACTATAATCAAACAGCAAAAATAATTCACTGTCAAGAAATTACATGTACCAAACACAATTATCTGACACTCCAAAGCACACTTTTCATATGTGAAATATTTAACTCCCCATTTGAGACTTGTGAGCTGCTCAATTGCGTTTTTCTCGAAAACGGGTAAAATTATCGTGTTTAAACAAGAGTACCAATATTACGTAGAAATAACGTTTACATCATATTTTCCAATCAAAAATACTAAAAAGTTTTGTCAAAAAAAGCTACCACTTAATTTCATCATTAGTAATCATTCAAGTGCCGCCCCCCGTAACAAAATGAGAAATTATCCATAAAATATTATCCCCTGTCCAAAGATATGCCTCTGTGCCGATTTTGATAACAATTCATTAATATACAGTGACATTATAAAAAAAAACGAAAAAAAAAAAATTCAACTTTAACGCCCTGTATCTTATTCCACAGCAATATTTTATTAAGGTATATTTGGCCCTGTCATCATATTTTTGTACAAATAACCTGCCTTTAGCCTATGTCCCAATAGTTATGAATCACCCTGTATAGGCTTGGTCTGGTTTCTTCAAAATGTGCTGCAAACCGTCCGAGATCGAATTGAATATTAAATTATTCGTCGGGTAAAACTATTAAACTTTCCACTGGTTAGCTAGAACAAATTTTTACAGAACCAAAACAGACCCAATATACCGTTTTTCACTGTATATTTGTGTCCTTGTTTATCGATATGGAAAACAAGAAAGTGAGAATATACTCATAACGCACTAAATGTAAACAGTCGGTGTTAAATCGTTGAAATTGATGTAATTATGGACTGTATGTTTCACTGATTCTAATCTTTATTTTAATAGAACAATTACAAATAATTAGCCAAATAAACGTAAAAAAAAACAGAGCGTTGCAAAAGTCAAATAGTCAATATCAATCAATATAATCCCGCGTTCTTGTTCGGACGGCACATCCATCGCGCCGCGCAGGGTTCTTGGACCGTCTCTTCTTATTGGCTGGCGCAGTGTCGCGTCACACACTGTTGACACCGTTGCCGAGCATAAGATAGATTTATTGTATGTGTTTATCTGCAATGAATGTCTTAAACATACTCCCGCCTTTGAAGGGATGCCTTCAAAACAGGTAAACAGTTCGGTAAGAATAGCACGTTTTAGTTTACGCACAACATGATAAAAAAAATTGTTTTTTTTTTAAGTCTGTTATTGCAATATAACTTCAGTTTGTACCGGAAGGGGACACAACTTTCGTATTGTACGTTTTATAACTCCTTGTGCTGTCTTGATGGTAGCCACCCTGGCGACATTATCTTTTCCTTGGATAACGGTGATCACTCTGCCCATTAACCAGTGATTCGAAGGCGTATTCTCATCGTGAATCAACACCAAGGTGCCTGGGTTGATGGGTGTAGGTGAACCCTTCCATTTGTACGAATGGGAAAGTTGGGTAACATATTCTTTTTGAAATCGAGACCAAAACTGTTGCTTGAATTTTTGGACAGTTTGAACAGAAGACAATCTGTTTTGTGGAGTGTCTAAATAGTTATAATCTGGAAGCATCTTTAGGTTGCGGCCGATTAGGAAATGGGATGGACAGATAGGTTGGAGATCATTAGGGTCTTGAGACATTGCAAACAGTGGCCGAGAATTTAATATACCCTCTACTTCTACTATGAGGGTATTGAACTCCTCATAAGTTAAACTAGTACTGTGCATAATTTTTTTTGATATGATTTTTTTAACTTTTTACAGCAGCTTCCCATAACCCACCAAAATTAGGACTATATGGGGGAATAAAATGCCAAGTTATATTATTATTTGCACAGTACTCTAGTACTGAGGTCGAATTTGACTTCAAAAATTCCGCGATTTCGCGTAAATCATTATTTGCTCCGACAAAGGTAGTTCCGTTATCGGAATAAATGTGGGAAGGAATACCTCTGCGTGACACAAATCGTTTCAAACACGCTAAAAAATTGGCTGAGGTCAAATCTGTTACAATCTCGAGATGCACGGCCTTTGTTGAGAAACATACAAAGACGCACATATAGCAGTTAATCATTTTCGAATTTCGCAATTTCCTATCTTTTATCAAATAAGGGCCTGCATAATCAATCCCGGTGATTTCAAATGGAAATGACATATTAATTCTTTCTTGGGGCAACTGGCCCATGGGGCTTGTCGCAAATTTAGGTTTAAATTTAAAACATTTTATACACTCATGCACAGTCTTTTTTGCTAAGTTACGTCCTCCAATTACCCATATTGATTGCCGAATATTAGATAATAAAAGTTGCGGACCGGCATGTAACAACTCTAAATGTTTAGCAATGAACAAAATGTTTGTTAATGGATGCTTTGATGATAATAACAAGGGATGCTTAATATTTTGATTAAGCGAAGACAACTCTAATCTTCCTCCAACTCGTAAAAATTGATTATTGTCTAAAAATGGAGCAAGTGATGACAAAGTGTTCTTTTTAGGAAGCGCCTTTTTTGCCTTTAATAAAGTAATAGTTTCTTCGAACGAATCATATTGTGCTAACTTGATTAAAACAAAAAAGGAATTGTTAATCTCATTAGCTTGTAAAGGTCCGTGAATACGATTAGGTAATGATAGTTTACAATTATTTACAAATCTATAGCAATATGCAATTATACGCTTTAACTTATTAATATTTGAAAATAGTTCGAAAATACTATTGTGAGTACGCACAATGTTTACTGTGGTAATCTTTTTAACTTCTAATTCGGTTTCTGGTTCCACAAATGTTTCGGGCCTAACCAAATCATTATGAAGCAAAAAATCAGGACCGTTCCACCATTTATTAGAACCGTGGAGTACTTGAGGGGGTACACCTCTAGAAGCTAGGTCAGCTGGGTTGTCTTTCGTGTTGACATAATGCCAATCCTCTGGATTGGTCAAAGACTGTATTTGTGAAATACGATTGGCAACGAAGACTTGAAATCTATTTGGCTCTGCCTTTATCCAGGCCAATGCCACTTGAGAGTCAGTCCAGTAATAAATTGGAATGGGGGTTTTTAATGATATAACTACTTGTTTACATAGTTGTGCTACTAGAAGAGCAGCACACAACTCAAGTCGTGGTATTGAAACCAATTTAACCGGAGCTACTTTGCTTTTTGCACATAATAGTTGTACAAAGTATTCTCCACTACTACTACTTTTGCTACGGACATATATGCATCCAGCGTATGCAGTTTGTGAAGCATCACAAAAGCAATGTAAATCTGTTGGGACAGCATCTGCTTGCATGATATAACGTGGAATTTCTATCGTATTTATAAGAGACAAGTTTTTTCTAAGTTGGCACCACACATCTACTAACTTGGGCGGAATAGGATCATCCCATGATCATTTTTGTAACCAAAGAGATTGAATAAATATTTTGAATAAAATAATGCAAGGAGTAATTAATCCCATAGGATTATATAGACGAGCTATATCTCCTAAAATGGCTCTTTTAGAGATTATATGTGGAACCTCAAAATTGGCAACATTGTATTTTAATATATCGGTTTTAAAATGCCATTGAATTCCAAGAGTTTTGGAGCTCTCATTTTCTCCCAAAATCAGAATACCATTAGAGACATTGTTTAGTGATAAGTCTTGTAAGACCGAAGGTTCGTTTGTTACCCATTTTCTGAGGATGAAACCGCCTTTTTTAAGAATAAAAAAATATCTTTACAAGTTTGATTTAACTCGCTGGCATCGTTAGAACCCGTTAACAAATCGTCGACATAGAAATCTGTTAAAATAGTATTTGAAGCAATGGGAAATGAACTTTTATTCTCGTGTGCCAATTCTTGTAAACATTTAATTGCTAGATAGGGAGCGCTACTGGTCCCGTATGTAACTGTATTTAAATCATAAATTGAAAAGTCTTTAGAAGGATCCTCCCGCCAAACAATTCGTTGGAGAGGACGATGTTGTTCATGCATATTTATTTGACGATACATCTTAGATATGTCTGCAGATACAACATATTTATAAAATCTAAATCGTAATAAAATGTCTAATATTTCATTTTGTAACTTGGGCCCAGTGAACTGCAGATCGTTTAAAGACCAACCTGATGATGATGGACACGAGCCATCAAAAACTACACGCAGTTTTGTTGTAAGGCTGTCTTCTTTATAGACCCCATGATGGGGCAAGTAATATGAAGGAAATATATTTAAATTATTAGGAGATACCTTGGTCATGTGACCTAGTGCTATATATTCATTAATAAAGTCATGGTACATATTTTTCATTTTTGGCATTACGTTGAGTTTCTTCTCTAAATTAGTGAAACGCTTTATTGCTATATCTTTACTTTCACCTAACAGTGAAGGAGAATATTTAAATGGAAATTGAACATTGAAACTGCCTCGAGCATCTCGAATGGTAGTATTTTTAAAAATATCCTCGCATTGAGTTTCTTCCTTAGAGATTAAAAGTGATTTATTAAAATTGTTAGAGACTTCTTCAAGCTCCCAAAAACTTTTTAATTGTTCATCCTCAGGAACCGTTTGTAACAAGTTACAAGCCGAAACTAAGGAAAAGTGAGATACAGGACCACTAATTATCCAACCAAATTTAGTGTTGTGTAAAGTTGGTAAACCTTTTCCAAGTGACATTTTGCCCTCTAAGATCAAGTCCCAAAATAATTGTGATCCTATTAGGAGATCTATTGACTGAGGTTCATTAAATTGAGGATCAGCTAACGTTATATTTTGTGGAATATTTAAATGGTCTAAGCAAACCTTTTGAGTAGGCAAATTTATGGAAATAGTAGGTACTAAATAACAAGAAATATTAGTATTAAAATTGCATGATTTGGAAAAAATTGAAATATTACACTTTTTCTTTAAAGCAGAGGTAACTTGATTAAAACCCACAATAGAAATGTTGGTGGGGGAAGTAGGTAATTGGAGCTCGTTGCACAGTTTTTGTGTTATCAAAGATGACTGCGCACCACTGTCCAAAAGTGCACGACAGGGGATTTTTTCTCCATTTGCCTTTTTAACATTTAAAACCACCGTAGACAGAAGCACCTCATTTTGGTATGAATTGTTAAATAAATTTACTTCGCAAATGTTACTGGTAGAAAGTTCAGTATTTGATTTATTTTCAGCTATAAAATTGACCTGTGAAGTATCAATATGCAACATTGTATTAAGCCGCTTGTAGCACTTTCTGCATGGCCCTCGTATACACGTTTCTTTTTTATGTCCGGTTTTCAAGCAATTTTCACATAGCTGTAATTGTATAATTTTTTCATGTCTAGCTTTTGGATTTAATCTTAAAAATTCTTCACAATTGTAAATTAAATGTTGTTTATTACACATATTACATTTTAATGATACTTGTAAATTTACTGCAAATTGTTTTTGTTTATTTTGAAATGGTTTATTATAATATTGATTTTTATTAGTGGTCTGATGACCTTCTCTGGGGCTCATAGATTTACTTTGATTATTTTTCTGCCAATTTTCAAGAGCATCTGCCTTTTTTTCAAGAAATTCTACGAATTCCTCCAGAGTTGGCAATTCTCCTTTAGGCTGATGCTCTTCCCACTTTTTTTGCATGCTGCTATCTAACTTAGAGTTTATTAAATAGATTAAATAAATATCAGAACTCTCTTCTGGGCTTAATTTTAAATTTTTTAAAGCTGCTAGGTGGGATGAAGTTTCATCGAGTAACATACGGTATGCATCCGCAGAACCTTTTTGAATAGATTCAGTTCTAAAAATTGCCTTTACATGGTTATTTGCTAAAATACGTTTTTTATCAAATCGTTTGCATAAAGTGCTCCAAGCTACTTCATACTGATCTTCCACGAAGTCAATACCGTCTATTACTTGTCTGGCATAGCCATCTAATGAAGTTCTCAAAAAATTGTATTTATTTGCTGTATTTATTGATCTATTATTATGCACAATGGAAAGAAAATTAGTTTTAAACGTAAGCCAGCTATCATAATCGCCTTTAAAACTAGTTAATTTTATTTTTGGAAGAAAGTTATTTTGAAGAGTATCTGGACTTTGAGTAACTACAGTTTGAGTATTAATAGGAGAAATTATATTAGTATTAACACTTGTATTTTCTTGTACATAACTTTTTAAGGCTCCCATAACCTCACAAAACTGATTTATATATTCTTTACGAATTTTATACTGCCCTTCTACTTCGTCAGCGGGGCATTTCTCTTCAATACCTTTTTGTAAATTTTTAAACTCTTCAAGTTCATCTTTGTAAACTTCAATTCGATATTGTACTTCTACAATATTATCAGAAAATTGCTTTAAAGTAACTAAATCTTCTTTCATAGAATCTCGGTTTTTTATCAATTGTTTAAGAGTCATTTTAAATAGAGATAATAGTAGCTAATTTTTGTAAGAAATTGAAAATCAATTATCAATTTAAGATAAAGAACTTCCGATTAAGCTTTCTTCTCACATAAATCCGAAAGAACAAAACAAAAATCGTAATTTTTATATATTTTTTTTATATATCTACCTAATTTTAAATCGCAAAATTGTTTGAAATCGCTTAACCCCTGTACATAAATTGGCACTTGGGAATTTAAAAAGTAGTAGTAAGACACTTAAGCACATAAATTGGTGCTTTTTAAATTGTAACTTAACAAAATCAAAAAATAAATAGGTGATCAATTTATCACAATTTATCACGATTAAAAAAAAATAACTAGCAAGTTAATTTATTATTTAAATCGTATGCTTGCAATGCCTTTCATAAATGGTAAAAGCCACAAATTGTTATAAAAGGAATAAAGGAACGAACCGACCTGTTTGTTGATGCAAATTCCTGTCGGCGTCTGTAGGAACACCACACACAGCAAAAATGGCGAATAGGAAAAATCGTCACGTTCTTCTTCCAGTTGATGTAATTGAAACTACACAATATCTCGGTGAGATGGACCAAATGTTAAATCGTTGAAATTGATGTAATTATGGACTGTGTGTTTCACTGATTCTAATCTTTATTTTAATAGAACAATTACAAATAATTAGCCAAATAAACGTAAAAAAAAACAGAGCGTTGCAAAAGTCAAATAGTCAATATCAATCAATATAATCCCGCGTTCTTGTTCGGACGGCACATCCATCGCGCCGCGCAGGGTTCTTAGACCGTCTCTTCTTATTGGCTGGCGCAGTGTCGCGTCACACACTGTTGACACCGTTGCCGAGCATAAGATAGATTTATTGTATGTGTTTATCTGCAATGAATGTCTTAAACAGTCGGAATGGAAACAGTGGAGTGACTTTTACAGCTGACACATTCCATTCGGTGATATTTGGACACGATGAATAACATTTTGTCAGTGACGTTAGAAATCAAGAAATTAGTAGCACAAGCAACAACGAAGAACAAATAGATCTACTGAACATGGACTCCGATCCACACAAATATAAAATAAAATGAGGTAGCAGATAGATTAGCAAATTTGGGCAGAAAAAAGAATAGATATAAATGAAGTAGTTTATAGAGACTTATTACCAAGAGTTAAAAAAAATATGGAAAGACTAGGAAGAGGAGTGGAATGAAATATGCAAAACAAAAGAACAACATTTTTACAACATCCAAGATAAACTTTTAAAAAAACATGGTTTCAGGACATTAATCTAAATAGGAATCAAATTACTACCATGTGCAGATGTAGAATAGGACATTCTTGGACAACAATTCATCTACAAAGAATAGGACAACTGAACTCTCCCTCCTGCCATTGTGGTTAAACAGGTTCATTGCAACACATATTCTTTGAATTTAGAAATAACACACACAACATCAACACATTAAATAACAAAATGCTAAAAAACACCCCTTGCATGCACCGCTTTGCTTAGTAGATTACCTTAGACACTTCATTAATAAACGAATGTTTGAGCAAAAGCCACCTAATATTATAAATTACAAGAAGAAGTATAGAGCAAAAGTAAGGAAACGATGATCTAGAGCTATACGCAGCAATTGCAGTTTCCTTATGAAAAACTGACAAGAGCAAAACGAAGGACTGGGTAGATGATGAAAACTAAGCCCATAGACTTAAAAAAGAAGACATTTTGTTATGCATCGTGTATTTGGATAAAAGTAGAGACGATAGTTTAATGGGTTGCCTAAGAAAATACGGTCCAGACTATTTATTTTCTTAAAGTAAACAAAACGACACCCTGTAAAGTATTCCCCAGATGCTTTGACCAAAGAATACCTACCCAAGAAGCGAAACTGAATTAGTTTTCGTATGTACCAAAGCAAGGGAACTTAATACACTGGGAAACGTATGAAAATTAATCAATTTTTGTCGTTTGGTTCATAAGAATTAAAAACATACTAAAATAACAATGATAAAAAATTCTTACTGTGTTCATTATGTCAAATAGAATATTTTAATAAGAAATAAGTACTGTAGGTATAATAATGACAGTCTCTACACAATAGCGAAAGCAGATGACCTGGTCATTCTGCAAATAGGGAATTTTGAGAACAATTATGGAACAGTGGTGCAATGACCATTTACTGTTTATCTATCCCGAGAACACAGAAATGGTCCTTTTTACAAGGAAACTGATGAAAATTGAATTTAAACTTACAGAGCTCCTAAACACAAAGCAAAATTTTGCGACCGAGGTGAATTACCTAGGTAGCATTTGTGACAACAAGTTAACATGGAACTCATACTTAGAAAACAGAATCAAAAGAGCATACATTACTTAAGAACAATGTCGCTGAACCGTGAGGCGCACCTGAGTTTTCTCCCCCAGAGTCATCACATGGACTTACATGGCCATCATAAGACCTATGCTAACATACAGTGCAGCTGTCTGAGTACCGAAAATCTGAAATAGAACAAATTCAAATAACTGCATGTCTCAACATAACAGGAGCCATGAAAACCACATTAACCAAAGCCATGGAAGTTACTCCCCTTGATATTTATATTAAGGAGGTTACTCTGAAGATGATGACACAACTCTTCACTGTTGAAATAGAACCTGATGTACGATCTAGTGAGGCGAGACGTCGCTTTTGGCGAAAGGCGCTCGATATACTCATCTCATTTCACCGAGATATATCTTCCATAAGCCATATGAAGATATAACAACAAATTGAAGAGCCAGCCGGAAGTGGCAGGTACGATTCATATCTACACCGACGGTACTAAAACCAAACAATGCTCAGTATGTTGAATTTAGTCCAATTCCTTAAATCTCAACATAAAATGGGCTGTGAGCAATAGTGCCAATGTAGTTCAAACCGAGGTCACGGAGGTTCTCATAGCAGCAAAAGAAATCACCAGAATCAATATCGCTGGTAGGAATATGCTTATCTATATAGATAGCAGATAAGCACTATTTGTCTTGAACAAACTACGAATTTACTTAGGGTTGGTACTAGAATGTCTCGCAGCTTTGAAAAGAATATCCATCCAACAAAGTGGTCACCTTAAAATGGATCAAAAGTGACGCCACATCGAAAGGTAGCGTTCTTGCTGATTCACTACCCAAATACTTTTTGGGCCTTGACCTTCTATTGTACTGACAACATCGGTAGTGACAGACCTAATTAAAGAATATTCTCTTGTGAAATTAAAGGAAAAATTGAATGACACAAAAAACTGCAGAGTTACCAGGGAGCTTTTAAGTTATCCTGGCAACACAACAACAAACAAATACTTGACTATGACTAGACAGAATCTACGTCTGATCACAGTAATTCTGACTGGACATTGCCAAGTACGGAAGCATCTCCCTTTCGTGGGGCTGCCAGAATCCTCACCCTGCAGGGTGTGCGAACAAAAAGATGAGATCATTGAGCATATCCTTTACGATTGCTTGTCGCTCTCATTTACTAGAATATTTGTTTTCGGCGAGTATTGGCTAACACCGGCCGATATAAGAGAAGCACCTCTTGGCGACGTTGTCAACTACATTAAATCTGTAGGCTGGCTCACAAGCTGGAGGTGCCTATCATCTTAGGAGGATACACAATGGGCCTAGTTAGACCTAAGTGCCGTAGGGGGTAATCCACCCGCCACACGTTACATATCTAGAAGTACTGTCATATATTTTAATTATTGTTTTATATTATTGTTTATTTACCGTTTTAAATTGATTGGTTTGAAAAACAAAATAATAACATATTTAAAAAAAGACTAGGTAATTAAACGTAGGCGTAAATTATAATTATAGGTACTTAATACTGATTTAGAATAAAAAAAAATTACAGTTAGATGCAAGAACGTTCAATAAAATTTATGAACATGTAATACAAATTTTAAAACTATCTTATTTCTAATTACTACTTAGTTAAATACAACTACTTAACTATACTGCAATTTTCACAAAACGCTAATAATAATATACCAAACGTTGCTCTACATACATTGACAGCATATTTGACGTTAAACTACCTCTAAAACACTGAGAAAACTTGGCAGTTTTTTGTCCACGAATCGCCCATTTAGTTTCGCTTCTTGGGTAGGTATTCTTTGCTTTGACTATCTTCTGAGATCTTCAAAATTCGAAATTTGCTCTTATCCTCAAATATCTCGAATTAGGTCCATTTTAGGGAAATCATGTATGAGAACAAAATAATAGAGAACGACATCAAGAGCAACTTTTATCATGATTCCTATTTCCTCATCTGTACACAAAAAGGAAGGTAAAAAATGGCCATGCCCGTATTTTCTTAGACAACCCATTTGCGGTATATTTAAAAATATATTTTATTTAATAAAAAAAACTTTAATCCATTAAACAGATGGGTGATGGTCGAACTTACTTACGGATCCTAGACTATTATACCAGTAGTAAGTATAAAATACATATATTGAAATAAAATGTTTTTAATATTGTGATTGATTTTCTTAAAAACTAATTCATATTAATTTTTAGGTAAATTTGTCATAACTGGTTTGGAAAAAATATTTACTGACTATTTATGTTGTTAGTAAGAGGACATTTTAAAGTATCGGATTTAAAATAAAAGAAGTTCTTAAAAGTATTAAATTGAATTTAATATTAATATAAAACATATAATGTTCAAAATGTTTCTAGAGGCTGTTCCGTTAATTTTCTGGAATGACAGGAATTTTATCTTAGCTATTTAAATTTTCTATATGTATATTATATCTCAATATTGGAAATTTCTTACGAATTAAACAATATTTGTTTATTTATATATTCATTGCGTTGATATTGATTTTAGCGCCCTCTAGTGGGATAAAAATTGTTACGTTTTGTAAAGTATGACATTTTATAGCTAATTATATTAGTATTTTTTTGTCTGTTTGTAGATGCATCTATTGTTGTTGGAAATAAATAGTGTAATATCAAAATTTGCTATGAAGGCTCAAATAACGTTTTTAATAAGTAAATAGGTAATTTTGTGAAAATGTAGCTACAAATCTAGGTATTAGGAAAATAAAACGCCAAAGTATTAGTAATATGTATTACTTAATTCGATTTTAAACAGATCTGAAAATAAACTCAAAATCTTTCTTATATCTATATCATAATTTACCGTCTTAAAGGAAACGCTCAAATTTTCTTAGATACTAGAATACCCTACACGCTGAGAAAATTTTGATTCTGTCTTTATTTCTTCTCAACGATAACAAATACTTTATTTCTTTTCAACGATAGAAAGTACTTTATTTTTCATTAAGTTTATATGTTTGCATATTTACATTTAATATTTAAACGTAACGAGTACAAAAAAATGGCCCCACGTTGGGCGCCAATTTTGTTCATATATATCAATAATAAATATAAAAGTGTAACGAGAATTAAATTAAACAACCTTAGAAGTTTGTATTACGAAATAAGATATTAATAATTTTTTTACTAATGCTTGTAAAAATAGTTTTCGGGTCGAGGATACAGTTTGCAATGCAAAGTTCATGGGGTTTGCAACGGTTCCAGCAATAAACAAGTAAAGACGAGTATCTTAAAAATTGTACCATGTTTCACGTTTCTTTAAAATATCGATTTGTTACTTTAAAAATATTAAAAAAAAATAGTAAACAATTATTTACCGACCCAACACTTTCATTTGTATAATACTGTTGACAGGTTAATCTGTACCCTTTTCTGAAATTTAAAAAAAAAAATAGTTATATTTGATTCTTGCATACATAATGATGTTAGGTAGGTAGGTCTGTTCGTTTCAATACGGCGTCAATATACATATTTCAACTTAAAGGTATTTACAAAATAACTCATTTTTGTCGTTATAAAAACCATAAAACCATTAACATTTTAAACACTAAAGACAAACTTTTTCACGTTTTCCCATTGGTTGTGGGTAATTCTGATGATTTTACAGGATATTTAAGCAAACCTAAAACAAGAAATCGATTGTCAAAAAGACATAATACAAATTTTAGCTAAGATTTCTTACCAACGAAACTTAGTAGGGCGGGCAGGAAAACGAGACCATGAAGTGCTCCAATCACGACTATGCCCATGTACATTCTGAAGTAGAATACTCGAAATATTTGAGAATTTGCAAAACCAAGTACCACTATTCCACAGAATTTAGTCAATGTGATACCACTAATTACCTAAAAGAAAAAAAAAGAAAAAAATTAGCTTCTGTTTTACATTATCGGGATTCCACAAAGTCTATACTTTAGTTTTAAATTAGAAAAAAGTTGGTGTTTAGATAGATATCATTTTAGCAGTAAATTTTAATGTGACTTTTGTTTCATTTGAAGCAAAACATTACCATAAAATTTTGTTACGAACATTGAAGTTATTTTACATCAGAAAATTATATTTTGCCGAAAGTATATAAACGTTATCATTAAGCTTAGCGATTTTAATCCACCAGCGTTGTTGTCAAACTAATATTAATTGCAATAACATGAGGAATTTAGTAAAATAATATGTTTCTATTGAAAATTGAAATATATATTGTATCAAGATGCCACTCATCTGTTAGGGAGGCTTAGCCTCCGTTACCTCCTCAAACAAGCTACAACTGTCTACATTTCAGTAAATATAGACGATAGATTTACAATAGTTATCTACTTACTTTTATACCAGTATTTGCCAAAGCATCCCTAATCCTGTCAACGGCATTATCTTCGAAGGAATTTTCAAAAGAATGGATTATGTGCCCGCAAAATTCCACAGAAATTCCAACGCACTGAAAAAATTAAATATTGACTGTCATAAAACGCATAGAAGGCTATTAAAATACATACCATGACCAAATTAACCAAAGAAATGGCATTCAAAGATATACTCCACAACCACATCAGTCCCATCATGTGAACGATAATCATGAATACCGTAAACGTCATCACTATTGCTGGTAAAAAGCTCAATCCCGATAACAAGAAACTAGTAACCAGGACGGTTGCTAAAGATAGAGACAGTGAAGTTATAGTGTCTTTCCATATCGTCAAATATTGCTCGAAGAAAACGTAAAAGACACTGAAAACAATTAATGCATTTTTATTTGTGTTAAAATTTTACAAGACATATATTCTACTAAACATTTCATGTTGATATGTCTTTGGGTTTTTGATTTCTATTTTTTTTTTATTTCAACCCCTCTTGACCCTCAATTTATTCAGTTTTTTCTTTAAATCAATAGACGTTGTCTCCTTATAGAACTTAATTTTGTTGATGTTATTGACTGTTTTTAATTTTTTTAATATTTTAAACCTCAAATTTATTTAATTTTTTTTCTGAAACAATAGGCTTCTTAAAAAACTTGGGGTCCGTATAAGATTAAGAGTGACGGAATTAAAACAAAAAAATTATTGTAATAAAAAGTACTCATTTTATATAGTAAATACTTAAAAAAAAATTGCGGAAAATTCACAAAATTTTGAGAAAAATGAATTAAAAGTTGTAATTTTATAGGTTATTTTGGTTTTATCATGTAGGTGACAATTTCGAAGTTTTAATGATATTATAATTGAAGTAACTTACTTTTGTTACATTTTAACTGAAATTTGATATATATGGAAAATTATTTTGCATTTGCTAATTTAATTTATATTAAAATTAAATGCATTGTATTGTCCGTTTAACCATTTACTTCCACAAAACATAAAATGAAAAAAATAAATCATCAAATCACCTCTGTTGGCACATGACAACATGGGGTAGTTGAGTTTGCACCGTTGCCATATTAACAAAGTTTATACAGTAAGTTAAAAATTTATGAAAAATCACGAATTTTTAAGAAAAATTTTATCAAAAATTGCAGTTTTTTAGCTTATTTGCCTTATTATTGACATCGAACATGTATGTATTATTCACAACACAAAACAATTATGGTATTAATATGAAAAGAGATATACGTATCTGTGATTTTTTACTTTTAAATTTTTGTGGTGTGGCATTTAAATCTTTTAAGTAGTAATTACCGACTTTATGTAAAATGGAATTTAATTACATAATAGATGTTATGAGAGTTTATAATAAAACTGAAATTTTTGATAAAATTTTTCTTAAAAATTCATGATTTTTCATAAATTTTTAACTTGCTGTATAAAACAAGTACTTTTTAGTCTAGACACATAAAACCTGGAGAAACTTTGTTAATATGGCAACGGTGCAAACTCAACTACCCCATGTGTCATGTGCCAACAAAGGTAATTTGATGATTTATTTTTTCATTTTATGTTTTGTGGAAGTAAATGGTTAAACATCTAATTTCAGTTAAAATGTAACAAAAGTAAGTTACTTCAATTATAATATCATTAAAACTTCGAAATTGTCACCTACATAATAGTATGATAAAACCAAAATAACCTATAAAATTACAACTTTTAATTAATTTTTCTCAAAATTTTGTGGATTTTCCGCAATTTTTTTTTATGTATTTACTATATAAAATGAGTACTTTTTATTGCAATAATTTTTTTCTTTTAATTCCGACACTCTTAATCTTATACGGACCCAAAACGGGATTTTTACTAAAAATTTCATGTTGATATTGCTTTTCGTTTTTGATTTATGATTTTTTTAATTTTAATCCTCCCTTCACCCCTCATTTTTAATCAGATTTTTTTAAAATCAATAGGATTTGTCCCCTTATAGAGCTCGACTTTTTCTAAAAAATTCAAGTTGATATTTTATTTTTTGATTTTTTTAATATTTCAACCCCCTTAACCCCCTATTTTTTATTTTTTTTTTCAAAATCAGCAGGCTTCATCCCCCCATAGAGCTTGATTTTCCTGAAATTTTCAAGTTGATATAATTTTTCGTTTTTGACTTATCGTGCGGACCAAACACGTGATATTTCGCTACGCCCTAGGATTTTTAGCACCAAAAAAGTTGATAAGATCTTTTTTTTAAGTAGCAAAATTTGTGTCTAATAATATGTACCTAATCATACTCTATATTTATTTAAGGATTTTTTAATAATAATAAACGTTTGGTACTTGAAATATCCGTTAAACTACATAATAAATCATAAAATAAATTCTAAAAAACTCATACAGGTATATGCACCATATTTTGAAATTACCAACTTTAGTTAAACCAAATGCTAAAACTCAAATGGGTACTAGCTCAGTCTATCGCCCTTTGATAATTTTAGTTAACTACCTTTAGTTTCTACCACCTTTGGTAGAAATATATTTTTTACAAGTAACATGACGCAATTTCGAAGAAATTCATATGTAGATTAAATAAAAAAAAATACCAACTTTAGTTACACCAAATGCTATAATTCAGATGGGTAGTATTTCAATATATCGCCCTTTGGTAATATTAAGTCATCAAAGAAATGTATTTTTTACAAGTAACATGATGCAATTTTAAAGAAATTCGTATTTAGGTATATCCACCATATTTCGTTAAATAACAAAAAATTACCAACTTTAGTTACACCAAATGCTAAAACTCAGATGGGTATTAGTTCAGTCTATCGTCTTTTCATAATTTTAGGTCATTTAAGATGCTAGAAATGTATTTTTTGTTAAAGTAATCCATAACACTTCTAATGAAAAAAAATAATATTAATATGGTTTGTTACAGTAGGTGGCCGTGATAAATAGGCAGCCATACTTTTGACAGATGAAGTTTATATTGGTAAACTACATTGACTTACTGTATTCGCTCCGTGCGAAGTCATGGAAAGGGAAGCAAAAGCGATACTAGCGCTAGCTGCGGATAATTCGTGCATTTTAGGGTGATATTTTGTAATTTTGACATATCAAATACACGTATAAATTTTACTTTTTTCCAAAAAAGTAGGTACAAACAATACAATAAGCAAACGGAGTTGCTGTGTTGACATTTGTACAAATACTAGCAAAAAAAAACAGTGAAACTTATATAAAAAATTTCAGTAGCAAAGTGGAAATTAAATCAAAGAAATAAATGGATAGATGTACAATAAGAAGAAAAATTACCTTTATTTTTTTAATAATAACAGTAATGCTGTAAATAGTAGACATCAGAAACTTGAAAGGTTTTAAATAAACAATAAATATTATCATTTTACGATATTCTTTAATGTCCCTTTATTCTTAAGGAGGTCCTTTCGCCACCCATTTCGCCACCAATGTTAAATAAAAAATATTAGATTATGACTAAAATTTATTTTTTTTCTAATAGTTGAAGTCAACTTCTCATACATTTTCCAGTAAATACTGTTGCCTGCTTATATTTTATTATTGATTTTCATTGATTATACATAATTTTCTTTAATTTAAGCGTTAAAAATATATAATAATAATAAATCAATGTTTTACTTGTTTTACAAATCCATATACTTTTATTAAAACTAACATATATACTTTTTAATTACGAATTCTATTAAAAATTGTATTTGTCAGTATATACAGAAATGGTCCATTAATATCAAAACGAATTGGCGCTGCGGTCGCGCACGGAGCGAATAGTAAACCAGCAAACAAATATATTCTTATGTAAAACATTTTTTGTAAGCATTCGCGTTAAACAATTTGAGAAATATGGAATGCTTTGAAAAGTACAATTTATGTGAATACTGCAAAGAGTTGAGTCAAGTGTAAATATGTCATCCAAAATTAATATATTTAACAAATTTAATGGAAGATTGCGACCAGGAAAATCCAAGAAAGTTTGCTGAAGAAGTCAAGTAAATATGGCCTTTTGCGTAAAAGAGATTTGTAAAAAATGTTGCAAAATATAACATATATGTCTTAAAACACAGACATCTAATTAATTCGTCACCTTGCTATTACCATTAAGAAGAGAGGATGGGTAAGAATTCAAACATTTTTTGAAATATAAATTGATAATGTATAATAATTAAACAAATTTGTGTTTTCTGTTTAATGAAACTTTATAGCGAATAATAAATAATAATGGTAATAAATGGAAATTTTGCATTATTTACAGGTATATCTACATTATTTAATGGTTGTAATCATCCCACCTAACATCAATGTTCTATGAATATACCAAGAACGTTCTGATTAAGTTCTTTTTAGTATATCCTTTTAGAATGTTCTTAGAACATACCTAGAAAATACTTTGAAAGTATATTTTAGAAAGTATATACTGAGTACGTGCCTTAAAAGTATATTCCAAAAAGTATATACTGAGCACGTGCTATAACAGGACATTCTTAGAAGATACTAAAAGTCATATACCCAGCACGTACCTCATATTCTGAGAATGTTCTAAATGCTTGCAGGTAAAAACTAACACCAAATACATGTAAAAACAAGTTTATATACATATCTATATGAATTTTTCCCAGATGCCGATCTAATAATTCGCTACCAAACGCACTAATGTTGAATGTTTAGGCCAAAAAACATTCTCAAACTAAACCATCAGCTTCTGTTCAGTATTCTTCACTATGTTGGTTTTTCGGTTAAAGCAACTGAATTTATTAAAAACTATCTTTTCGATCGTTCACAGTTTGTTGAAACAAGTGCCGGTAGATCTGATATTAAAAATATTGCCTGCGGTGTGCCACAGGGCTCTATTTTGGGACCAATTTTGTTTTGCATTTACTCTACTAATATTAGTTCGGCTCTTACCAATGGCAGAGTTTATATATATGCTGATGATACGCAAATAAGGTTTTCTTTGGCTGATTTTAATGTGGCTCTTACTAATGAACTGATTAACTCAGAATTAATAAAAATCGTAAATTTTTCTAACAGACATCAGCTAACTATCAATCCCGCAAAAACACAAATACTCGTCTTTGGAAAAAATAAAAAAGAACTAGCAGAACATTTATCTGTGAGTATTGATGGTGTCTTGGTGGCTTGTGTAGATGTTGCCAAAAATCTGGGTCTTCATCTTGATACTGACTTAAAATTTAAAAGCCATGTAAATAATTGTATAAAAAGGGCTTACGCTAATTTGAAAATGCTTTACCCGCATCGCCATGTTTTAGATCAAAATATAAAAATACTTCTTTGTGATACTATGGTTCTCAGTCATTTTAATTACTGCGATGTCGTCTACGGGCCTTGTATTGACTATGTGGATATTAATCGTATTCAAAGAGTACAAAATTCTTGTCTTCGCTACAGATATGGTATAAAAAAATACGAAAGGATAAGTCACAAACTAATTGAAACTAACTGGTTAAATATGGAAACTAGAAGGAATTTACACATGGTAACATTGTATCATAAGATCATTTCATTAAAGTCGCCTCCTTATCTCTATAATAAAATTACATTTCGAAGTGATGTGCATAATGTGCATACAAGGTTTAGAGGGCATATATCTCCACCTCTTCATCGTACCTCCAAATTTCAAGGTTCATTCTCTTATATGATATTTAAACTATATAACCTGGTTCCTCCTAAACTCAAACATCTTTCGACAAATATGTTTAAGCAAAAGTATAAACATCTCTTGATGTCAGAAAATATCTAGTCAAAACAACCATTAGATATTATAATAAAATGTAATATTACATTTATAAAATGTGTATTTATATTTTTGTCTCGATTGTGCCACACTTTATTCGTTGTATTTTATTATTTTAATATTTTTCTTTTCTTTATTAGGGATAGCAATTAATATCAGCTATGCTGTCTGCTATTACCTTTTTGTAGTATTATACTATTTTGTTCGATAAAATTTATGTATTTAATGCAAATTTACCTGTAATACTGCAAATAAATTATTATTATTATTATTATTATTATTATTATTATTATTATTATTATTATTATTATTATTATTATTATTATTATTATTATTATTATTATTATTATTATTATTATTATTAAATAGAAGAAAAGAAGAAGAATAACAGAACCTACAATTCCTACAAATTTTTTTGATCTCGTTTGTTTGTAAGAGGTAAGTCAATTAATAAAAATTAATTGCATCGTATGTTCTATATGAAAATAAACAAATTTTACTATATTTTTAGTTTTTAGGTCCTATAAGTGACGTTAGAATACAGGATATCCCAAATATTAATTGCCAGTGTGAATGTATTAATATAGTTAATACTAATGGTGGATTGAAACTAAAATACAGTGTTACCAGAATTACATACACACTTTCTATGAAAAAAATCCTGTTAGGCGAGATATTGACCTAGAAGAACTAGAAAAGGTAGCTAAAGGAGGACGAAAACTACAAAATGGTGGTAAGTAATTAACAAAAATATATTTATACTTTCAGTAAACATCATAATCATTTATGTAACTCTTGTTTTTGTTAGTGGAATGCCATGTACAATTTTTAATGTTTTATGTTCGACAAAAATATTTAAAATATTCCATTAGCTATGTACACTTAATTTGTATATGTACCAAGTTTGTTAATTTTTTTTATTTTTTAGATTCAATGAATATCCAATTGAATCAAGCAAATGAAACTCAAGCCATTGATACAATAAAATATTGATTGGTTAAGGCCAAAGATAGTATTTGTAATAAAAATAAGTATGAATTCTTTGAAATAAAGACTCATTATATACACTTATTCTTTAATGTTCAATATTAATTAAACATCGATCCTGTATTAAGGTGTCTAGTATATGCCTAGCATATATTTAAATACTCAGCATATACTTAGAACGTACTATCAAATGAAAGTAGCTACCTGTTGCATACTATACACATACTTGAAGTACATTCTCAGTATCTGCATAGCACGTATAAATAACGTCACATAGCATATGCTTAGCATATTCTGAGAATGTACCAAATGCAAATACAGTATATTCTCAGCATATGCGTATTCTTCAAAAGTATATACTAAGAATGTATAATTGTTATCTGGGATATGTATACCTTTTCAATTGTCAAAAAATTTCCACTTAAATATCGTGGCGCCTCGAAAAAATTTCCGGAATTTTTTTAAGTTGCCATGATAACTAGTCAAAATTAAGGCATCTTATTGGTTGAAAAATAGAGGTGTGAAACTTTTATTACTATTAACGTATTGACTTGAAATTTGGTAGGAATTTTTAAGCTATCAAATCATAATATTAATATTAGGCATTTCAAACAAAATGGCTAGCAGTGGGTTTTGACATGGCAATATTATGGCAACCCTGTAGGCCTGGTGATTTGATAGGGTCAGTGAAATAGATAGTTATATAGATTAATCATTCATGTTTTTGAAAATATACATAAGCTTATGCCTCGAAGTAAAAATGTAGGTAATCATTTTTTTACTATATTCAAAGGCTGAAAATTGGTTTGTATACACATGTTTGCTAAAGCGATTCTGATTAATGAGCACTTGCAAGGAAATATGGCTTTGAGCAATCTATACAACTATACATGTATCATTCACTCTGTCAATGACAATAGACCACATACTTTGATTTTCTTTTACTATACGGAGAATGGTCGCACCGCGCAGCTTTCTGAGTGCCTTTTAAAAGGAGATAGAAAACTCCGCTATTTTGAACCCTTATTACGTGTTGCCTACATCTTGGCGCAATATTTTTAATAGGTGCGTTTTAATCATCCGCTTCTGCTGCGGAATTGTCGGTTTTCTTGTTTTAATCTGACAGGTTAAAACGACTAAACCGACAATTCCGGAAGCAGAAGCGGATGATTAAAACGCACCTGATATTTTGCTTGCTGCTGTCAGTGTCAGTGAATATTATTTTTGAAGTCACAGTTTATTGCTAAAGAATCAGTTAGCTCACTCGGACCAGTTGAAAGTTTCAAAATAACATCCACTCCAGGGATACAAATTCAGGATACGCAGAAGAATGCTGTTTTATTGTAGGCGGTTGTCATATATTGTATTATTCGAGTTGCACAGTGTATAAACTGAAACATTGAGATCAAAAGTGCCGACGCAGAGTGAGCGATCTGATTCTTTAGCTGTAAACTGTGTCACAGGGTTCAAAATGGCCGCACCCTATGTTGGGCGTGTCGGACCTCTCTCTTGCCTCGTATAGTAATCAAAGTATGTGCAATAGGCCCACAGGGTTGACATATCTAACTGTCAGTTCCCACTTGTCATAATTTTGGCAGGTCGTTGGAATGCCTAATTCTGTGGTACTTAACCTATAATTAAAACTTACCATTCCTTGTTAAACAACATGTAAATATAATAACAATAATCTATTTTTTTACCTGTATGGAAATATTTCAACGCCTGGCACATTGAGAGTTCTGGTCAAATTTTCTGCTATGTGCCTAGCATATTTCAACGCTGATGTATATTCGCTAGCGTTTTTAAGCACGGTGTGATATGCCATTACATTCGATGCTATAATATTTGAGATCCCTTTGTTATCGGTGATATATGTTATAGACTAAAAGAACAAAAAAATTGTTAGAGAAATTTGCTTAATTTTTGAAATATTAATTTTACAGAAAAATACGTGAAATAAAAAAAGATAGGAAATTATAAGCTCTAAAACAGGTCATTAGTATTTTAGTTGCACAATTAACCGTTTTAGATAGAAATCCAAAAAACTATTTTAAAAAACTTACGTTTGAATACGAAGCATGGCCTCCTTTAGCGCAAGTAGGATTTGCGTTGTCGTTCAAAAAATGCGGTAAATATCTTTGATAATAATCGTGTTCTGTAAGATTAAGCGAATCTTTTACAGCTGAATAGTAACAAGGCTCGCAGTCGACATTGGTATGAGGACAAAATGAATCGTTGTTTTTGAAATATTTGCAGCAACCCTCACTGGTTGACCAGTCTTTGAAATCGTCCACCCACGAGTTGGCTTGAGTAGATAAATAAGTTCTGAAATAAAAATAACACTTATTTAAATGTATAACGTTATAAGAGTGTTCGTCCTTCAAATATGTATGTGGATGAGGTTTAAATGGGAAGAGGACTTGCGCCAGTAAGAAAGTTTAACTCTTTATAATTTGCCAAAGTTTCAATGTTTATTTTACAAACTATGAGGTTTACATAATAGCCAAAATTAATAAATATTTATCTTTCTACCATCTGTAACCATTTAGTCCGTGGTCGTCCCCTTCTTCTCCTCCCGGTTATTCCTCCAGTTAATACTTGCTTTGTTGGTCTTTCATCTGCTAGTCTCGCTACATGTCCTCACCACCTTATTCGCTGTGCCCTGGCTAAATTTGTTATAGAGGGTTCTCCATGTAATTCATTTCAACGTTTGTTCTTTGCCATCCATTATCTACTTTCTTTTCGCCATATATCTTTATAGAGACTTTTCGTTCGAATATTTCCAATGAGTTTTTTCTTTTTTGTTTAATTTTTATACCTCGCTTCCGTAAGTGACTATTGGCTTGATTATCGTTTTATAGATTCTCTTCTTTGTGTTTTTTTGACAAATTCTTGGATTTAAGGAGATGAAACATTCCTTCTGTATATTGTATTCCTTTGGCAATTCGTTCTTCTATTTTTTCTGTCTCTCTCTTTACCATTATCGATTATTGTGACTCCTAAATACCTAAATTTGGTCACTTTCTCAAACTTGTACTCTATTTCTATTCTTAATTCTCTATTCTGTATGTTTCCTGGCATTTTTTCTACTAACATGAATTTTGTTTTTACTTCATTGATTATTAACCCCTTTTCTTTTGCAGCTTCCTCTAACTTCTTTGTTGTTTTTTCTAAATTTTCTCTTGTTCTAGCTAGGAATATCAAATTATTTCTCTGATTATATATCGTACCTTTTGTTTGAATTCCACTTTGACTTACTGCAGAGTCTAAAATTATGTTAAATAATGTAGTAGATAGAGGATATCCCTTTCTCGGTCCTTTATCAACTTTATAATCTGTTCCAGTTAGTGTGATTTTTACTAATCTTATGAAGATTTCCTGTATTCCAAATTGTTGCATCGTCCTATATATTTTTTCCCGTTTTATCTTAACATAAGCTTGTTTAAAATCGATGAAAATCATATATAATGGTAAGTTTTGATCTAGACTATTATCTATTATTTCTTTTAATATAAATACCTGATCGATGACTGATCTATTTTCTCTAAAACCGCATTTTACGACATTATTCTATTCTTGATTGATATTGCCATTATTTTATACATAGTGTCCATCAAAGGTATTCCTCTATAATTTGCACAATTAGATATATCTCCTTTTTATGTACAGAACAAATTAATGATTCTTTCCATCTCATGGGCATATTTTTCTCTTCTCATACTTCCTTTATTATGTTGTATATGTTATTTTCCAGTTCATATCCTCCAATTTTCAACATTTACGCTGTTATCCCATTTTCTCCTGGTGCCTTGTTATTTTTAAACATTCTTATTATTTCTTTTATCTCATCTATTGTTGGTGGTTTATCTTAATTGTTTATTTCTAAATTATTTTCAACATTTATTTCAAGTACATCATTTTATTCTATTTTAATGACTTCTTTAAAATACTCCACCTGTTTAAACTATCTTGTATTCCTCCCACTAACTGGCCTTGTTTATCTTTACAGAACATCATTTTATTCTGTTGACACTTATTTTTATTTCTTTTTATGTGTTGGTAAAATTCTCTAGTTTGTTTTTTTTTACATACGTATTTTCTATTTGGTGAATTTGTTTTTCTATACATTCTTCTTTCTGTTTTTTTTTTTAACCTTCTTTTTCAAATTTTTTTAGTCTCTTCCATTTTCATTTGTATTTTGACACAACATTTTCATTCTTGCTTTTCCTCTTTTTTGAATAATTTTTTTACATTCGTCATCGAACCAGGGCTTCGTTGGTTTGCCTTTCTCTTGAAAGGAGCACAACTCCTTTATGAAATATTTTTTTCTAACTCTCTCCATTTTTCTTCTATCGTGTTTTCATTTATTTCACTAATATTTCTATTAATCTGTATCTGAAAATCAGTTTTAATGTCTTCTTCCATTAGTTTTTCCATTCAATAAGTTATTCTATGTTTCACTCTTTTTTCTTCTTTTGGTGGTTCATGTATTTTAATTTGCATTTGCATCCAGTATATATTTTAGATGTTTACTTTCAATGGCTATATGGTTCATTTTGTTGCATGTTTTTCTATTAGGTGAGATCCATGTTCCTTTATATATTTCTGGATGTTGAAAATAAGTAGTAGGTATTCTTAAGTCCTTTTCTGTTGCAAATTCTATTAGTTTTTTTTTCCATTTCCATTACTTTCACAATGTATACTGTCGGTTTATATATTGTTTCTTTTCCAATCTTTGCATTGAAATCTCCTATCAATATTTTGACATCGTATCTTGGAATTTTGTTATAAATTTGTTCTATATGTTCATAAAACTCTTCTTTTTCTTCCTCCTCTTTATCTTCTGTAGGGCAGTGAACATTGATAATGCTTATCTTTCTGTACTTGCTTCTCATCCTTATTTTGTCAATTCTGTTTGTTACTGGTGTAAACTCTATTATAGCTTTTTTAAGTTGTTTTTTACCAAAAACCATGTTCCAAACATCCTATCGTCTGTTCCGCTATTGAAAAATATATATTCTCCTACTTCTTTAATAAAGTTTCCTGAATGTTTTGTTACTTGTACCGCTATTAAATCTATTAAGAAATTGTCCATAATTTGTGTTAATCTAATTAAGGTTCCTTCATACGTGTTCCTGACATTTCAAGTTGCTAAGTATATTTGTTCATGTTTTTGATTATTTCCTTCATTTTCTTTGAAAGCTTTATTTTTCAAAATTTGTTTTTATAGTTTTATTATAATTTTGTCTTTTTACTACATCATCTATAACTATTTCCTGGTTATCCATGTTCATAGTCTTATCCGTTGCCGTTTTTAATCCATTTTCATATTTCAGTTCCAGTTTTTTTATCTAACTCTTCAGTAGTATAATTCTACTTCCATTCTCTCCCTGATAAATATTTAATGTACATAAAAAATTATATATTTTCAAATAAATTTTTAACTGCTCAAATATAATCCTTGATCTGCTTGTCTCGTAAATATTTACTCGTTATATAAAATAAGGTAATTTGTAACTGGTTTCATAAATAGCTATTATATTTATTAAAAAAAGGGTATTTCAACTCAGGGGTCAATTGTAAGTACTTTAATTGCTCTAATAACATTCTTAAAATAATTCTGAAGAACAATTTTGCTGCAAAGAGCAAAATAAAACTGATGTAACAGTAACAGAACAGATTAGTGTTTACGGAATAGTAATACATGACTTATGGATTACATATAAATGTACAGTTACTCTAATAGCTATGTTTAGTTTACAGCAACATTACTTCTGATTAATTTTCCTTTCCAGCCTGATAATAACCCCTGGTAGCTTTTGATAGCTCCTGGTAGCCCTGGTAGCCCTTTTGAATAAATAAAACATTTTTGTGGTACTGATTTAGATTATTTTATTTTTAAATTAATGTTTTAAAACCAATCTTGTTAGCTAAATTTCGTATTTTTAATCATTTCAACTTTTTTCAAAGTTCCAATATTATTAATTTGTGCATAGAATTCATTTTATTTCAATTGGATTAAATATGTCCACATAAATCAACTACGCCCTCTAAGAATATATTATCAAACTCTTTGGTACTACTGCTTATTCCTAAATCTATTAAAGTATTATGTACAAAATTTTCTGTTTTAATAACTATATGACTGTTAAGTTTAAGACAAGTAAATTTTTAATTTTAGACGTGAAAACGAAAGTGTTTCAACAAAAGGTATTATGAGGAAAACTCTCATCTTGTTTGCCAGTAAGTATAATTACACTTACGTTTACTTTAAATAAGTTCTTTTATTAACAATATAACTGTTAGAAATAAATCCAACATATTTCAATTATTACATAAGGCAAAGCCATAAGTGCATAACCGATCATTTAATTAATAATCAAACAATTAACTCTTCTAATTTGATAAATAATCCAAATATAACAAAAAATGATGCGCTGTTTCTGCTCGTCGAATTAATTCGAGAGCAACGAGTTCTACATTACCATGATCCCACTAAATATGAAACAACCAGTCTTATTTGCAACGTTTTTTATAGAAACTTTTCTTGATATATTTTTAAAACTGTACTTAAATATCTCACAGATGTTTAAATTTAAACATCATATTCATTAACATCCCTCGCATTTATTTACAACTGAAGTTTCATGTACGCAGCAATAATACATTAGCAGTTACGTAAACATCTTTTGTATCTATTTTTAGTTACTTCCTGTGAGAAAAATTTGTACAATGGGCATAAGGGCATTGAAGAGGCTGATTTACTAGCTCGAGAAGGACCTCGAAGGCTCTTATTGTTCCAGAACCCTTCGGTGCTATCATAAAGACAGCCATCAGAACAAGCAAAAAGTAGTGGATGTTAAACAAATTTCAGGAATATTGGAATAAAGTAGAGACACTCCAGAGAGGTCTCAAAACGACCGTCGCCAAATCTCACCGAGCAACTATTGGGACAATAGGAAAAATTATGGAGTATTAGAAAGCCTATTAACATTTGTATAACATCGGTCTAGTAGAAGGAACCTTGTGCCGATTCTGTCAGGAAAAGGAGGAAACTGTAGTACACAATTTCCTAAAAGACGTTGATCAACACAAAGTCGTCAAGGCTTCTGCTTCTTTCCTCAAAAAAACTGGTAAGGTCCGTGTACCAGAATAGGTAGATATTGTAAAAATCTCTCGTGCTAAATAATTAGCACCTTACAATCCTGATTGGTACTACTACTATTAGATGCTCCGCTATTGTTGGGCAAACCTACATCTGCTCTTCTGTAGAAGTAATTTCAATAACCAAAATATTTGGTTCCTGTAGAAGAAATGGTAACATACCTTCCCACTTCTGCAAAGCTGCAGGTAGTATTGGTCGCAAGGCCCTCCAAAGCTTAGAAGCAGTGACATTTATTGAAAAATCTGCTGATGGTGGTACAAAACTCACCCAACAAGGCAGGCGAGATTTTGACAAAATTGCAGCGCAAATTAAAGCTAAGGAACGTAAAGCTCTTAAGGCCACTGTCCTTGCTTTGTAAATGATGACGCATTGAAGACTAAGATTTCTTACACTTAGAGAAGAAAAACTAAGAGAGCTTCTTCCTAGTCTATGTAGTCTATCGCAAAAGACCAAACTAGACAAGGTACTATAACCAATGATTAAAGGATATCCACAATAAATCTTAAAAAGTCGACTTGGAGTAGGCTACATGGCGTAAAGTCCTAACAAAATCTAATCTAACTATTAACCACAATAATGGGATCCAAATGTAGATGAGAGTATTTTATTTAGTATATTAAAATTCTAATTTATTTTTAGGTGCAACATTACGTTTTTAATAACTTTGTTGCCGTTTAATTATTTACTTCAAGTGATAGTAAATCTAATATAATCAATACCTATACAATTCAGTTAATGCTAGATAAAATAAAATGCTTATAAAATATGTATGTTAATAGTTTACTTACACTTCCGGTTGAAGAGTGGCCATGTATATCTGAGTACTGATCGAATCAACAGAACAATTGCTGCCTCCGCAAGTTTTGTAGCCGATATCTGGGTCAAAATAGTCTATGTCACCCTTCGTTATCCAGTAAACTGGAGCTCCGATCATCAATAACTCTTTCAGAAACTAAAATACAAAATTAATTAATATTTTTAAGACAATTAAGTTTTGCTCGATGATATTTATTGAAAAATCCTTACTTTGAAATACTTGAGGACATGGCTTCCTTCAGGCATAGAAAGCTCCTGTTCAAGTCCCACCTCTATGCTTGGAATGATCATAATTGAAAGAGTAAGAGTAGAAAAGAAAATAATCAGAATTACACAACTAACGGAAAAGCTGAAAATATTAAAAGAGAAGATTAGTGTTTAACTCGTCAAGTACAGCACTAGTGTCACAAGAGAATGATAATGACAGACGTCACAAGGTAATGATAATAACCGTTTTAAAGCGATCAACCGGTAATTTGCGGTATTTACCGTTTTAATTAAAGCGATTTTTGTTATCCTTGGTTACTTTCTATAACGTCATATTTAAGCCCTTTAAAACGTCATTAATTATAACCGGTAAATACCTGAGTCCAGATGTGGGTTATTAATGACAAGTGAAAGTGACATGCAATTAGTGTTTTTTGGTTAGATTATAGAATTAGCCCAGTCAAAATTGGAAATGATATTAGCTACGTAAATTATCAAAAAATTCTTCTGACCATGTAAAAAACGTCAAACTGTTCCTTATTAAATTCTAACATCCAGTCTACACAAATATAATTCTTTTTGGTAACATATCAACATCACACAATTTTATTCCGGCCAGTTTCATAAAATTGACCTAGAAATTAAATGTCAAAATTTCTTATCATATTCCTTAAAAACGATTGAACGTTAATGCGTTACAATAACCGGTTATCTTTTTAGGGCTTTACTCACGTGATTTCAAGGTTAACCAAGGGTATAACCATGGTGATTTCTGGTTCATCGCTTTAAAACGGTTAATGTCAGGTATCACGGACAATGATAATAATAGCTCAGGGATTCTTATTTTACGTGTCGAGTAGAGAGAAAGAAACGCAGTCTGTCGAATGAAGAGAGGCGTCTCGATACCACACGTATCGAAAGATGAGAATCCCACTATAGGTGTCACCAGACAATAATAATGACAGGTATCACCAGACAATCACCAAACAATTACAGGTATCACATAACAAATAAAACAAAATATTGAAAGGTTCTTACTTTAAAATGGCCGGTGTTATATAATTTTTCCATATATTAAACAAAATATCTTTGGACTCCTGTTTTTCTGTGTTTTTAACTTTAACGCAATATAGCACATCTAAACGATTACTCTGCAATAATAAATAAAAAATTCAATGGAATATAAAATAAAATACTTGTTAATGTAAATAAGAGATGGGAGTTTTAGTAAACTGCTATTTGACAACTGTTATTTGAGGCGTGTCACCACAAAAGACTCTTTATCCACTCTCACTAGTTTTCCAGAATTCGCGAAAAACTGTTTAACATAAATCTTGTGGTTGTAATAGATACAGAACCTCTTACAATTATTTTTACAAACCTGTAATATCAAAATACAAAAAGAAACTAAACGTTAAATGCCAAAAAGAGTTGTAAATTAACTTCAAAATTTTGATATAGACCCTTTTGCTGTAGCCAAGTGGATAAAGGAACTTTTGCGCCAACCGTATGAGGATATAGGCTGATTTGACACAATAATAATCGAAGTACAATGAAAAAGATTATCTTTATTTTGTCTAATAATAATTAGCAACTTGCTTACAAAAATATAACTTAAACTCTAAAAAACTGATAACGAACATTTTTAGTCAAACAAAGCTTTTCACACGTGACGTCGTTGCTTCGTTTTCTTGTTGTCACGGCATTATTATTATTATTATTATTTGTTCATGTATGTGAAATTTGCTTCTAAGGTTTATAAAATACTACTACTAGCTGCGTAAATGAAAACAAGTAAGACGCATTCACACAAACACCTCCCATCACAACAATATGACGTTTCGCGTGTATATAATTTTTTGATTTGTGTACACTTTAATTATTAAATGACTTAATATCGTAACAAAATAAGAAACATTGATGGATATCGAATGGATTATTTTTTGTGTCAAAATTAAAATAGAGTTGATGTTTTTTTATGAGGATAGCATATTGTATGCACAGTTTTTAGGAGTAAACAAGTTGTTATTATAAAAGGAGAAAGTAAACTACACCGTCTACAATACTACTACAATACACAAGTTTCCGTTACTTTTTATTTGTACTACTTACAAATCTGCAAAATTTCTAAATGTAACTATTTGACTATATCTGCAATCAACAGTCCATCACCAATAATTATCTAATTGCTGAAAATTATTATTATTAAATAAAGCACAATGTGATAGATTTAAAAAAATTAAACTTTACTTAGTTAAAAACGCTTACTTATAGTTATAATGATTTTAATAAAATAGGTATGTGTCCTCTCACAAATATTTTCAGCAAATAAATTTGTTTTAAGAAAATAACTCACAACTCAAAACTTACGTCAGAGAGGAAAAGTTACACTGCGACGCGATGGCATATAAAGACTAATTTGTTAATTTTTACCGGCACCGGTTGATATTTAAAACATTATAAGACAGATTTAGCAGATTTGAGCGCGATCACCGATCGACTAGTAAATAATGAAATAGCGGTAAGCACTTGAGCAGAGCAGTCGAACTAGATGTTGTGATGATTTAATAAACTGCTATTAAAAAGCTGCTATTTGAAAGCTGCTTTTTAGAAAAAGCAGTTACTGTTATAACTGTTCTTTAAAAATAGCAGCTTTGCCCATCCCTAATTGTAAATTAAAAAAAGTAGAGGACCTAAATAAGAACATCCAAAAACGATTGAATGTAGTGTAATTTGTATTTGTGGCTTACCTCATATCTTTGTTCGTCTAATGAGAGTAGGGCTACAAACGCTGTAATTTGTAGAATAAAATCTAACAAAATAGCTATTGTAGCATACATGGCGAATGTGTGTACTGCTGGCATAGACGACAACGTTCCTAAAAATAATGATAAACAATATTAAAAACAACATTTAATAAGTTTGAATAGTACTGTCAGCTGAATATAACCTTTGTTTTTGTAACTTGGAAATATTATAAGGAATGATCCAAGCACAACTCTTTAGTGTCATTTTGAATTCAATTCAGAGTCGTGCACAGTAATTACAGACGTGACTCGTATTTCTGTCTTAGTATGTTTTAGTATGTTCTCACCCAGCTAGCACATAACGTTGCCAAGCCTTTCGGCGATGTTGCATTAAGGGAACGTAATAACATTACTGTACAACGTAAATGCAACGTTCATGAGAACTTGTTGAGGGAAATCAAAACCTCGCAAAACTTCTATTTGTTATTTACCTAGTTAACCTACCGTAAACATTACAAATCTTGTCACTTGTCAGTTTTTCTTGTCAATTGTCTTTTTTAATGGTTTATTTTTTGACATCCAGAATTTATTTTATAAATAATTATTATTTATACATTCGAATAGATTTGGTAAGGGTCCTCTATAAAATAGATAACTATTTTCTAAACCATTGTCTTTGTTCCAGATTACAATGCCCGATGTAAATTTATTATTTCATTCATTAAGTATCTTTAGCAGTCGATGCCCATGACACCAAATAAAAAAAACTACAATAAAATCAAAGAATTGCAGATCAATCGTTGTAAACCAGAAGATAAACATTTAACCGAATGTCCGGCAACATTTTACACCAAATACTTATAAAAGGTAATTATTCTTTATCGAACTAAAAATACATTTTAAAAATATTATTTTTTAGGTTTCCTTCGACATTCTAGGAATTTTAGAAGCAAAAGTAAATACTACAGAAGTGTAAAGAAGAATATAACACCTGAAGTTTTATAAAAAGTGAATCTATAGGTACATGATATGTCAGGTATATCAGAATTCAAGCAGTTCATTCTCTTCAACAGGCTAGATTGCCTGGAAATGCAACCATCAGTTCAAGTGAAAACCCAGCAGAAAAGTTGAAAGAAATCATAGATGATACTCTCGAGTATAATAGAATATCTTGCTAAAAAACACCAGTTGTTTTTTATAAAATCTACATATCGATGGCTCAATCAAATACTGCCACAACTAAAATACTATTATTTCGAGAAATTTCATTTTGAAATTTTGTAAGTCTCTATTATCATTATTTTGTTTTTGACATACTCCTTATATTTTATTTAAAAGCTTCGATATTTTGCTGTTAAATAAAATGATTACGATTATAAAAGTGAGTTGTTGCATAGTTTTAAAAAATTTGGGTGTTTTTGAAGAAAATAACTCGAATTGAGGCAGTTTTAGACACAGTTTGTGGCTACATTTTAAATGATTTATCTTTAAGGATATTTTTGTTTGTGGTGGTATTTAAAGTAAAACCGTAATGATATTTTGCATCCATTGAACCAAAAATGTAATTGCTTTGTTTTTTGACTTGTGACGGTTTTTGATTGAGCCATCGATATATCTACTTTGGAAATCAAGCATAAAATTTGTAAAATTCAAACAAATTTCAAAACACTAACATTGGTTGTTTTATTTAAAACAACAAAGTAAGGCATATTTTTTTATTTCTATATAATTTCCTTTAATTAATAATAGGTAAACAAGTTATCAATTTCTTTTTTATTCAATGTATTGAGAAGTAAAATCTTTTTATATAAAAATATAATTTATGCTCTTCTAATAAATTGTCATAGTTAGGTTACATTATAGCACTTTATAAATATCTATGCAAAAAAAGTTAAAAGGCTTGATTTAAAAAAGATATATCTCTGCGTCTTAGGTAAGAAATCAGCGAACTTAGCTATCCTCTAGTAATCTAATATAATAATATGTACCTAGTCATTGTTGTATTCGTTTATTATTTTTCACCAATCTAGCTTTATCATCGTTCACCATTTAAGGTTTTAGTGAACCTTTGCAATATTGGTACCTTATTATACTATTTAGCTAATTTTGTCCAATCGTTCAGTGCTTTCTAGGCAGCTTCTTCTATCCCACATATGTACTTGTGTTTGTGATATAAGGTGTGTTCTTTTATTCAATAATTGTTCCTTCAGTGATTGATGTAATTTATCTATTCTGCAGTCGTTTTATATTTGAACTCTTATATTTTAGGTTAACTTAAATGATTGATTATCCTCACCATTCGTCTATCACATATCCATCAGCTTTTAAAGCCGATGGATGCCTTGGCTCATTGGTGAACTCACCGCTGGAAAAAAGAATGATTGACACATACAATCGTCTTTCCATCACTTAATTTACGAACGGTTTGCTGCAAGCGCTGGATACAGCACTGAATAAAAGAACCCGCCTACACCTACCTCTACTTTTGTGCTATTGGTACTTGATTTCAAGAACATTTTAATAATAAATTTATATAAATATTTTGTTTTATTTGAAATTTTCATGTCTCGATTGAGATTTTACTATAGCCTCAATTTCAGCCTCTCTGTATTACATTACACAATGTGTGTCCACGGATGGACTTAATTATACTTGTAAAAATATTTATTTTAAATTAAAGAAAAAGTTATTTTTCATAATTTCTCAATGTGAATCGAATTTATTTAACAAGCAAGAAATTATGAGGAATTACTTTTTTAATTTAAAATAAATATTTTCACAAGTATAGTTAAGCCCGTCCGTGGACACACTGTATAATGCTGTAGATCTAATTCACATTATAACATCAATAGAACGTTTCAGAGCAACTTTCGGGGTAAGTACCGTAAAAGTGATAGTGTCATGTTTTTCGAACTTCACTTTGTAACTTCTGTAAGATGTGCTATAAAAGTCTTGCCGTTGCGGACATTCGGTAGTTGCAGGGAGATAAGGGTTACATTTACAGTACATTGCATGCGAGCTTAAAGAGCCTAAAATTGCAGCTTATTAACGTAGATGGGATGTTTTTGTGCTAGCTGGGCATAGCCTACTTAAAAAACTTTTTCTGTTGATCGCTCTTTATAAAATGTGTACGCAGCAACTTCACGCGACTGTCAAATAATAAGGAATCTGTATTACCGATGAAATTAATTATTAGCTGTTTTGAACCACAATGAATTTACATTAATATATGTAATATATACTAATTTTGTAATCTTACCTATACCAAAACAAAATATCTCGGAAGCGCTAGTTAACAACATACTTGGTCCAACTTGGGACATGGTTTGCCCAATATTTTCCGCTATTGACAGGTTATCATCCCTAAAAACAGTGTTTATAAATACTCAGTCTATATTCACATAAAGTCTTATTTAAAATGATCTACAGGTTTTTCTTCTATTACAAATTAAATTTTGTATAATTATTATCGTTTTCCGTCTATATGGTTACCTTTTTCTGCGCTGATGCGTTTGTACAATTATAAATATATTATCTACGCCGACAGCTAGTACCAAAAAAGGTACCACTTCAACGGTTAACATCGTTGTGATAACACCGAAATATCCACAAATTCCGATGGCTGATCCAACAGAACTAAAAACTATTATAATACCTCCCATAGCTAGCGAAAATTTGGATTCGAGCTAAAAAACAAACAAAAAATAAAAAGTAAATAAATGTCGGAGCAAAATGAGAATGAGGTCATTGAACCAACTCATTCATATTTTTAATTCAAAAACAATTTATATTAAATTGGGAACTTATCTTATAGAAAGCAATTATACCTTTATGGCTATTTAAAAGTATAGTTACCATAATATGCTTTATTGTAGTGAACCTTCCCAAAGTTAATGTAATGTAAACGAACATAACAAAGTAACTAATCAGAACGGTTGACACTGTCGACTTTGAGAGTTCTTCGATCTGATCCTGTATGGATCTTTCAGCGCTGTAAGCGATATCCATGAATTCCGGTCTTTCCTCTTTATCCCATTTTTCCAAGAGTTCGATAAATCTAAAAAGGCATATAGGTATATCTAACATGCAAAGTAACAAGAAACAGTGACGTCTTCAGTCCCGTTGTGGATGAGTGACGGCTGGCGCGTTCTACCATTGACGATGTGGAATGAATGACAGTGTAAATAAGTGAGTGAATGGGAAAGTAGTAGGCCCTTCAAATTGTGGGACAATAAGGCTGCGGTGACGCCACGCTACAAACGGATTAGGGTGATAACACGACGAGTTCGAAGGGTTCAAGAAAAAATAAGAAAAATAGCAAAAAATAGAAATAATGCAAAGCAGTAGATGTTGAACGGACCTTAACAGGTGGCGCAAAAAATTACTATACGAAGTAAATATTTCCGTATCCTTGTATAAAATTGTAAAAATATTTATAATTCAAAAGAAGCTTACCGTTTTTCCCAAATCAAGGTATCAGTTAAATCATCTTTATTCAAGCTGTTCGATGTCAAAATTGTAATAGTTACACCAACGGCATCAAAATAGTTGTTTTCTTTGCTTGCACCGCCTAATGCTAGACCTGGAATAATGGGTCCACCGTACGGTGCCAGACATTGGATACTGTATGGCGCTCTGCAAAGAAGTAATTAATTATTAAATAAGTACGGATTTGTCAGATATTACTTTACTGTATACATTTCAAACGCCAATAATGTGTCACAGTCTAATGGGATATGCGTGAAAAGTAACATTCAAATAAGCGTTGTAACCAACGATGAACAGCTATTAGACTAATTTTGTTTCCAAGCATTCAAATATGCATTGTAACCAACGACGAACAGATACCAGACTAATTTTGTTTAAAATAATTCAGGGTATTATCCACGTAGTTGCCAAGCTATTATGTATTATTGTTTATGGTTATAATTTGGAATTGTCTTAAGGCTCTAAGACGCAGCTTTCATAATTACATTAAAGAAGTATATTTATATTCATAGTGCCAAATATTATCTGCTTACTGTCTTTTTCTGGTTGTAGCTATCATTGTAGCTGAATGTGATTAAAGAAAAGTACACCATTTATTTACTGTGTGGCAACAGTTTAAAGCAAAAAGGATAGTAGTCCAATTAGGTTCATTTATAAATTGAGTGCTCGCACCTCAGATAAACAAGCTTGAACTTACCATCCTCTCTCAATTTAGGAGCCTCTTCGCTCTTTGTAATGCGCAACCGATACCATAGTTATGTCTGTCTAATATAAAACAAAATAGGAATGCTTACAATAAATAAGGGCTTAATTGTGAATGAACGGAATAGTATAAAAGTTGTTTGTCCTTGGTTGCAACTAATTTTAATTGCACTTTTGCGACTTAAGCTTGGCAACTTCGCCGAAGTTTGTAACATTAACGAAATTTTCAAAATTTGTGAAATCTGCGAAATTTGCGAAATTTCAAAATCTATTAAATCTATGAAATCTATGAAATCCATGAAATCTATGAAATCTATGAAATCTATGAAATCTATGAAATCTATGAAATCTATGAAATCTATGAAATCTATGAAATCTATGAAATCTATGAAATCTATGAAATCTATGAAATCTATGAAATCTATGAAATCTATGAAATCTATGAAATCTATGAAATCTATGAAATCTATGAAATCTATGAAATCTATGAAATCTATGAAATCTATGAAATCTATGAAATCTATGAAATCTATGAAATCTATGAAATCTATGAAATCTATGAAATCTATGAAATCTATGAAATCTATGAAATCTATGAAATCTATGAAATCTATGAAATCTATGAAATCTATGAAATCTATGAAATCTATGAAATCTATGAAATCTATGAAATCTATGAAATCTATGAAATCTATGAAATCTATGAAATCTATGAAATCTATGAAATCTATGAAATCTATGAAATCTATGAAATCTATGAAATCTATGAAATCTATGAAATCTATGAAATCTATGAAATCTGCGATATGATAGAAACAACGATGCGTTTTGCACTTTTAATTTGTTGAAAGCCACTACTACGATTATTAATTTATTCTCTT
The DNA here is from genome assembly GCA_927349885.1 of Psylliodes chrysocephalus. Classification (NCBI taxonomy): domain Eukaryota; kingdom Metazoa; phylum Arthropoda; class Insecta; order Coleoptera; family Chrysomelidae; genus Psylliodes; species Psylliodes chrysocephalus. Next base: position 17,445,336 of record OV651824.1, read on the forward strand.
CAATAAATGTAAAAAAAAATATCTACGATTCACAAAAAAAACGATTTGCTTTGTAATAGAAATTTGTTGAAAGCCGGATTCTATGATTAAAGTTTATTTATGGTGAGAAAGTTGCAAAATCTTCGATACAATAAAAAAGCTTTCATAAGTTACGCTTTAGAAACATACAAACATGGTTTGTTGGAAAACTACGTTAGTATAACGCCATAAAGAATAAAAACACCGCAACGCTCACCGTCTTAAATTTGTTTGTTACTTTGGCACCGATTAGATTTACTGTCCACAGGTGCTTATTTGTCATTAGAAACCTTTTACTAATTTTGAATTTTTGTGAAAATTTCGAAGTGGTTCTGTTTCCATTTTTCTGTTTGTTCTACGAAAAGAGCGTAATGGTTTCGGAATTAATTCGAGAACGAATTAATGGTCAGCTTGGCCGTGTAATAATTTTAAATTAGATAGCGATGGATCGATAATATTTATTCGAAGTATATGGAACGGAGCAGGTACATGCCTCTTAAAAAAGTGACGGCCAAGGCATTAAAGTGTCTTATTTATTAGCCATAACAGTTATTTGTTATGTTATAATTATGTATCAAGTTCCTAGGGCAATCTGGCCTGAAAAATAAGGGACACTTATAGTTCGGCTGTCTCAACGGAATGTCGATTTTACTTGTTTTGTGTTTAATTTTGGAAATAGATTCATTTGATAAAAATATCGTATTTTCTTACATACAGGTATATATTCAAATTTGACTTACTGCAAACAACCAATGATGGTTTCGTAAACTTGAGTGATATTTTGATTTACGAATTCGTCTATGTCGTTATTGAACAATCCCAACAAAGATATAACAGTGCAATCAGATATATTCGGTTTGGAGAAAATGGTTCTTAATGGCGAGAAGCATATGCTTCCCAAGTCCTTGATTTCGGGGTCGCCATTTTCATCGGTTGAGTTAAACGTGATCTGAAACACAATTTAAAAAATAATGTTTGTATTTTTATTATTCTAACTGGTTGTAGAAAAAATAGCTATTAAAACACTCATATTCACTACTCGTGTTTTAACAGTTATTAAATGCTCATTATACTAGACTTACGTTGTTAATAATATTTGTTTGAAGTGCGAAGACTTCTCTTAAAAATTCCGTGTTAAAAGCCGGTCCAAATGTGATTTCTCCACCAAATTCTGAATTAAAAGTAAACTGAAAACGAAATGTAAAATAATTAATTTCATACAAGGTGGTCCACAATGTTTGCCCGGGTTAAATTTATTGTATAAGATAGAAAAAAGATTTGTGTGAAGAATTTATAATTTAAATAACGAAAAAATCTCAAAGACTTTTGTTACGGTAAGTCGCAGTATTTTATAAATATCTTAAGGGTCATGGTCAGGTATTCTCACTTTCTGGGCCCCTGGCCCCCTGGCCCAATTAAGGCTTTACAACAACCCTTTAATATAAAGGGGCGTTTCAGACTGTCAAAAAATTTAATAGCGACCATTTCCTTGCAGGAAAGAAATACTCCTAAAGACAGTCTTTGGGATTTATATTTTTTACATCATGGTAAAATTTTAAAGGTTTATTAAATCTATTTGTCATGACAAATTAAGTTATTAATATGATCTGTAAATTTAGAACTTCATTCCTTTTTTTTACGGCTGATCAGGACCAAGAAAGATCAGTAAGAAACCCCAAGAAATATCAGTAATAAGCTACAAAAAATATATGCAGCTGATACGGTAGCGAAACAGTATGAACATAACGTGTTATTTTCTTTCTAGGCTCAATCCAATACGACATATTAGCACAGCTTATACAATACAGCTAAAACACTCTCTTGGCGGCAACGGTTTGCGTCGATTTCGTCGCGCATCGCTTAAGCTCCGCCTTCGGAGGGAAAAGACGGTTTTGGCGTTCAGAAGCGTACTTAGGTAAGGTGTTGAGTCGTGCGTATAATTTCGTTGATTGTATAATTTCGTGGAGCCTATAATTTCGTTGATTTTGTTTGAGTTAAAGGTACTGTTATTATATTGGTGACTTTTTAGCTGTTAGTAGAATGAGCGAAAAAAAAGACATAATTCTGTTTGTGCAGTCAAAAGCTGTTTTAATAAGGGTTATACCTGCAAGAAAACATTCTTTAGTTTTTCCAAGGACCCAAACCGATAAGTACCACATTATAAGAAATTTTCATTGTTAAAAATATAATTTATACAGGGTGTCCCATTAGTGCGTTATTGTTCAATATTTTGTTGTAGACACGCAAAAAAGTTTTAAATAAAAGTTATATGGATTTGAAAAATACCTACATATTTTAAAAATATCTTTGGATATACAGGGTGTCACGTTTTTGCTTGGCAAATTAAAATGTATGTTTTTTAAATGGAACACCTTGTATTTTATTTTATGATGAAATTATTAACACTCTAAATTATTGTAAAGACGAGTTGCTAAAGAAAAATTTTATCAGGTATGTATGTGGTTACCTTTTAATAAAAGCCTTGCGGATGCACTCCTGTGATACCTGTCCTAAATATAACAAAGATCACGTTGAATTAGATGATTTTTCTTTTTATTGCTTTTTAAAGGTATATGATAACGCCAATTCAGATACATTTGGAAATCTGCAACTGTGAAATGATGAATTTGTAGAACTAATATTCAATATTGAAAAGATATTTCAAAATAATTTTGAAGAATTGGCTACAAAAAATAACATTTGTACCACACTTTTAGAATTAATTAACCCAATACCCTTTAGTCATCCATGCTAACGTTTTCCAAAAGAATAACCTATTTTAATGTATGTTTAATCTCAATAACTAAAAAATATACTGACAATTAGTTTGACAGAATTGTCATTTATTTAAAATTTTAAAAATAATAGCAGTCGGTCGATCAAAATATGAACGGCGATTGGGGAATTTTTTTTTGCAGTGTTCCCACTACCTAGAATGGATATGAAATATATTCGTTCAATTGAAGGCAATAGCATACTTTTTCGTTTTGTAATCTGTGCATGGATATTAGCCAATCTACGCACATACTACAAAACGAAAAAGTATGCTATTGCGTTCAACTACGAATATATTTCATATCCATTTTAGGTAGTGAGAACACTTTAACAAAATTAAATCTACAAATCACAGTTCATATTTTGGTCACCCAACTCCTATTATTTAAAAATTTTTAAATAAGTGACAATTCTGTTAAACTAATTGTCAATATATATTTTAGTTATTGATATTAAATATACATTAAAATTTTTGTGTAGACTCGATAAATAATAGCATTTTTGTTTTTATTGTCCAACATTTAAAAAAAAAATTTAACCAAACTACATGATACTAATTTAATTACGAGTATTAAAACAAAAGTCCTGAAAGTTTCGGTGAAGATGAGGACAGAGCATCTGCCTTCCACGCGAAAAGTCCGGGATCGAATCTAGGCCGAGGACTAATTAATTTTTCATGTTTATTTTATTTTATAAATTAGTTAACTTCGTAAATTATTTTAATATTAGTTATTTTGTCTAAATAACCTAAAATAAGTTTTTAAGTTTGTAGATTTTCGTTAATGGGTCGTAGAAAAAATATACTGACCATATCGAGTGGATTGTTCATATCACAATCAAACGAATGAGTACTCCACCTACGACGTCGTGCTCAAACTTCGTCTTTGTGTGATATGGCTATCATATCCCACCCTTGTTGAACAAACTACTATTTATTTGTTTTCTTGGTTTAAGTTTTACATCAGAAATAGGAACTAAATTAATTTACTTTTCAAGTTTTCTTGTAAAAATCGATTTTACTTTCTCCAAGTACAAATTTAGTACCTACCTAAAATAAGTACCTACAAATTATGTAATTTCGTATAATATTGTAATTCAAATTTCACATTATTATAAAGTTACAAAATTCCCTACTTCGGTATGGTCAGATAAAAATTGAATATATAATATTAATAAAAACTGTCAAAGTATTACTTCTACAAATCTGTATTTCAATTAATAAGAATACATCTAAATATAACCAATATTGTTAAAATAAAAGCACAAATTCTTTATAATTCCAAAATACCATAGAGTTCCCAGACCTCAGTCGAAGCTTCGTTTATTTAGGTATAAACCCTTTGCGCGAAGAGTAACACTTGCCAGACACACGGGGTACCACTTTATTTGCATCCACGAGCGTGACAAAATTCTTTAACAATTGAAGCCCTTGGTGTAAAAAGGATCCAAGACACAATTTGTCGTGAAGTGACTGTTTTAGGTCAAAACATTTGTTAACGAGGATTTTACTAGCCACATACAAATTATTTTACCTCTAATCCGAAAGATGTGCTATTTTTCGTAATATTTATATTTAAATAATTTTTTTAATTATACTTGACAGATTTAAAACAAATTAAAAATTTAATTTCCCAAAACTTACTTAATATGGCATGTAACCAACCTTATTACGCCAAGGTTTTCAATTTTTTCAATAATAAAAAAATTGTTTAATCCGGGCCCGACTTTTCCCTCGAATCTAACAGAGATAGCACCATTCCGACTTGCTTGGTTCTCGTACGCCAGATCAAAGATGCCGACACGGAGTTGTGGAGCTGTATTGTATAAGCTGTGATATTAGAGAGTTGAAGTGTTTTCAGTACATTAACGTAAACGTGAACGTAAACTCAGAAAAATTTTTACGTTGCAGTACAAAATATGAGTTGAAGTTTTGTTTTATATAATTTATTGGCCTACATAGCTAAGATGATACAGCCATTTGGTAACAACAGGTAAATAATTACAATATTTTACAGCTTAATTTTAGACATTTGTATAAATTTTGATATTTTTTTAACATTACCGAAAGATAGAAGTTTAAACAATACATCAAAAAGTGTAACAGGTTTTATAAAATTTTTTGGAACATCTAAACTATCTAAAAATGTATAAATATTATAAAAATTATTTTGACAATTAAAAAAAATATGTTGTAAATCCTCCCGTTCTCCACACGTACACCTATCATTTCCTTTTACACCTATTTTCTTTAGATGCATCATACTTAAACAATGACCGCTTCTTAATTTGCATACGGTACTTATATCCCTTCTATTCAAAATTTTTATTTTTGCAAACCACGGTCTCTTTAATGGAATTTGAATTACTTCTCCATATAGTTTCCCTTTAACTTGGCATATCACTTTATATTTCTCCTCCCATTTTTTCCATGTATTGGATTTAAAAAAAGGCAAGAGTTCACTATGATGCACCCTGGCATTAATATTTAATATTTGCAGTCGGCCTTTTTTGGCCAGTTGTTAAACGCATCGTGACGTTTACGTGTAATGACAAATAATGACAATTAATGACAATTTTTATTGGGATTTCTTCTTTTCCAATTAAAAAGAGGTTATTTTAAAGACGGATCTTTAAAAACGCCATTAATATTTTCCAAAACCACATTTGCTGAGGTAGGTGCTAAATTATTACGTCTCAGTTTTTGTTTAAGTGAAGACCAAACTAATTCAATTGGATTAAGTATACAATAATAAGGTATTAACCACCATACAGTATGAACACCATCTTTTGCAAAGTTATCAATATAATACTGTATTGAAATATTTTTACTTTCAACAATTTGTATCAATTGTGGTTTTGTTTTTACGGAAGCATCAATATCAATGTTATTATCTTTTAAATACTTTATTATATCTGATTTCTTAGCCACTATTTGGCTTCTTGTGAATTTGCCGTGAATTGTCCATTACAATGACTGAATTAGGTGAAATATTCGGTAAAAGTTGTTCAGCAAACCAGTTCTCAAAAACTGCTGCATTCATATCTTCACGATAATCCAGCAGAGCTTTATTGATATTTTTTGCTGAAAATAACAAAGCGTTTGGTACAAAGCCATTTCCGGCATGTAAAATTATGACTCATTTCCCCTTCGAGCATGGTGCATTTAAAACACAATTTTGTGAACCGTCTGCCCAACCACGTTGAACGACATCATGAGTGTCGAACCACGTTTCATCTAAATAAACTATATTTCTCTTACTATTTTTAAATTTAAAAATTTCCCCTAAATAAATTTGATGTAATTCCACAATTCGACTAGATTTCATAATGCATATTCGACTGTCTAACTTTTTATATTTAAAACCACAAGTTATTCTGTAAAAAGTATCTCTATGGTTGGGACTTGGTTTCTTTACACGTGTTGTAAACCGTTCGTCGAATGACATCTTTAGATGCATCATCTATCCGATGGCTGACGACATGTTTTCTTTTTTCACTGTGTTTAATCCACAACGCCTCGTTTAATAACGAAATAAATTGTGAAGTAGGGAATTTTTGTTAACTTACATATTCTTTTTACTGCATCTGTTGGTGAAATATTTGGATTTTCTGATTTAAGACAAACATTAAAAACAACATGTTGAACTTGAATATGTAAGTCCTGATTTTGAATTCCCAAGATTCTGTTTCACCTTGATTGTCATTAGTATGAATTGCATTAATACGTATTTCATCATTAATTTGTACTACATTTAATTGTACTTAATCATTATTCTGAATTTCATTATTTATTGGAATTTCATTATTAATATGAATATCATAATTAACCTGCAATTCATTAGCTTCTACATTTACCTCAAAGGGTCTCCAGAAAGCCATCTCATACAACTAAATTTAACAGAAAGACCGAAAAATAAAAATAAGTTTAACAAACGCTTTGATAAAAATTTCAGGCCATGCACGCTACTGAACAAAGATAGAACAACTGAAGCAGCCAGGCACGCTAGCAATTCTGACCACTTACTTGTGGACTTAAGTGGGCCACATAAGTGCTATTTGCGATTCAAGCTAAGTGATACGCCCTCTGGAGGAAATTTGTAGAAGGTCCGTATAACTAGGATATCGTTCACTGTTGCCAGAAGTAGCAAAACTTCGCTACGTCGTCAGATTTTAGCTCTTGAAGAAGTGGATAAGACCTTTTATTTAAGAATCAAAATTTGTGTATGGTAATATGTTATCATACTCTATATTTATTTAAGGATTTTTTTATAAAACTGATTTATTATATTGATTTTTTTTATATTTCAGTTCATTTATTAATTTTGATTTAAAATCAGTTTATCATTTGGCAACATTGGCGTTCGTGTTCATTGTTTACATTTTAATTTGTATCAATTACAATTCGAGTTTTTTTCTTACTTTTTAGCTTTAAATTTGTTTATTTCTTATAGCGTGTGATAGTGTTTATATTAAAAATGAAATCTGCGAAAAAGTCCCCAGAAAATTGCAATCTATATGGTGTTAATGTCAAAATCAAAACTGAAGTATTCATTACTTTCCAAGTACAAGTCGTAAAATTTTGTTTTTTACGATAAATGGATATCTACAAATTCACAATATTGAAATTTTACAAAACTTACTGTAATCTTATTTTTTGACGGTTTTATTATCATTTACATGTATACAAAGTACTACATGATTCACTTCATAATATAAGAATAAGTCTAGTAAGATTTTTAAATAAATTCATCCATAATAAACGTGTGGTACCTGAAATGTCCTTTAAACCACATAATAAAACATGTCCTGGGTTTAGTGAATACATATTTCTAGATGTTCTTGTAGCAACCAATAGGTGAATATTTCCAACAAATTAAGTCATACACATGATAAATATTATATTTATGACGAAAGCACGAGACTTAAACTTAAATTAACACTAAATAAAACTCAAAAACACTATTACAATGAGAATATTATCTAAAAACAGTTAAAAAAAATCACAAATACAAAATCCGCCCAAAACAAAAACATGTACTTATAGATGACAAATGACAGGCGCGCGAAAATTAATTTGAATCGCCAATACCAAGACAATTCGCGCTTATTTTCAATGTTAGGGTATAGAATTCGTAATATTCTCAACGCTTATATAGCGAATTATTACGCACTCCCGGTATAAATATCTTTGTTGAATTGAGCCTAGAAAGATTATACATCCCATTCTTTCCCATTGTGTCTAGAAGCAACTTCTGCTTATATTTGGTAATAAATTTAGTATAAAAAATAGAACAAGTTCTAATTAATTAGTATGTTTATTTAGCAACTAAATTTAGTACTGAAAATAAAAATTTGGTACCTATTACTAAATTTTAAAAACATTGTAAATACACATCTCTATACAATTACGCAATATCTGACAGAATACGTACCGATTCCAGGCCCACGGCTTTGATGAAAATCTGGTTGGTTCTGTAAAAAGGTCCGAAATACGAGTCGTAGAAATCCTTTTGTATTCTACTGGTACTTTTCGGAGCGGCCCAAAGTTCGACCGGATCCGTCGTGACTTGCAAAAAAAGTGATCCCGATGCCAACATCGACACCCCGATTAAGCACATTATTAATACTTTTATTCTTTTTTCGGCAACGACTAAAAAATGAGATGAAGATAATTGATTGGCCATCTAAATTGTACGTAAACTCCAGTTCAGTAGTAAAAAGTAAAGAAAGAAGCTCGCGCTTTGAGCTTTAGACCCGTACCAAACAAACATATTGTGAAGGGGAATAAAAGGCTCAATAACTGTTATCCTCCAATAAAATTGTAATGATGGCCATTTAACTTTTATAGTCAAAAAGCCGGCATATATAGGTCACTACGGCCGACATTTGGGCTGAAATCACTTAGCATCAAATCCAGTTAACTATAAATTCTATACGACGTATTGTAGTGGGAAGGCGTGGCTTTTACGTTTACGAATTTGAGTTAACAGCTGATCGAAAACAGGGCGCGAAAATAAATTTTAATATTCTCATGGCCAATCAGTCATATTCTACACCACAATACGTCATGCGAAAACTCGACGAAATTTCGTCGGCTAAGTATCATACCTATGAAATTTTTTGTATCATGTATTTCAGTAACCTACATTATCAATTTGGCAAAATATTTTTAATTCGTCTGTATACAGGGTGTCCAGAAATCTCTTCAAAGAATAAAACCACCAAATCTAAAGCTGATTTTATAACGATTTAGCATAAATTACTTTAATCCAAAAATGATGCCAAAGGGAGCTAGAGCTCTTTGAAGATAGCGCTCTAAAATCGGTTTAATTGAAATACCTTCAAAACGGATTTTTATTAAATGATATTATTCTGTACATTTATTTATTTATTTGAATCTATCCAATTAAATTTGGTAAATAAGATTTTTTTAATGTAGTCATAAGCGGCTCGTTTGGGTGGGGTATTGGATATTTTTATTCAATTTTTTTGCCTTTCAAAAGCTTGCCATTTAGAAATAAAATTTAAAAAATCTTATATTTTCACACAAAAATGGTGCTGTTATCTGAGAAAAATCGACCTAAACTTTTCATGTCTTTACATACTGTTACGCAGCACCCTCCAGCGTGCTGCGGTCGTCATAAGTAAAGGTACGAGTAAATGAAGAAGATAGAATAGTCCAGAAAAGTCTCTAAATGTCATAGAAAAATCCAGATTGTTCGAGAAGGTTCTAGAAGGTTGAGGCAAGCTACATAAGTCGACGACCTGACGTCAGAGTTTCAGTTTTATGACAGACGTTATACGTTAATATTATCAGTTGGATAGTTATTGTTGAATTGAGTTATTGTAAAAGTTGAGTTGCAATAAATTGTGATCAAAAACCAGCGTAACAATACGTTTTCATTAATTAACATATAAATTTCAAAATTATGATAAGGTGGCCACGGAAAATAAACAAATTTGCTAAGAATTGTATAAATACATATTAAACTGTTTTTACCCAAACTTTAGGTAGGTACTCAAAAAAATGTTTTCAATTAATGACTGTTCTTTTCTGAAGTAAAAAAATCAATTCATGTAAAAATTAAAGTTTCTGTTGATACAATTTGTTTAAAAAAATAATAATAACGAAATGATAACTGAAAGTATTAAACACAAAATTAAATCTAAAGCAGATACTCCACATGACCGCAATCCGTTTCTATGCACAAATTTATTGGTTTCCGTAAAGATCGCCGAATTTTTGCAAACATTCCCATATTATTTCCAAATTCGTTGCAAACATTCTGAATTCGTCTCCAAAGGTGATTCCTCGATTCAATTGGTTACGAACAAACCATTGATTTGAGATATCCCTATACACAAAAATCGCATGGATTTAAATTTGGAGACCTCGCAGGTCAAGCAACGGGACCGCCTCTTCCTATCCATCGGTCTCGGTAATTATTGTCTAAAAACTCACGAACATTCCTTCTAAAGTGAGCTGGACAACCATCATGTAAACACCACAAGTTCTGTCGAATATTTAAATTAATGTCTTCCAATAAATCTGGTAGTTAAATATTTTGTAAAAAGTCGAGATAATTCTCACCATTTAAACGATTGGGTGATTTTATCTATACATTGATGCTAAATCTTTCCTAATGTTTAGTTTCTTTTATAACATGAGAATTATCACCAACATAAGAGTAGTAATGTGCATTAGGCATATTAAAAATTTAATCTCTTGTGAAAATAGCTTCATCAGAAAACAAAATCTTTAAGAAGAAGTAATGATTTTGATTTTCTTGCATTCGCAACCAAATAGAAAAGGCCACACATACAGGCAAATCACCATCATTAAGAGACTGAAATGCATTTTCCCGAAGGACAATGTTCCACACAGACGATTTAGAAATATTAGGATAAGTTGCAATTAATCTTTTTATCTTAATCTTTTTCAGGCTTTTCCTTGATTTCCATTAAAATATCATTCTCATATTCCTCGAATACGTCAGCATGTCTATCAGCTTCGTTGTTACTGGGAATTGCAGATCAATGTTTTTGAAGCAGGATGTCTCTTATTTGGAAATTTCTCGGCATACCTACGTGACGCTGCCATCGCGTAACATTGCATTTCACCATACATTAAATGCATTTCAGCATATTCTTCATTACTAAACCGAACCATCTTTAACTTTCAATATTATAAAAATTAAGATAATTTTAAACAATAAGTAACACAAAACTTACTTACGCTATGAAACCCCAGTCATTTGACATTTATATAATTGTTATTTCGTTTGTTTTCCACAGCCATCTTATCATAATTAATTTATTGGGACCGTGCGTCATGACTTTAACGCCAACTGGTGATAAAAATGTGAACTTTATGGGGGATATTTATTAATGTTTTATACGGCATTTATTATTTAGTAATTATTAATTAAATAAAGTCGAATTATTTTCGTAATATCATTATCGAAAAATCTGTTGCATCCGTGGGTATAAACACATCACTTTGAAAACCTGAATTTGATTCTATAGTAAAGAAATTTTATAAATTTCCACATAGCACACTTAGTGTCTCACACACAATGATATACATAATTACATAGATTGCTTATTCATCTGTAAATCAGACGACAAAAAGCGTATTTCACTGGACAAAGTTTTCTTTTTATCTATCTTATATCAATTTTGTGCACTTAGTTGTAAACAAATCATTTACAGAACCGGTTTAGAAATTAGAATCTTTAGTGTTTTTTTTATCATTAAAATTTTTACATATTTAAATGAACATTTTATATAAATATAATTTTACAGATAATTAATGGTTTATTCTGTTAATTAAAAATAATGTAAAATGTTACTGTGAAATTAGAATGTCTAATTTGACAAACATATCATGGCCCTCTTTACAATTTATTAACTATTTCTCATTTATTACTAAAATAAACATCATAATTAATACATTGCAATTACTGTCAAAAGAGATTACAACAAACTTTAATATATTAAAAATCCAGTAATTTTTTGTAAAAAAATTTTAGTAACATTACCATTAAACATTACTCAGAATAATAGATAATTGTCTAATTACAACTCTTACCAAAGTTGTTTATATCTCATATCAAAGTTGTTTACATTACCTTTTCAAAGTTGTATTACATATTGCAATTATTTGTTTTATATAGCGTTATTTCTGAAATGAGAGTGGCCCAAAACTATTTTCATCCATCCTTACAAAAAATGTTTAGATCTCTTAATATTATTTAACTACATGGAAACTAAACTCTCAAAATACACAATAACGTGGCTTGAAGTAAGTAATTATTTTCTTTTTCTAAAGATTAAAACGCTGAAATTTTATTTTAAAACACTTTTGGTTAGAACGGTTCTATTTCGTGGCAACTAGGAAAGGCAATATAGCAGTGCACATTGCAACCTGCATTTCGTAATCTTTTTTATAGATGGGTGAGCAATCTATATAATTATGTATATCAGTGGGTGTCTCATAAACGTCTAAGCAAAGTATATTAAGGTTTATATGGACCCACCTCCTCACTCGTTTCTGACTCTAGAGATGGCTCTACCTGTCGAATCAAATTTAGTATACAATTTATTAAAGTTACAGGGTTCTATCTGTGATAGAATAATATTTCGTTAGTTTATATCGCCGCCAAAAGAGACTGCTAGCACAATAATAGATTACGCGGGAGATCTTTATGATTCGATGCGAAGAACGTTGCCAAACTTCAATATAATTATGTTTTATTTGTTTATGTTGTAAGCCGCGGGAGGTGAGGTGTTGAGCGCGGACGGCCCAAGCGATCCAGCTAAGAGATGGATATGACCTGGCGAGCTTTTGTTAAGTCTTCCACTGGTCCGCTCAATCATTCTCAACTATGAACTTTACTGAAATAAAATTATTTAGGGTGAGCGCATTATTCTTAAAATATGGTATAAAATTAGAACAATATAATCTATGTGGTTTGGCGAATGGACTCAGTTCGCGCAGTCAAAAAATTGAAATAAAAAAAACTGACTGGAGGATACGTTCGCGCGCTATGGTTGGGTACTATTAAATAATTAAATGAATATTAAATAATTTCAATGAAATCTATCCATAATTTTAAAGGTGAGAAGAGAAAGAAAAAAAAATAGACAGAAAGGGAAAGAAAGAAAGAAAGAAAGAAAGAACGTAAACAAAAGCTCAAGAAATGCAAATTCCAGACGATTCAATGTACACCTCAGGTATACATTTTTGAAATCGAATAGTATAAAACAGTAGAAAAATGTGATAGTATACAGAGTAACTAACTAATATGTACCTTAAAGGTAAAAAAATGACTCAAAATCAATCCCACGTAATTTAATTTTAGGAAGTTAAATGACAACCGGTTTCGGGATTAGGCCATCATCAGGTCTATAAATAAAGTAATAAGCGCTTACAATATAAAATGACGTCTCCATAAAATATTTAAAAAAAAATACACGTGTATGATGAAAAAGGCAGTTGTAAGAGATACCATATGTTGGAAATATAGAAATTGTACAAGTTGAAAAAGATTTGCATAAAGAAACTTATAGGCTAACACTACTTACTCATCGCCATATTCTCACATTTATCAACATGTCCCACATATGATATTTCTTACAACTACCTTACCCTTGTTGGGGCTCGGTTTTAATCATGCACGTGTATTTTTTTAACCTTTTTATGGGGACGTCCTAATAGTGTTTTGTTAGCGCTTATCACTTAATTTTTAGACCTGATGATGTCCTAAGGCCAAAACATTTAACTTAATAAAATTAATTTATATGGGATTGATTTTGAGTTATTGTCTTACTAATATATAGGGTGTTTCATTAAAAAAAAAAACAAGAAGAGTGGTCATAACCGGGGAGGAGACCGTAAAAGTTACAACGAGTATACCACGAGTAAAATTGTCCCTTTATATGATTTTCGACTTGTTCTTGTATTTTTTTATGGAAGCCTCACCTTTAAAATTATTTAGAGTGGATAATTTTCATTGAAAATTCCTGTGTAGGGCAAAGTGCCAATACAATGACGTTGTATCCATTTTTCATCTCTGATAGACGAATCGTCATTTCATTGGTGATATAAGATCACTGAAAAGTCATAAATGTTGAATAACAAAAAACTGGTTATTTAGCATTTGTCAGAGAATATAGTATAGGATTAAATTCAAAATTATTCTTTAAATATTCCAATTGTCGATTTGTGAAATCAATAACCACAAATAAAGGAACTTAAACGTTAAATCTTCTGGCTACTACATCTATTAGCAAGGGACATAACACTTTGCAAGAAAATTTGTTAAAATTGGGTATTTCTTCTTTTAATATTCTCACGTTTTGCATGTTTCTTAATAAAATATGTCACAATTAATGAATTTAGGGGTGACCATTCAATAATTATATCACTAGAGCCTTAATCATATTGCCTTGAACTTGACTTCGTAGCCCTTAACTGAATCAGCGTCCTACTCTCGACATTAGGATCTAACACGTCTCTGTAAAAGGGCTGAAAAATCACAATGTTTTCTTAAAACAAATAGTATTTCTATTAGATATTTGGCAATTTATGAGTTTTAAGATATAAGCCGAATAACACGTTGTTCTAGGCAACAGTAGTACAAACATAACCACAATGATTGACTGTTTGGACTAGACTGCTTTACCCGGGAATATTAATTGTAAATTATGCCTCTTCCATTACCTTAAGGGCTAACAATTTCTGTGCAACAAAACAATTCTACAAAATACTTCACAGCTGAACATACACAAATATGGACAAACACTATCTTTAAAACAATTTAGCTTACCAACTGCAATATCTGCGACACATGTAACAACAATTTGTTAAAACCGCGATTTAAAATAAAAAAGGACTTTTCATTTTCTACGATGGAGATCCAGAGCCTTTGGTCGAAGTCTTAGTGATCAGGAACCGTTACTGGGAATATCCTACAGGGATGCTCTCTTATGAACCCGATGAAGAGGATCCTCTATTGTGGAAAACGCCCTGTGTGTCTCTTTGAGGTTACCTTTATAACTTCTGCATAGTTTATTGTTATTAAACTAATATTTAATAATTATTAAATAATCAATTTTGTACATGATATTATTTAAATAAATAATTAAAATTTGGAAAAATGTGAATTTATACGAAGCGTGACAATAATATTAAAGTTATAACAAAACAAATCGAAGAGTCGGAAGAGGCAGGTACGATTCATACCTACAACAATGGTTCTAAAACAAAACAAGGCTTAGGATGTGGAATATACTTCACATCTTTAAACCTAAACATAAAATGGGCTGTGAGCAGTAATGCCAGTGTAGTTCAAATTGAGCTCATGGGAATTCTCATAGCAGCAAAAGAAATCACAAGAAACAATATTACTGGAAGGAACATGCCATCTATACAGATAGCAGACATGCTGTACTTCCCCTGGACAGACCACGAATTTACTCAGGGTTGGTATTAGAATGTCATGAAGCTTTGGCCAAAGTATCCATTAATATTGTGTTTAACTTAAGATGGATCAAGGGTCACGTCACATTGAAAGGTAATTGTCTTGCTGATTCACTAGCCAAGCAGGCAGCCAACCAAATACTTTTTGGACCTGACCCTACTATTGGCCTGACAAAATCGGTAGTGACAGACCTAATTAAAGAATATTCCCTTGTGAAGTTCAAAGAAATATTGAATAAAACAAGAAGCTGCAGGGAGCTTTCATGTTATACTGACAAAACTAGAGCAAACAAATACTTGACTATCACTAGATGCCTGATCACAGACATTCTGACGGGTCACTGCCAAGTAGGGAAGCATCTCCATGTCATGGGGCTGGCAGAATCCGCACTCTGCAAAGGGTGCAAACAAAAAGATGATATCATCGAGTATATCGTCTACAAGTGATCGATACTCACATTTATTAAATGATTTGTATTCGTTGATAATTGGCTAACACCAGCCGATATAAGAAAGGCACCTTTTGGCAATATTGTCAACTACATTATATCTGTAGGCTGGCTCACGAGCTAGGAGGTGCCGATCTATTTAGGAAGATGCAAAATGGGTTTAGTAAGGCCTAAGTGCCGTGGGTTAACCCACCCTCCACACGTTACAGATATAGATGTTAAACTTAACGAAAATGTTGCAATTGAAACATATGCTTCTATTACAAAGAATACAGTTGTTGAATGTGGTTTATTCATCTTTTAAGAAAAATGTTATCGTTTCTTAGGAACTTCACCGGATGGATTGGTAGATGATGCTAAAAATTTTTAAGTAAAGTGTTTTTACTCAGCTCGAGAATTTGCACTATTAAATGCACAAAAACATGTTAAATACTTTTGTTCTACTACTGCTGATGGAAAAAAATTGTTCCTTAGGAAAACCATAACTATTTTTACTAAGTAAATGTTTAGCAATGATTTATTTTTTGTAGGATCAATAAGAATTTTTAAAAGGTATATTTAATAAATTTATTTATAATAATAATTTTAGTTAAAAAAAATATGAAATACCTACTAAGGTAATATGGTTTTTGAGCCAATCAGATTTTTACGAATTTATATTTTTTAACAGAAAAAATGTCATTACTAAATACCTGTTGTTTTAATTTCAAAATCAATTTTTTTTTACTTGCCAACCTTCTTAAATATCGTCCTACGATCCAATTTCTACCAAAAACTAATCAACATGCAATTAACATGATCCTGATATTTGGTAAACATCTGTTCAACTTTTTTAATTGATAAAACACATGCATCATTCAGAATGTACCTTTCATTTAATAATTAAATAATTCAAATATTCTGTAAAATGAATAGGTACGTTTGCATCGATCGAATTATTAATAGAAAAATATTTATTTAATCCAACGAACTTAGTAATACAACTCGATCTGGCAACACGGTAGCGTTGGTGTACGCGGACATCCGAAATTTCTGTTTGAGTAGGAAATTTAGTGCTCTCTGTGAGCAATTTTAGAAAGTACTAATTGAGATGGCAGCACCTCTCAGAGATAAGACTTTGAAAGAGAAAATTCAAAATAGTGTTATTGTTTAATTGAATTTTTCACTAAATTTATAAAAAACTTAATAATGTTTTGAGGTCAATGTCTTTAAATATAATTATTGAAGGTATATTCTTTAATATTACATTCATTTTTATAGTTTAAATCTAATTTTTGTTAATAAAATAAATATTTTCTTCAATTACGTCATTTCTGCAAGTTCAAACATTTTCAAAAAATTTATGTAAGTTTCTTAACCAAAACTAATTTATTTTATGAAATAATGATCTCTCTTGATAGTCTAGTTCCTTTGTTTTATACTTGTAAAAAAGTAAATTTTCCGATTTTTCTTGAGAACAAATGATACAAACCGGATCAAATTTTGGTAAAAGAATACTTAAGGTTGTATATACATTCACACATTTTTTCAAAAATTTTGAACGTGTAGATACTTTTTCCGGGGGTCCATATAAACCTTAACCGTTGAGTAGCGACAGCTGGGGAACCGAATTCTAGTGCGCCGACGCGAAATAGAGAGGCGAGACGTCTTCTAAAGATGTAAACAACCCCTTTCACTTTAGTCCGGCAGCTGATATATGAATTCGTTGTTGTGGATTTATTAGTGCTCTTTTATTGTGTTTTTGTTAAGATTTTTGAGGTTTTATGGGTTTTTCATTATGCCAGGAAATGCATGTGCTATAAGTGATATATATTTTTATATTTACTACATAAGTTAAATACTCGTGAATATAAAACTGCCTAATGACCAAACGTTTATTATAAATGTAAACTACGAAAGAGTTTTACTTCAAATTACGTCGAGCAGTGTAAACATCACATTCAAGACCACTTCATAATTCGAGCAGTGTTTTACTGTGTCGTTCCGTCAAAACGTCAAAAGAGAGAGAAAGAAAATTTGTACCACCCAAGATCAAAAGCACCGACGCTTTATGTCGCTACTCAACGGTTAATATACTTTGGTCTAAGTTAGATGAATGACATTTCGACTAAAAACTAAAAAGAATTATTATTATTATTATTTTTTTTTTGGTGTGTCATCGGCTTCAACTGCTAAGGTTATTTTGCCTCGTGTTCTGTGTAGGCTTTGTTACTGTTTCCCAGCGCCACTTTAGGAACAGCACTGTTAATTAGAACCCAACAGTGAATGGTCGAGTGGGGAATACTACCAAGGCATCAGAATTAATTTTAAATAATTAAATTAAATGAAAAAATTCCGGCCAACGGTGGGATTAGAACCTGGGACCCTTGGATCCACAGGCAGAGACTCTACCACTGAGCCACCCACCCCCTATTATTATTATTATTCTCAATCTTTTTTATTAATTTACATTTTTAAAATGTTATTATAATACTTTTAAATTCAGGGTTACTAAATACCGATATTTTAACATTGGATACACTTGCTTGAAGTACAACTTTACAATTTATTGTCACTTAACCATTTAAATCTTTTCCTCAAAATTTATATACATGTCCAGATTTTAATAATATTTCACATTTTATATCATTTTGACCATGTATACGATTGTTTGTTACGGGCCGGTATCTATATTTAACTATATTTAATCTTTTAAAAAATATCCTTTAATTATTACTTGCAATGTTTACCCCATTTAATTCTAAAATTAAACACTAGAGAGGGCTAACTTCAGCAGTAGTGCTGCCTCTATATTTCACACACGGTCCCTATTTGTTAGTCAATGGAAACATGAAAAGTTTAAGTCGATATTTCCCGAAAACTGATTGTCATGGAGACATCATTTTTGTGTGAAAATAACGAAACTTTTTAAATATGATTTCAAAATGGCGAATTTTTAAAAGAAAAAAAAAAAGAAAAATATCCAGTACCCCACCCAAACGAGCCGCTTATGACTACATTAAAAAAATCTTATTTACGAAATTTGATTGGTTAGATTCAAATAAATAAATGTATAGAATAATATCATTTAATAAAAATTTGTTTTGAAGGTATTTCAGTTAAACCGATTTTAGAGCGCTATCTTCAAAAAGCTCTAGCTCCCTTAGGAAGCATTTTTGAATTAAGGTAATTAATGCTAAATCGTCATAAAATTAGCTCCAGATTTCGTGGTTTTATTCTTTGAAGAGCGTTTCTGGACACCCTGTATAGTAAACAGTTAACGTTAATATCATGAACAATGTAATTGAAGACGACTTTGAATAAAAGACACGGCATATTGCTATATTACAGCTATACTTTTTACTATTGAAAAAGTGTCTTAAAGATGGAATTAAAGGCAAAATATGTTTGCTTACTCGTTCCTAGAACATAAAAACATTCTTCCAGCGTTTTTTCAATGGATGCAGTTTTCTTATTGATTCTTGCACAAAACGATTCTGAAAATATAAAAATAAAATCTTAGCAGTCTTTTAAGAAAAATGCTTTCTTGAAATTAGTCGACATTTCATTCCTGGGGCCTTATTCTCGAATGTCTATCAAAAAGTTGATCGACTTACAATCGACATTTTAACATCAGTGACATATTTAACGAATGGTAATATCTGACAACATTGAATAGAAACATACAAGAAGAGTATATTACAGCACACAATTACTTGAAGGATCTCTTAGGAATACAAAATAATACTGAAAATATAACCCGAATATATATCTTTTTGATAAATTCTAATTAGAAAGTAGAGAAAATATC
The DNA here is from genome assembly GCA_927349885.1 of Psylliodes chrysocephalus. NCBI lineage: Eukaryota > Metazoa > Arthropoda > Insecta > Coleoptera > Chrysomelidae > Psylliodes > Psylliodes chrysocephalus. The sequence goes on from OV651824.1 coordinate 17,464,852, forward strand.
ATATAATCTTTTTAACTGAAATTTAATAAGGGATTAAATAGAAAATTGGAAGTGAAATTTGGCAAGAGAATAAATAGAAAGAAAAAGAAATATGCAATTTGAAAAATAGAGCTATATAAATTTCATAATGACAGGGATTAAATCTCTTGGACACACAGGACCAATGATTGACAAATTATGTAAAATTGTAAATAATTAAATAATATATTTTTAAAAACAATTTATGCAATACTTATTTTTATTTCTCTTGAAAATAAACATAAATTGTTACTGTCACAACACTTATATTGTAAAATTATCTTTAAAAACGTATGCGACATTAAAATGTCGACCACTTAAATACCACTCGACTCACTGGAAGGAACATGCTCATCTATACAGATAGCAGACAAGCACTACTCATCCTGAACAGACCACGAATTTATTCAGGGTTAGTAGTAGAATGTCATGAAGCTTCGGCCGAAGTATCCATCAACAATGTGGTCACCTTAAGATGGATCAAAGGTCACGCCACATCGAAAGGTAACCGTCTTGCCGATTCACTAGCCAAGAAAGCAGCCAACCAAATACTTTTTGAACCTGGCCCTTCTATTGGCCTGACAAAATCGGTAGTGACAGACCTAATCAAATAACATTACCTTGTAAAATTCAAGGAAAGATGGGATGAAAAAAGAAACTGCAGAGTTGCCAGGAAGCTCCTGACAACACTGCAGCAAACAAATACTTGACTATGACTAAACAGAATCTGCGTCTGGTCACAGGCATTCTGACTGGTCATTGCCAAGTACGGAAGCATCTCCATATCATGAGGCTGTCAGAATCCGCATTCTGCAGAGGGTGCGAACAAGAAGATAAGACCATCGAGCATATCCTTTACAATTACCCGACGCTCTCATTTATTAGAAGATTTGTGTTCGGCGAGTATCGGCTAACACCGGCCGATATAAGAGAAGCACCTCTTGGCGACGTTGTCAACTACATTAAATCTGTAGGCTGGCTGACGAGCTAGGAGGTGCCTATCATCTTAGGAGGATGCACAATGGGCCTAATGAGGCCTAAATGCCGTGGGGGTAACCCACCCTCCACACGCTACAGATACAGAGAGATACCACTCGACTTTATGTCTAACTGCAAATGTCGAATTCGCCATTCGAGAATACGTTTTTGCGTTCTTGTTCGACATTTCTTCAATGTCGCGTGTGACATTTAGAAATAGACATTCGAGAATAGGGCCCCTGGTCCTATATTGAAAAGTGATCCACACATTTTTTAAGTAACCCATAACCGCAAACATACAAGTCATGTCCATGATGTCATATTTAGAAAAGAAGAACAATATACACTCCGACATGACCTAGGTACTTCATAAATATTTTTTACGTATCACTTTACTTACCGCAGCAACTTTCATCAGTTAGTAACTGCTTCTTGATCACCCATATATGCTTCCTTAATAGGATCATAAAAAATGTAGAAGCTAATCCTAAAGTGAGTACAATACAGGCCAAAATGAAACCGACAATCTCAATCGTCCCAAATATCAAATGTATTTTTTCGATTGGACCGTATTGACCGCCAACGCAACTCAGATGGCAATCTACGCAACTGCAAGATTCTTCTCCAGGCTGAAACACAAACCAAACCAGCTGGTGAGTTTATTATAATTTTTTTCAAATAGCATTATGAATTGTCTAGACTGTCTCTAATATGACTATTTATGAGTATTTATGACTATTTATGACTATTTATGACTATTCATGACTATTTTTGACTATTTATGACTATTTATGACTATTTATGACTATTTATGACTATTTATGACTATTTATGACTATTTATCTATTTATGACTATTTATTACTATTTATTACTATTTATGACTATTTATGACTATTTATGACTATGTATGACTAATTATGACTATTTATGACTATTTATGGCTATTTATGACTATTTATGACTATTTATGACTATTTATGACTATTTATGACTATTTATGACTATTTATGACTATTTATGACTATTTATGACTATTTATGACTATTTATGACTATTTATGACTATTTATGACTATTTATGCATATTTATGACTATGTATGACTATTTATGACTATTTATGACTATTTATGACTATTTATGACTATTTATGCATATTTATGACTATGTATGACTATTTATGACTATTTATGACTATTTATGACTATTTATGACTATTTATGACTATTTATGACTATTTATGACTATTTATGACTATTTATGACTATTTATTACTATTTATGACTATTTATTACTATTTATGACTATTTATGACTATTTATGACTATTTATTACTATTTATTACTATTTATGACTGTGTATGACTATTTATGACTATTTATGACTATTTATGACTATTTATGACTATTTATGACTATTTATGACTATTTATGACTATTTATGACTATTTATGACAATTTATGACAATTTATGACTATTTATGACTATTATGACAATTTATGACAATTTATGACAATTTATGACAATTTATGACAATTTATGACAATTTATGACAATTTATGACAATTTATGACAATTTATGACAATTTATGACAATTTATGACAATTTATGACAATTTATGACAATTTATGACAATTTATGACAATTTATGACAATTTATGATAATTTATGACAATTTATGACAATTTATGACAATTTATGACAATTTATGACAATTTATGACAATTTATGACAATTTATGACAATTTATGACAATTTATGACAATTTATGACAATTTATGACAATTTATGACAATTTATGACAATTTATGACAATTTATGACAATTTATGACAATTTATGACAATTTATGACAATTTATGACAATTTATGACAATTTATGACAATTTATGACAATTTATGACAATTTATGACAATTTATGACAATTTATGACAATTTATGACAATTTATAACAATTTATGACAATTTATGACAATTTATGACAATTTATGACAATTTATGACAATTTATGACAATTTATGACAATTAATGACAATTTATGACAATTTATGACAATTTATGACAATTTATGACTATTTATGACTATTTATGACTATTTATGACTACTTATGACTATTTATGACCATTTATGACCATTTATGACTATTTATGACTATTTTTGAATAATTATGACTATTTATGACTATTTATGACCACTTATGACTATTTATGACTATTTATGATTATTTATGACTATTTATGACTATTTATGACTATTTATGACTATTTATGACTATTTATGACTATTTATGACTATTTATGACTATTTATGACTATTTATGACTATTTATGACTATTTATGACTATTTATGACTATTTATGACTATTTATGACTATTTATGACTATTATACTTTATGACTAGTTATGACTATTAAGGACTATTTATGACTATTTATGACTATTTATGACTATTTATGACTATTTATGACTATTTATGACTATTTATGACTATTTATGACTATTTATGACTATTTATGACTATTTATGACTATTTATGACTATTTATGACTATTTATGACTATTTATGACTATTTATAATTATTTATGACTATTTATGACTATTTATGACTATTTATGATTATATATGATTATTTATGACTCTTTATGACTCTTTATGACTATTTATGACTATATATGACTGACTATTTATGACTATTTATGACTATTTATGACTATTTATGACTATTTATGACTATTTATGGACTATTTATGACTATTTATGACTATTTATGACTATTTATGACTATTTATGAGACTAT